>CM060922.1:643661579-644069940 GCA_030737875.1 Allium sativum
TTCGGGTTGTTATAGAGTGGTATCAGAGCTTTGGTTTACAGAGCTCGAGAACAAGACACATTAGAACCATACGAAAGAATTCATCAGATATTGGATTAGTAATATCCAATTAGAATGACTCGTTAGAGATAGGATCAGTAGTATCCTAGAACAAGTGTGAAGAGTATATTTCTCAAATGAAAACAATTTTTTTTTGAAATTTAAATCGTTTAATACGTATTTGAATAATTTATTTATATTGATTTGGACAATCTAGTATATAAAGGTTTTGCATATACGCGTCATGAATGTATATTCGAAGTTTTAATATATTAGATAGATATAGAGTCACACTCTAGTCGCCCGGACATGGTCCTGATGATGAAGTATACCATCACCAGTATTTATTTTCGAGTGACGAAGGTGTGATATCTATATATTTCCATTAGACTGGTGTGAGAACCAAAACTAGATAGGTTTATTGTTGTGATTTGGCATCAAAAACATGTTTTTCTGTATATATATATCAAATTATGAATTTGAAAAGCTAATTCACAAATTGATTGATGGTTGTGTTGTATGATTATTTAAATAAACCATTATGTGAATGAATGGTGAATTTGGATTAACTGAACCAAATATTGAATTGTATTGTAAATTATTTGCAAATGCATGCATATACATATATATGTTTGAACAGGTAAATGGATTAGCTATTGAGTAAAGAATTTATTTGCGTGCCTGACAAATAGGTAAACCTTAATGAGTTGGTTGCGCACTTTTATTATGATATCAACTCCTGTGAGTGCCATTGGATGCGGAGTGCTGGTTATTCTGTGTGTAATTAATAAATGTCGCCATAGGATAGTAACAATTAACTTTGAACTACACTGCATGGCATACTTCCTGAAGATGGCATACTTCTTAAGATCGCATACTTCATCATATACCACACAAGCATTTGGAGCTTGTGTGATGAGGTGGAAGATTAACCATACGAGCGAGAGGCTTGTATGGCGATGACTATATATTACAGGTTGAACGGATGACTGATATGGACAATATAAAATTGTAACGGTAAAATTGCCAGATTAATAAAAACCCCACACGGGTCTGGAGTTGACAATAATCACGTCTCTCTAGTCATTAGATACGGTACATGGATTATTTATTTCCCATACGGGACGAGGTGAGGAGAATTTATTCTCTGGAGCAATTAAAATACACACTCCCTCAGGCTTTGACAGGGTGACGAGAATTTATTCTCTGGAGTTATTATCTATACACGCTCCCTTGTAAACACCAGAATATATCACTATAAATATGTGTATGCTTTATAGGATTTATTGGGTACCTAATACGACCCAATAAATTTCCAAACCCCTCCCCGTACAAAGGAGCTAATAGAGAAATTTTTCGAAAATTCCGGGTGTTAGCCAAATTTTTGAAGAATTTGAAAATTCCCAGAAACTGAAAAGTTGGAGAATGGAAGCCAGAATGAACGTTGAGTTGGTTTTTAAAACAACTTTCGGCTTCGTTCCTTTTCGGGGACGAAAAGTTTTAAGTGGGGGAGATTGTAACAACCCGGAAATCCTGAGCCAGTTTAAAATTTTTACTTTGGCAATTTTAATGAATTTTGAATATTTAAAATGAATTATTTTAAATAATAACGACGAGAAATTTATTTTGAATATAATTCGAACGTATATATTTATATACATCGTCATTAGAATATAAATATTTATTTTAAATTATAAAAGGAATTGAAAATGGCGCGGTAGTTCGATAATTCGATTTCAAATTTCAATTGAACATACCGGGTGCAAAATAAACCGGATTTTGGCGAAACCAAAAATATTAGAATCTAGTTGAGAATATCTTTTCAAGAATCCGAGAAATTGAAATTTCATATCGGGAATCAAAAGTTATGCCCAGTTGAAAATTCAGAATAGTCGCTATGTAAATTATACATGTCCCAAAAAGTCATATTTTGCATACGGATGAATTTGGACTCGAAACCACTACCATTGAGTTCAAAATGCCATTTAGAACTCCGAAAATTATAAGCTTCAATATATTCCGATATCCGAAATAGTGGCTAATGGCTGGAGTTGTTCGATTAACAAAACATAGCCCTTAAAAAGTGAAAATTTGCATATAAGCTCAGAATTCGACGAGATAAATTTTTATGGATTCATAATGACAAATTATTGTTGAATTCCAAAAGGGCGCGCCGAACGGAGTCAGTATGTGGCCGTGCGAGCTAAAACAGTTCAGGATAAAACGTGCAGTCATTTTACAAAGGAACATTACTGATACGACCTCAGAATTCGATTCTACCATTTCTTCTGGATTCGTATCGTCTAATAATGGTTAAATCCAAGAGTGCATGAATTCGGAGTTAGTGTGTGTGCGTGCGAGAAGAAAAGGTGCGCCAAAATCGCATTTTTGAGCTATATCTGAGCATATTCGTGATTTTTTTTGAACGGTCAAACGAACTCGGAATTCGACGAAACTTTTTTCGTTGGACACGTATTCATGTTTACTATCTCGTGTCCGAAAGCCGCGGCAGTTGGAGATCGTCGGCGTTCAGGCGATACGCGAGAAACTAGCATATAATCACTTTTCCTTCCTTTTGTTTCTCACTTTCTTCCTCTTCCTCTTTTTGCATTTTTCCTCTTTAATGGTCACCGCTCCACCATGCCGCTGCCCTCCTCCACCAGCGCCACCACAGGCCTCCACAGCCTACCGCCGGCCGCCCGCACCCCCTCCTCCTCCTTCTCTCTCCTCTTTTCATGAACCCTAAACCCCCAAATCACCAACCACCACCACCGCGGCCACCACGGGCCCCACCACCGCCCTTAGCACCCTCCCCCACGTCCATCAGGCTCGCCACCGCCCGCTGGCCACCCAACTCCGGACGTGGGCCCAGCTACACCCAAAAACTCATTTTCACCAAAATTCCCGTTTTGCACAAAACACCCCGGACTGTTTTGGCGTATATCTCTCAAACGGTGCATTTCTGGCCAAAGTCCCTCTAGACCAAAGTTGTAGAGCGTGAAATTCTCTTCGATTTGGCTATATAGAAGTCATGTTTTGGAGTTTGGAGCTGCTCGGAAAACGCGTTCAAAGTCTGCTGTCTGAAAGCGGTAAAATTCGTGTACTTTCGGGAATTCTGGCGAATTGGAGCATTTTCGGCAAAAAGATCCTTAGGCAAAAGTTGTTCAGAATGGCGTGCTTGTGCTAGAAAAAAGATGGGTTGAAGATTGGAGCTTGTATGCGAAGTATGGAGCTCAATCAAAAATTCAGCAGTTCAGAAAAGGCGTTAGAGAAAAATCAAGGTGAGAACTTCTCACTCAAATTTCATTTTCTAGTTAGAGATATATACTAGGATGCAGACGGTGCTTAGTAGAAGCACCCGACACCTTTGTTTGAAACCATGAATGTTTGGTTGATTTGTGAATTGAGTGATTTGGTTGAAATTTGTTTGGAAAATGAACGAATTGAGATAATTTGATTTGGGTATGGCATGGGCCATTATTAGACTGGGGATAAGGCTAGGTCTTGTCCCGTTTTTAGTATCATCCCGTTATGCCGCCGAAATTTTCTAAAATAAAAAGTGTTAGTTAAAAATAGTAAAGTGTTGAAATAAATATTTTTGACGTTAAAAATATAATTTTTAACGTGTTAAGGAACGGCATAAAACTCTTCTGAAAAGAAATAAATATTCATTTACAAATCAGACGATTTGTTTATATACACTGATTTGACTGATATTGATTGGGATGATAAACTTTACACATCACCCAACTGCACAAGTAATATTCAGTGTTTGTTGATTTGAAACCCCACACGGGTGTTGGGATGATATTTGGCGTACACTATTCCCAATTATTTAATAGTATGTCAATCGATTGGTCAACAGGCTGTGTAAGCATTAATTATTCATGTTTGATGCTTATGCAGTTGTGTGGTGCACTTTGGATGATTGTTGATTATTTATCGTGGCTATTTATATACATGTGTTGTATGTAATCCATATAATTAACATTATACGGTGATTGATTGGGCCTCATTCCAATCGGGAAATTAATGAATATTATAAAAGAAGATTCATGTGTTGAATAGAATAAATAGTAATGTGTTGACGATGGTCATGTGTTGAAACTATTCATGTGTTGAGTAAAATATTTTAACAATAAAATTTACATCTTTATCATATTTAAAATTAGAATCTACTTCACGGTGGAGTCTGATTAAAAATCAAATGATAGATACCATAGTTTTATAAAATATTTTACATAACAAAAATAGTCGTGTGTTGACAATACTCATGTGTTGAAAGAAATATAGATTCATGTGTTGAAAAGAATAAATATTCATTTGTTGAATAGGATAACGAATTTATTGAAATATATAAAGCCGTGTTGATTAGAGTTGCGCCATTTTGACGTGAACGATATTTATATCGATTATATTCGTTTTTATAATGAATATAGAAAAGGTAGTGATTTCAAAATATAACGTTTTGAAAATATTATAATTTATATAATAATGATATGAAATATCCAATTTTGATTTGAAATTGAATATAAAGTTGAAATGGTTTTGAAAACGAATTTAAAACGATTTATAAAATACGTTTTAAAAAGGAAATCGACGAAATATATAATATATATATTATATAGATAATGGCCTGAATAGAACGCGTCGCGCCGCGGCAGTTCGTGAATTTCGACCATTGACTTCGAATTGACGTTGTGGGAGATCCGACCGTCGGATTCTCCTAAAACAGGAATCGTTGGGTTCGTATCGAAAAGAGCTTTCCAATGAATATTAGAAATTTGAAATCTAACGGTTGGATTTGGAATTATGTCCAAATCAAATTTGGAAAAGGTCGTTGTAAGTGCAGTTCGATGGCCATTGGTGGAAATCGACTGTACGGGCCTTGATAAAATTATTAAAAATAATCAATATTCCCAATACGTGAATTGGACTGGAGTTGAATCGAAATTATCTTCAAAATATTTCGATGTTGGATTTCGTGACTATACAGATATTGTTATGGGAATTTGAAAGATATTTATATCGTTATTTCCAATACGATATTTGTTGGTTTCAGAATTTGATATTAAATATAAGCTGATATATATTCTATTCAGAGCCTTGTATTTAATATCAAATGTGATTTGGGTTTGTCGTGAATGGTGTCTTCATTAACATTGTTCTTAAGCCCAATAGAGAAAAAGATTAAATCTTTCTATTTAGATTTAATGAAGCGTATCAATTAAATAATATTTAATTGGAATTGAATTTGAATTGGTTTTTGGGTTTATCGTGAGCGGTGTTTTGAATAACACCTGTTCTTTAACCCGATTAACAATAGAATGTGATTTTGGATTTATCGTGAATCGTGTTTTAAATAACATTGGTTCTTTAACCTAGTTAAAGACAGGATATTGACTTTTAAGAAGATTAAAACTAAGTGGAGTTTTAATGAATCTTTAATTATATTGAAATGTGAATTGATAATTTAAATTATCAAATCTGAAAGGTGATCGAGAATGGAGTACCACCAGTTTTGCTCCAAAGCGATAGTTAAATCTTTAATTAGATTTAAACGTGAAATGGTAATTAATTTTACCGATAACACCGTGGTGTTAAGTATGGAGTATTACCAGTTTTGCTCCAGGGGATGAATAGGTTGGGATTGGGAAATAAAACAAATAATTACTTCGGTGTGGTTCGCTAATCCCGACTAGTTTGAAATGATATCCAAAGGAAGATTAAAGAATAAATTTAGAAGAATTTATCTTGGATAAAATTAATGGGAACTTTTCCCTAAGAATGTGATTTTGTGAATAAAAGAACATTCTGAATTGGAATGAGGCGTTTGTTGTGTTTGTGTAACATTTGTTTATCATATACGTGGGTTATTCAGAAAGGCCGGGTTTATACCCATTCTGAATAACCGATTCGACGAGATGCCGAAGATGAAGACGGTGGTTGAAGACCGGAAGTCTTCACATCGTTTGGGTGATTACTGATGATCTCGATTGGGTTGTACACCCAAGATGAGGGAAACAGTTGGTAATCGTCTAGACGTACTTGGAGATGGATGGATATGCGAGGAAAGTGCCTCCGGTTTCGTTCAGACCCAGGACGAACTTGTAAGTGGATTGTGTGTCTGACATTGGATTTTATTCTGTGTTGATTGATCTCTATTAAATATACATCTGTTTAGCGGTGGAGAATTTATTCTCTTGCTTAACGCCCTTCTCTGAGACGTACGAGCTCAGAGGTTGTATATCGATGGACATCAGTCGCATGGAGTGAATTGCCAGTGTGGCACGCGTAAGTGGCAATTGATCAAGGCTTCTGTTGAAAAGCAAAGTCTTGTGGTTGATGATCAAAGCATGGCCTGTGTGGCGTAGCTTTGTGTATAACGTGAATTCGCGAGCCTCACACCTCGGTATGAGTCAAAAACGGGAGAAGGACCCAAGGAGTGCACGACGTTTCTTTCTAGCTATGGTGGTGTCAGTGACCTACCAGCCCTGACATTTATATCTACTTTTCACCTTTGTGGTTGTTGGAATGCGATGCGCCTCGGATATAGGTCTGTAAGGACCGGGAAACGTGTGTTCAGGAATTGCCAATCCTCAAAAGTAAGAGAGGACCGGCCTTGGAGGATGCAGGGATTGCTGTGTGCGGTCCCGAGGCATTTGCTAGAGTGTCTCGAATCGGAGAGGAGCTTGCCCCTTGCCTCGAGTCATGACGGAAATCCAATTTCCAATGCGTGATATTGCGGTTTTAATTGCAGCACTAGTATGGCGACATGATATATGGTACCCATGCCGTCTATGATTGATATTTATGATTGAAATTGTTTTGACACTATACACTTATAATAGTATCAAATGATTTGTTTTAAACGTACCAAGCATGTTTGGCTATTATAAGGGAAAACCCTATCCTACGGCTTGCGTTGCATTGTGTGATGGGACCTGGGTCTTATAATAGCATCATTTTTCCAAAGAGCATTGCGCTGTTTTGTTATATGCGCTAGTATTCTTGGGAGGAAACCCGTTCCGTGTTATACGGCGTGGTCCCTTGAATTACTATCTTTTAAAGTAAAGTTTTAAATAACTGTTTTAGTTCTCACACCAGTCACATGACTGACCTGGAGTTTATTATTTTAACCTAAACTCTGGGTGGCCCTATTTTCGACACGGGCAGCTAGTAGTTTTGGTTTTGCAGATTTATATTCACAGCATCCTGATTTACAGCTGGAATGATGCTCGGAAAGCTCTGTATCCGTGCATTATTTCTAGTTGTGCTTTTGTATCATTTTCCGTTGCGATGTATTTAAATGTAATCTAAATCTTTGATATTATTCGAATGTATTTTATTCATTTATGCTCTGTATATTCTTGTATCTGATGGAATTGTTGTAATAACAATGAAATGTTCTTCTGTCTGCATTCCGATGTGTGTTGTTCTCATATCAATCCGGGCTTTCCTTACCGGGGGAGTTTGGGTCGTTATAGAGTGGTATCAGAGCTTTGGTTTACAGAGCTCGAGAACAAGACACATTAGAACCATACGAAAGAATTCATCAGATATTGGATTAGTAATATCCAATTAGAATGACTCGTTAGAGATAGGATCAGTAGTATCCTAGAACAAGTGTGAAGAGTATGTTTTTCAAATGAAAACAATTTTGTTTTGAAATTTAAATCGTTTTATACGTATTTGAATAATTTATTTATATTGATTTGGACAATCTAGTATATAAAGGTTTTGCATATACGCGTCATGAATGTATATTCGAAGTTTTAATATATTAGATAGATATATAGTCACACTCTAGTCACCCGGACATGGTCCTGATGATGAAGTATACCATCACCAGTATTTATTTTCGAGTGACGAAGGTGTGATATCTATATATTTCCATTAGACTGGTGTGAGAACCAAAACTAGATAGGTTTATTGTTGTGATTTGGCATCAAAAACATGTTTTTTTGTATATATATCAAATTATGAATTTGAAAAGCTAATTCACTAATTGATTGATGGTTGTGCTGTATGATTATTTAAATAAACCATTATGTGAATGAATGGTGAATTTAGGCTTAATTGAACCAAATATTGAATTGTATTGTAAATTATTTGCAAATACATGCATATACATATATATGTTTGAACAGGTAAATGGATTAGCTGTTGAGTAAAGAATTTATTTGCGTGCCTGACAAATAGGTAAACCTTAATGAGTTGGATGCGCACTTTTATTATGATATCAACTCCTGCCATTGGATGCGGAGTGCTGGTTATTCTGTGTGTAATTAATAAATGTCGCCATAGGATAGTAACAATTAATTTTGAACTACACTGCATGACATACTTCCTGAAGATGGCATACTTCTTAAGATCGCATACTTCATCATATACCACACAAGCATGTGGAGCTTGTGTGACGAGGTGGAAGATTTACCATACGAGCGAGAGGCTTGTATGGTGATGACTATATATTGCAGGTTGAACTGATGACTGATATGGACAATATAAAATTGTAACGGTAAAATTGCCAGATTAATAAAAACACCACACGGGTCTGGAGTTGACAATAATCACGTCTCTCTAGTCAATAGATACGGCACATGGATTATTTATTTCCCACACGGGACGAGGTGAGGAGAAGTTATTCTCTGGAGCAATTAAAATACACACTCCCTCAGGCTTTGACAGGGTGACGAGAATTTATTCTCTGAAGTTATTATCTATACACGCTCCCCTGTAAACACCAGAATATATCACTATAAATATTTGTATGCTTTATAGGATTTATTGGGTACCTAATACGGCCCAATAAATTTCCAAACCCCTCCCCGTACAAAGGAGCTTATGGCAAAAAAGTTCGAAAATTTCGGGTGGTAGCCAAATTTTTGAAGAATTTGAAAATTCTCAGAAACTGAAAAGTTGGAGAATGGAAGCCAGAATGAACGTTGAGTTGATTTTTAAAACAACTTTCGGCTTCGTTCCTTTTCGGGGACGAAAAGTTTTAAGTGGTGGAGAATGTAACAACCCGGAAATTCTGAGCCAGCTCAAAATTTTTACTTTGGCAATTTTAATGAATTTTGAATATTTAAAATGAATTATTTTAAATAATAACGACGAGAAATTTATTTTGAATATAATTCGAACGTATATATTTATATACATCGTCGTTAGAATATAAATATTTATTTTAAATTATAAAAGGAATTGAAAATGGCGCGGTAGTTCGATAATTCGATTTCAAATTTCAATTGAACATACCGGGTGCAAAATAAACCGGATTTTGGCGAAACCAAAAATATTAGAATCTAGTTGAGAATATCTTTCCAACGAATCCGAAAAATTGAAATTTCATAGCGGGAATCAAAAGTTATGCCCAGTTGAAAATTCAGAATAGTCGCTATGTAAATTATACATTTCCCAAAAAGTCATATTTTGAATACGGATGAATTTGGACTCGAAACCACTTCCATCGAGTTCAAAATGCCGTTTAGAACTCCGAAAAGTATAAGCTTCGATATATTCCGATATCTAGAATAGTGGCTAATGGCTGGAGTTGTTCGATTAACAAAACATAGCCCTTAAAAAGTGAAAATTTGCATACAAGCTCAGAATTCGACGAGATAAATTTTTATGGATTCATAATGACAAATTATTGTTGAGTTCCAAAGGTCGCGTCGAACGGAGTCAGTATGTGGCCGTGCGAGCTAAAACAGTTCAGGATAAAACGTGCAGTCATTTTACAAAGGAACATTACTGATACGACCTCAGAATTCGATTCTACCATTTTTTCTGGATTTGTATCGTCTAATAATGGTTAAATCCAAGAATGCATGAATTTGGAGTTAGTGTGTGAGCGTGCGAGAAGAAAAGGTGCGCCAAAATCGCATTTTTGAGCAATATCTGAGCATATTCGTGATTTTTTTTGAACGGTCAAACGAACTCGGAATTCGACGAAACTTGTTTCATTGGACTCGTCTTCACGTCTACTATCTCGTGTCCGAAAGCCGCGGCAGTTGGAGATCGTCGGCGTTCAGGCGATACGCGAGAAACTAGCATATAATCACTTTTCCTTCCTTTTGTTTTTCACTTTCTTCCTCTTCCTCTTTTTGCATTTTTCCTCTTTAATGGTCACCGCTCCACCATGTCGCTGCCCTCCTCCACCAGCGCCACCACAGGCCTCCACCGCCTACCGTCGGCCGCCCGCACCCCCTCCTCCTCTTCCTCCTCCTCCTTCTCTCTCCTCTTTTCATGAACCCTAAACCCCCAAATCACCAACTACCACCACCGCGGCCACCACGGGCCCCACCACCGCCCTTAGCACCCTCCCCCACGTCCATCAGGATCACCACTGCCCGCTGGCCACCCAACTTCGGCCGTGGGCCCCGCTACACTCAAAAACTCATTTTCACCAAAATTCCCGTTTTGCATAAAACACCCCGGACTGTTTTGGCCTATATCTCTCAAACAGTGCGTTTCTGGCCAAAGTCCCTCTAGACCAAAGTTGTAGAGCGCGAAATTCTCTTTGATTTGGCTATATAGAAGTCATGTTTTGGAGTTTGGAGCTGCTCGGAAAACGCGTTCAAAGTCTGTTGTCTGAAAGCGGTAAAATTCGTGTACTTTCGCGAATTCTGGTGAATTGGAGCATTTTCGGCAAAAAGACCCTTAGGCAAAAGTTGTTTAGAATGGCGTGCTTGTGCTAGAGAAAAGATGGGTTGAAGATTGGAGCTTGTATGCGAAGCGTGGAGCTCAATCAAAAATTCAGCAGTTCAGAAAAGGCGTTAGAAAAATCAAGGTGAGAACTTCTCACTCAAATTTCATTTTCTAGTTAGAGATATATACTAGGATGCAGACGGTGCTTAATAGAAGCACCCGACACCTTTGTTTGAAACCATGAATGTTTGGTTGATTTGTGAATTGAGTGATTTGGTTGAAATTGGTTTGGAAAATGAACGAATTGAGATAATTTGATTTGGGTATGGCGTGGGCCATTATAAGATTGGGGATAAGGCTAGGCCTTGTCCCGTTTCTAGTATCGTGCCGTTATACCGCCGAAATTTTCTAAAATAAAAGGTGTTAGCTAAAAATAGTAAAGTGTTGAAATAAATATTTTTGACGTTGAAAATATAATTTTTAACGTGTTAAGGAACGACATAAAACTCTTCTGAAAAGAAATAAATATTCATTTACAAATCAGACGATTTGTTTATATACACTGATTTGAATGATATTGATTGGGATGATAAATTTTACACATCACTCAACCGCACAAATAATATTTAGTGTTTGTTGATTTGAAACCCCACACGGGTGTTGGGATGATATTTGGCGTACACTAATCCCCATTATTTAATTGTATGTCGATCGATTGGTCGACAGGCTGTGTAAGCGTTAATTATTTATGTTTGATGCTTATGCAGTTGTGTGGTGCACTTTGGATGATTGTTGATTATTTATCGTGGCTATTTATATACATGTGTTGTATGGAATCCATATAATTAACATTATATGGTGATTGATTGGGCTTCATTTAAATTGGGAAATTAATGAATATTATAAAAGAAGATTCATGTGTTGAATAGAATAAATAGTAATGTGTTGACGATGTTCATGTGTTGAAACTATTCATGTGTTGAGTAAAATATTTTAACAATAAAATTTACATCTTTATCATATTTAAAATTAGAATCTACTTCATGGTGGAGTCTGATTAAAAATAAAACGATAGATACCATAATTTTATAAAATATTTTACATAACAAAAATAGTCGTGTGTTGACAGTACTCATGTGTTGAGATTAGTCATGTGTTGAAAGAAATATAGATTCATGTGTTGAATAGAATAAATATTCATTTGTTGAATAGGATAACGAATTTATTGAAATATATAAAGCCGTGTTGATTAGAGTTGCGCCATTTTGACATGAACGATATTTATATCGATTATATTCGTTTTTATAATGAATATAGAAAAGGTAGTGATTTCAAAATATAACGTTTTGAAAATATTATCATTTATATAGTAATGATATGAAATATCCAATTTTGATTTGAAATTGAATATGGAGTTGAAATGGTTTTGAAAACGAATTTAAAACGATTTATAAAATACGTTTTAAAAAGGAAATCGACGAAATATAATATATATATATATATATACATATATATATATATTATATAATGGCCTGAATAGAACGCGCCGCGCCGCGGTAGTTCGTGAATTTCGACCATTGACTTCGAATTGACGTTGCGGGAGATCCGACAGTCAGATTCTCCTAAAACCGGAATCGTTGGGTTCGTATCGAAAAGAGCTTTCCAATGAATATTAGAAATTTGAAATCTAACGGTTGGATTTGGAATTATGTCCAAATCAAATTTGGAAAAGGTCCCTGTAAGTGCAGTTCGATGGCCATTGGTGGAAATCGACTGTACGGGCCTTGATAAAATTACTAAAAATAATCAATATTCCCAATACGTGAATTGGACTGGAGTTGAATCGAAATTATCTTCAAAATATTTCGATGTTGGATTTCTTGACTATACAGATATTGTTATGGGAATTTGAAAGATATTTATATCGTTATTTCCAATGCGATATTTGTTGGTTTCAGAATTTGATATTGAATATAAGCTGATATATATTCTATTCAGAGCCTTGTATTTAATATCTAATGTAATTTGGGTTTGTCGTGAATGGTGTCTTCATTAACACTGTTCTCAAGCCCAATAGAGAAAAAGATTAAATCTTTCTATTTAGATTTAATGAAGCGTATCAATTAAATAATATTTAATTGGAATTGAATTTGAATTGGTTTTTGGGTTTATCGTGAGCGGTGTTTTGAATAACACCTGTTCTTTAACCCGATTAACAACAGAATGTGATTTTGGGTTTATCGTGAATCGTGTTTTAAATGACATTGGTTCTTTAACCCAGTTAAAGACAGGATATTGACTTTTAAGAAGATTAAAACTAAGTGGAGTTTTAATGAATCTTTAATTAGATTGAAATGTGAATTGATAATTTAAATTATCAAATTTGAAAGGTGATCGAGAATGGAGTACCACCAGTTTTGCTCCAAAGCGATAGTTAAATCTTTAATTAGATTTAAATGTGAAATGGTAATTAATTTTACCGATAACACCGTGGTGTTAAGTATGGAGTATTACCAGTTTTGCTCCAGGGGATGAATAGGTTGGGATTGGGAAATAAAACAAATAATTACTTCGGTGTGGTTCGCTAATCCCGACTAGTTTGAAATGATATCCAAAGGAAGATTAAAGAATAAATTTAGAAGAATTTGTCTTGGATAAAATTAATGGGAACCTTCCCTAAGAATGTGATTTTGTGAATAAAAGAACATTCTGAATTGGAATGAAGCGTTTGTTGTGTTTGTGTAACATTTTTTTATCATATACGTGGGTTATTCAGAAAGGCCGGGTTTATACCCATTCTGAATAACCGATTCGACGAGATGTCGAAAATGAAGACGGTGGTTGAAGACCGGAAGTCTTCACATCGTTTGGGTGATTACTGATGATCTCGATTGGGCTGTACACCCAAGATGAGGGAAATAGTTGGTGATCGTCTAGACGTACTTGGAGATGGATGGATATGCGAGGAAAGTGCCTCCGGTTTCGTTCAGACCCAGGACGAACTTGTAAATGGATTGTGTGTCTGACATTGGATTTTATTCTGTGTTGATTGATCTCTATTAAATATACATCTGTTTAGCGGTGGAGAATTTATTCTCTTGCTTAACGCCCTTCTCTGAGACGTACTAGCTCAGAGGTTGTATATCGATGGACATCAGTCGCATGGAGTGAATTGCCAGTGTGGCACGCGTAAGTGGCAATTGATCAAGGCTTCTGTTGAAAAGCAAAGTCTTGTGGTTGATGATCAAAGCACGGCCTGTGTGGCGTAGCTTTGTGTATAACGTGAATTCGCGAGCCTCACACCTCGGTATGAGCCAAAAACGCGAGAAGGACCCAAGGAGTGCACGACGTTTCTTTCTAGCTATGGTGGTGTCAGTGACCTACTAGCCCTGGCATTTATATCTACTTTTCACCTTTGTGGTTGTTGGAATGCGATGCGCCTCGGATATAGGTCTGTAAGGACCGGGAAACGTGTGTTCAGGAATTGCCAATCCTCAAAAGTAAGAGAGGACCGGCCTTGGAGGATGCAGGGATTGCTGTGTGCGGTCCCGAGGCATTTGCTAGAGTGTCTCGAATCGGAGAGGAGCTTGCCCCCTTGCCTCGACTCATGACGGAAATCCAATTTCCAATGCGTGATATTGCGGTTTTAATTGTAGAACTAGTATGGCGACATGATATATGGTACCCATGCCGTCTATGATTGATATTTATGATTGAAATTGTTTTGACACTATACACTTATAATAGTATCAAATGATTTGTTTTAAACGTACCAAGCATGTTTGGCTATTATAAGGGAAAACCCTATCCTACGGCTTGCGTTGCATTGTGTGATGGGACCTGGGTCTTATAATAGCTTCATTTTTCCAAAGAGCATTGCGCTGTTTTGTTATATGCGCTAGTATTCTTGGGAGGAAACCCGTTCTGTGTTATACGGCGTGGTCCCTTGAATTACTATCTTTTAAAGTAAAGTTTTAAATAACTGTTTTAGTTCTCACACCAGTCACATGACTGACCTGGAGTTTATTTTTTTAACCTAAACTCTGGGTGCCCCTATTTTCGACACGGGCAGCTAGTAGTTTTGGTTTTGCAGATTTATATTCACAGCATCCTGATTTACAGCTGGAATGATGCTCGGAAAGCTCTGTATCCGTGCATTATTTCTAGTTGTGCTTTTGTATTATTTTCCGTTGCGATGTATTTAAATGTAATCTAAATCTTTGATATTATTCGAATGTATTTTATTCATTTATGCTCTGTATATTCTTGTATCTGATGGAATTGTTGTAATAACAATGAAATGTTCTTCTGTCTGCGTTCCGATGTGTGTTGTTCTCATCTCAATCCGGGCTTTCCTTACCAGGGGAGTTCGGGTCATTATAATGGTTCTCTGATTTACTGTAACTCTAATGTAAAAATTTTGTAATGAAATAAAAAGCTTTGTTCTTTGTGCAAAATGTAAGTACCCATAACAATCCATCTTTGTGAACGGTTTAAGTTGATTTAATTACTAGCGGAAACTAGTCAAAAAGGCGGGTCGTTTTAGTTGGTATCGGAGCCTTGGTTTATACAATGCTATGGGGTACGACATATTTGGACAAAGGATGGGACTCATCAGAGTTATAATTCTCATTCGAGATAGGTTTACGAATACCCTAGAATGAGATTTAGGAATATTACGTTTGAGAGAGTGTCTTTCCTTATAAAAACCAATGTGTTTTAATGGAAATTTATGAACTTAAAAAATTCAGGTGTTAGGTTTGTTTTGTATGAATGCAATTGGATAAATAACTTAAGTACAAAATCCTTTACAGTGGTTGTTAAGGAAATATTGGAATTAAATTAACCCTTAATAAATATTCATTAACCATTTTGTATAAATTTGATTTCTAGTTTAGCAAACAGAAATGAGAATGACCCAATTACGACTCTTAACTATTTTGTATGATTTTTGGTTTGGTAAGTAAATCCCTTAACAATTTTTGGAAACTTTGAAAAAGAAATTTGGGTGTAAACACTTAACTTGAATCATTTTGATTAAGTTAAGCAAATAATGAATTTTATATATTCTGATTTAAAAATAGATTTAGATGATTTCTTAGATTTAAATTTTTTACTTTTGGGGTGACATTAGACAGTACCTCTCTCTTCCTAACAGTAGCACTAGGTCTAACTTAGAGGATCCTATTATAGATATTTCTAGTGACCCCAGTGATCATGAGATTATCGAGAGATCATCAGATTCCACACCGATAGAGGATCAGGTTATGTACCCTGATAACGATATGGATGTTAGTTTAGACCATTATCCTGATATGCTAGGAGCAGACTCAGCTCCACAGTAGGATGATCTGGTGATGATGTACGAGTATGTCCTAGGCCCGACGATTATTGATCAGATGTCGGGGATTGAGGCAACAACCCACTTCGGGATTGAGATTCCCCCAAATATGGATGAGTGTACATTGAAGGCTATTTGGCAGCAGTTCCTTGATGCGAGGGATCAATAGTTATTAGGACAGGACGCACCAAAGCAGCTTTGTCGGGATATAGAACAAGCATTAGTTGAGCAGTTTGATGCGTTGATATACGAGTTAGGACAGCTAGGAGTTATAGTCGGGGACGACCCACTTCCAAAGGTGAGAGATGACGAGTTTGACGATGTTATGGAGGAGATAGATCAGCCCCTGAACGAGGATGGTATTGAAGCAGATGATGATGGATTTGTAGCAGATGATAATGGATTTATAGCAGATGAATTTATAACATATAAGGATGGATTTATAGTAGGAGTAGATGATGAAGGAGAGGTATTTGATGATGATGGCTACATGGGCGACAATGAGGAGTCGTTCGCAAACGAGGAACCTGAGGTGATCAGCTTATCTGGTCCATCAGATGATGGATCAGATGGATCAGATGCATCAGATGACTAGCTGCAATGAGTTTCGACCTTGTATATAGTATATAGTGTGTATGTATATGTGTGTATATATACATATATATATATATATGCTATCTTATGTAACACCCCGTATGTTGAATAACTTGCTATAATATAAAACAGGGAAGAATTAAATTTTAAAATCTGAATCAGCGGAAACTGGCTATGTCATTGCGTTCGTCTCGGAAAACTACACGAAATTGAGTCCGAGTTTTCGAAAATCGGAGTCCGTATGACCCAGTTAAGGCCCGAAGAAGTTTTCAGAAATTCAAAACAGGTTTAAAAATAAAAATTCAAACATTTCAGAAGTGGCGGGAAAATTCCCGCCAGACCCAGGGGGTCGACCTGGGGGTCGACTGGGGAGTCGACCTGCCCACCAGGTCGACTGGAGAGTCGACCCTAGTGTCGACCTGGGGGTCGACCTCCCTGGTCGAGCCCAGGTGACCTGGGTGCACCAGTCTGGCTTTTAGGCTGTGTCTGGTGGCTTGTGACGAGATCTGACGGCTCTAACCTAATCTAGGGTTAATCTAATGGCCTAAAACACCTAACTAATCTATAAATACACCCTAAGACTACCCTAATTCATACTAAAATTGGAGACAACGTCGTTATGCCGTCAAAATGCAACTTGAAGGAGCCTCCATCAATCTAAAGAGGAAGATAGCTTCTCAAATCAATCTCTAATCAACTCTAGCAACTTAATCTTCTTCTTAGGAGTGCTAATCAACAAGTTGTGAGTTTTCTATAGCCTTAATAACCAATTGTTGAAATGATTATGATAGGATATAATGAGGTTATGCCTATGAATGTGGATCAATGCAAGATTATGTTACCATATGCTATGTGTTTGTGATGTTATGCAAGTTATGCAAGTTAGGCGCTATATGTTCATGAAGTTATGCAAGTTATGCAAGTCATATGATACATGTTCATGATGTTATGCAAGTTATGCAAGTCATATGCTATGTGATTATGATGTTATGCAAGTTATGCAAGTCATATGCTATGTGTTTGTGGTGTTATGCAAGTTATGCAAGTCATATGCTATGTTTTTATGATTTTATGCAAGATATGCAAGTCATATGAGACACATTGATCCATTATGACACCATGATATGCAAGTTTGGTGTATGATTATATGCTAGTTCATACATGATATATTATGCAAATTTGGTGTATGATTATATGCAAGTTCATATATGACATGTTATGCAAGTTTGGTGTTTGATTATATGCAAGTAACATGTGCAAGTTTACACCTTAGTATGATATGCATACATATGCAAGTTAACCCCTTTGTATGTCATACATACATATGCAAGTTTACCCCTTTGTATGACATAAATAACTTATGCAAGTTAACCTCTTTATGACATATGTGATTCATGCAAGTTTGGGTTGATTATTTATGCTAGTTGGGTTGATGTTATATGCATGTTGACACCTTTAAACCCATGTTGATGCTAATGTTATGCAAGTTGAACCCATTGTATTTGTGATGAATCTTCCCTTTTATGTCATGTTGGCGAATTATGTGGGGAACGATGGGGTTAATATACATGTTAATGAAATGGTGTGAAGTTGGTATGATCATACATACCATAAAGTGGATGGACATAATTGAGTCAATTATGTACATCGTTAAAATTGGAATTAATTAGGGAAAATTAATTTGAAATATGGGGGTGATTAATTAGGTGTAATTAATCGACTAAGACACGAGGTTGGACCCTTTTGTAGCGTAAGACTGCCAGGAACCGACCGGCAAATCCAGCGGTTACAAATGATTGGCCCAATGTGAGAGGTCTTAGGCACAAACTAAATACGTGACAAGTGTATAGACACGAGGCTAGACTCGGTTATGGCGTAAGGCTGCCCGGACCCGACCGACAAATCCAGCTGCCATAAGAGATAGTCTAATGTGAGTGGTCTTTACAACGGTTACGTTCTTAATCAATTAAGAAACACTTAACCATATTAGCATGTAGAGGACATGAGGGGTTAAGTGGGTGCCTTGGGTGGCATGTGGAAAAATCTAGTGGTAGCCTTGGGTGGCAATAGAAAATACGATTAGAATACTTAACCGAAGTGGAACATGTAATTAAACATGATTAAAGGGTAAAGTAAGTGCCTTAGGTGGCATGGGGAAAATCTAGTGGTTGCCTTGGGTGGCAATGGAAGATAAGATTAAAATACTTAACCAAAGTGGAACATGTAATTAAACATGATTAAAGGGTTAAGTAAGTGCCTTGGGTGGCATGGGGAATATCTAGTGGTTGCCTTGGGTGGCAATGGAAGATAAGATTAAAATACTTAACCAAAGTGGAACAGGTAATTAAACATGATTAAAGGGTTAAGTAAGTGCCTTGGGTGGCATGTGGAAATCAAGTAAGTGCCTTGGGTGGCATGGGGAAATCTAGTGGGTGCCTTGATTGGCAATTGATATATGATTAGACGACTTAACCAAACTTTAAACATGTAAGTGGACATGATTATTAAAAAGGGTTAAGTGGGATGCACTAGAAACAAATGACAAGCTTAGGTGGTAGCTTGTGGGGGCCCATTTCAACCAGTAACCCATATGTATCTTATTGGGCTCGACCCATGTCGAGGACGGGACACGCGTACTGGGCTTGACTATAAGAGGCCAAAACGGGTTAGCGGTGGCAACGCAAGTCCAACGGGTTTCATATGCGTGTGTGGACCCGGGTTGGTAGGTAAGACGTTGTTGCATCGAGTAGGTATAAGCCGTGCACCATTGATTATCGGGTTGCCACTTTGGGGAGTGATACACCCCACTGTGGGGCCAACACGGGTATCTACGTTAGGGAGCCGATCGAATGGGAGTAGTGGGTACACCTAGTGGAGATAGGGGCAGATGACACCTATGTAGTCAGCTAGGGGTACACGAGACTACTATTAAAATTACTAAGTTGTGGGTACACCTAGTGGAGATACGGGCAGACGACACCTATGTAGTCAACTAGGGGTACACGAAACTACTATTAAAATTACTAAGTACACTTAGTGGGATCAACCTTTAAGTAGGAATTACCCTTGGGTGGGTAGATCTGGTGGGGTGCAGTGTAGGTATTATCCTTGAGTGGGTAGATCTGGTGTGGTGCAGAGTAGTATTCATCCTTGGGTGGATGGGCGCGTCTTTACCGTTATCTTAGTTTATCCTAAGTCTAGTTGGCTACTTAGTGTAGTCATTTATCCCCAGTCGTACCGTACCAGGTTTATATCATACCCTAATTACTTTAATGATTGTATTGTTAAGGTTATAGGGCTCACTCAGACTTATGTCTGACCCCGTTGTTTTTATCTTTTTCCCCAACCCTCAGGTTCTCAGAGTGGGCCTAACACTAGTGGGCTTTGATCAGATAGCTTTATCTATCTTTTGGAACTTGGACTCTTGAAGAAAAGCTCGGTTATCTTTTCTATTATGGCTATTAGTATGTAGTGGGATTATGTACTTATGTTTTAACGAGATGGATATTTTGTACTTGACTCTTGTTGGTTTTTGAAATGTAACTAAACATGTTCACCTTCTGCTGCAATGAAATGATGTTTTAAATTTCAAGTATTACTTATATCTGTCTTGTTGTAATTTTTTAGTTCTATATTCACTTAAATACTCCACTGAAGCTAAGGCATTCCCTTTATGAGTGACCTTAGCGGGTGTGGGGTGTTACACGTGGTATCAGAGCAAAGGTTACCAGAACAGATAAAATTTTTAGAAAACTATTTTTCTAAAAACATTTTTGGAAGAAGTATTTTCAAAAACTTGTCTTTAAAGAGAAAGTTTTTTGAAAGAAAAGCATAATCCCCAAATAGCCATATCTTTATCCTTCGGATTCTCCGTTTTGAATCTCTTCCTCTTTCTCTTTTTGAATTTCCCCTCCGCGTATAGAAGTCTTTTTAAGATAAATAAGGACCTCCGTATGAAGGACGGAAGAACCACTTCAAGGGACTAAGACGTTTGCCGGGCTAAGAAGTTAGTCCAAGGAGGTGGAAGGCTTATGGGTACCTTTAAGATGGACGAGAGAGGAAGGTTCAAATAGCTATTAGGTAAATAAAGGACGAAACCTCATCGTGGTAAGAAGGCCACGAAAGGAGAATGGGAAGGGGAAGGCTAGTTGTTTTGGAGAAATAGGACACCTTTGGGTTGTCCAAAGAGGTAAGGACGAAGTTCAGGATCTTCTGGAGGGTAGATGTATTCCCTCACGACGGGTATACCTGATGGGGGTAGGACCGTCTAAGTTGAAATTTGGTTCTCTCGATCATCCTGTTTGAACTTTATTCGACTCTGGCGCATCACATTTGTTGATCTCATCATCATTAGTTGAGTCACTGCACCTAGACACCAGTTTGGTAAATGATCCCGTGGTTGTTTCAAACCCAATTGGGGGGCTCCACTTATTTGTCCATGATATGTTTGGGTTTGAAGATTTCTATACTTAGCGTTGAGTTTAGGTGTGATGCCTTTGTTTTGGGCTTCACGGGCTATGGGTTGATTTTGGGCATGGACTGGTTATCCAGTAATGGTGCCGTTCTTGATTGCGAAAGGAGAGTTGTTAGGCTCATGACCCGCTTAGGTAACACTCTCGAGATCTCTTGTAATCCCATAGATTCTATTATGCTAAGTTATCTTGAATCACTTGACGCTTCGGTCGAGAGTTTGCGATCTGTTAGAGTGGTCCGGGAATACTCGGATGTGTTTGAGGAGGTGAAGGGCTTACCTCCGAGGCGGGAGATAGACTTCCGAATATATCTGGTGGATAATGCTAAACCAGTATCTTTGCCAGTGCGCCACATGGCTCCTCGTGAGAGGAGGGAACTCCATAAGCAAGTAGGGCAGTTGCTTGAGAAGGGGTTCATACGATGAAGTATATCGGAGTGGGGAGCTCCAGTAGTTTTTGCTACGAAGGCGGATGGGTCCCTCAGACTTTGTGTAGACTATAGAGAACTCAACAAGCTCACAAAGAAGAATAGACACCCATTGCCAAGGATTGATGATCTTTTTGATCGGTTGGTTGGCGCCTCAGTGTTTTCGCAGTGGGACATGGCCATGGAGTTTCATCAGTTGGGAGTGACTGAGGATAATATAGAGAAGACCGCTTTTAGGACTCCGGATGGTTTCTATGAGTGGCCTGTGATGCCATTTGGTTTGACGAACGCCCTCGCATACTTTGTTGATTTGATGAGTGGAGTGTTCAGGGAGTACCTAAATAACTTCGTTGTGGTCTTTGTGGATGACATCTTGGTCTTTTCTAAAGAGCGAAATAAGTTTTCGTGTGTGCTTAATGGGTTAAGCAAAGCCAGTCATTTGATCAACGGTGGTTTTGGAGCGAGATTGTCAAGGACATCCAGAGTTGGACAAGGGCTTAATTATTTAGCCGTTTTTACTAGTATCATCTCACGTAGGTCGTCTGAATTCGAAGGAGGTGTCCCTTGGGTGTTTGTCTGATATTGGTTTAGGCCTTTGGGGCTTGCACTTGGGGGATGTCGAGTTCGACTAGGATGGTCTGCGTGAGAGATGGATAGTTGTGACAATTTTGTATGGGAGAATATCCTGGTTTTCTCCAGAAGTGGAGAAAAGCATGCCCTACATCTTAGGGAAGTGTTGGAGACTCTTCAAGTGCATAGTCTTGAGACAGAAAAGGTGGATGGAGTTCTTAGCATCCTATGATTTCGAGATAGCGTATACCCCTGGCAAGGGTAACGTGGTGACGGATGCCTGGAGCGAAAAAAGGTTGTCCTTGAGTCCATTGTTCGTGGAACGACAAAGCTTGGAATTTATCTCGATGTTTGGTTTCAGACCTTCCGTTGACTATATATACCCGGTTTGCTAGCATCCTTGGAGGTCAGACCTACTCTTTTGAGACGGATTGGCGAGGCACGGCGGGACGACCCACGGTTGGTTGAGTTGGTAGAGAGGCTCATAAGGAGGGAGTCGTCCAGCCATTTGAGTAGGTACACCCTAGACGATAGGGGGTGCTTGCGTAGAGACGGTAGACTTTGTGTACCGCAAGACGAGGGTTTGAGGAAGGCTATTCTTGATGATGCACACCGTTCTAGGATGACCATTCATCCCGGTGGGGACAAGATGTACCAAGACATGAAGCGAGTTTTCTTTTGGGCCGGTATGAAGAAAAAATGTGGCCGAGTATGTCGCTAGATGCTTGGTGTGCCAACAAGTGAAAGCGGAGCAAAAGGAACCAGGTGGGTTGCTTCACCCATTGGAAGTTCCGCAATGGAAGTGGGATAGCGTCTCGATGGATTTTATTGATGGATTACCGAGATCAAGGAAGGGTAATACGGGAATTTGGGTTGTGGTAGACAGACTTACTAAGAGCGCCCATTTCATACCCGTGAAGAGCAAGTGGACTGTCCCATGGCTAACTTCGGTTTATCTTCGAGAGATAATTCAGTTGCATAAGGAACATGACATATTCCATGTGTCACATTTGAGGAAGTGCCTACATGAGACCGCAGAGGTGGTAGAGCCGAGCTTGCTTAGAGAAGTGGAGGTAGAGCGTGATGCGACTATTCGACGAGCTCCTACCCGCATCCTTGGGTCAGGGATTAGGAAGTTGAGAAACAGAGAGGTTCAACTAGTCGAAGTGCAAAAGGGGAGAAGATAAGAGCAATGCTACTTGGGAGACAGAAGCGAAGATGCGTTCATTGTACCCATTCCTTTTTGAGGGTATGTCCTTTAACTTCTCCTTTATCGTTTGTCTAGTGCTTATCTTATCTTTAGTATGTCCTCTCATTAGTACCTTTGACCTTTAGATAGGGTAAACCTATGGTTGAAACATGTGTTTGAGACATGTTATGATTGATGGATGCGTGTGGATGCAAGTGGTTGCTAGTGGTTGCTCGTAGATGCATATACACACACTCTAGGCACTAGATCGGCTCAATCACTTCATATTGCATATTGCATATAATGTGTGTAGGTAGCTATATTAATGGATGAATAATGGTTGCGTTATCATATGGATGATGCATTTTGGTGTATGGTTGTGCACTCATGTAGAAACAGTATGTGTCGATAAGGTTCTTTCGCATACACTACGAGAAATTTGATCTTTACCTACCAAAATTTTACCTACCAATAAATATGGGTAGGTAAAGAGAACCTTTATCTACCAATATTTAATGGTAAAATTTATTGGTAGGTAAATACTGTCAATGTTATAAAATTGTTGAAGGATGATTATCTACCAATTGTTATAGGTAACTAAAATGTATTATCTACACATATACTTAGCGAGAAGTTTTTTTGCGATTAGCCCCTACATTTTTCTCATATCATTTTAAACTTTCATTAAAAATAATGCTGAGTTGTGTGATGATGTGTCAAAAATGTATATTCTAGCAAATTTATTTAATTAAAGATTTCATTTACATATCCTAGCAATGTTTTTTTGTAAAATCATTTATTAGTTATTCGTAATTATTTTGAAATATGAAATAATTAACAATTAATGAAAATATTAATTAAATTGTAAATAACTAATATTAAATAATCATTGGTTAACAACTTATCATAAATTGTTATTTTTTCCACACAATTGACTACAAAAATTTTAACTTTAATTTTTTGTTAATTGTTTCACAATTTTACACTACTATGTCATCATCTAAATTGACTAAAACATATTTTCTCTAGTTTATTGTAGAGACGCAATCCATACCATCTTTTCCGGCTATAAATTTAACAGTTTATTTTAAATCAAATCTAACGGTACAGATCTCAATCCACGTGTCTCTTTTGTGGCCTCAATCCACGTAGTCTCTTTTGATTGGCCACCTACAGAATAGGATATTAAAAGCAAAGATGGCATAAAATTGCATTAATAATGAAAAAACAAATTTGGGCATAAAGTGGATTTCGGTTGTTTTATTTTTTAATATTCAAAGAAATGGAATATTCCAATCGTTCCCTTTGTGTTCAAAGTATTTGCAAATGCTCTTTTTTGGCGAATTCTACTCATACATCAAAAATTACCTAACGTACACCACTATTTTTGCTAAAAACTATATTATTAAATTACCCTTCTGTTTTATTGCATTATTACTTTTTAAATTATAACCCATTAAATTAAAATGTTGCAATTAACGATATTTACTAAATCTATGTAAAAAGATTGAAGAACTTAATGTGTGCTTAAATATGAAACCTAAAATTTGAATTAGGGAAGATTTACAAGTAAGTGCTCAAATTTAAAATCATTTAATTTAGGAGTAGGCTCTTTTGTTGAAATTAAGAATTTTTTGTAGCATAATAAATTGGTTACCATATATTCAAAAAATTGAAATTCGTGTTATTGAACTTAAACTTTATTTTTGTACTATAAATTTTTATTTTCTGTAAATAAGTTCAAAGGTTTAAAGAAGGAAGATGATGTTGAATAAAATATAAGCAAATTCTATTCAAACACCGTAAATTTCTTTGCTCACACCATGATATTTAAATATTTTAAATAGTACTTAAGACTAGATTGTCCTTATTATAAAAATTGGAAATTGAAGACTGTATACAACTCTTCCTTGTTTGCAACATGTTACTAGTATAATTTCTCTCGTAAAGTTGTATATATCATTAATTTAATTTAATTTTTTTAGTGTTAAATTATTTTCATATCATTACAAACGATATTTATATGTAGTCAATTTTAATAACTTACACTTTAATCAAATGTAAAATTAATTACTAAAATTAATATTATTAAGAGTATTAAATTCTTGAATCCTTTGTTTAAATCAAATCATGTTTTAATTTAACAATAAAATTTAAGCTATTCAACTTTTTAATATACTAAAAAAGGTGAATTCGAATTTTTATACAAAGATAACTAAATATTTTAACTTTTGTTTGAGGCTTATGAATTTGGAACTTGTAGAAGTAAATTTAGGAATATTGAAAGTATGACTCTATTTGGTTAAAGCATGAGAGAGGAAGTTAGTAAAATAAGAAAAAAAATCCATATTTTATCCTAAATATGGATAATTTTGGAAAATGCATGTGTTTACTATGTAACAAGCGGTGTATTTTATTTGTTAATTATTTTTGGTGTATGTATAGTAATCTATGTGGTGTCTAAATAGAGTCTGCCTAAAATATATAAGGTTACTATTGCAAAGGTGACAATGTATGTAAAGTAAATTTTGGTGTATGGTTGTTCATTTTATTTTATGGTATGTGGTTTATTTATTAATTAGCCTTTTTTTACGTATCATAATCTGTCAGTCTTATATATGATAAGTAAATAATTTTTGCCTAATAAGTATTACAGACTGCGGTCTTATATATGATAATAATATTTATTGCTTAATATTACTGGTTGCGATAACATATTCACACAAAGTAAATATTCTGATAGAATCTGCATTAAATCTTTGCTAATTATCCATGCTGATCTATACATACTAATATGTTAATCTATTATGTACAATAGAAACAATCAATGCTGACATGGACGTTTTAAATGCGCAGATCTTAATCAACATTGCTTAATTAAGTATTATTTCTTTTTCTTTCGATTCCATTCCTTTAATTACAATTAGAATTAATATCAACCATTCTCCCATCGTTCTTGTCATTCTCTCCTCACGCAAAATGTCTTCACTGATCCACATTACTCTCCCTTCTGCCGTTAATTTCTTTATCCAATTTCTTTCACCCAAGCTTCTGCTTTTATTTAATGTTTTTTATGCCTAATTTGTTTAGTGAATGCATTATGTACTCTACCAAGAAATACAACATTGAAACACCTGAAAGCGAAATCGAAAGTGGATGTCATGGTGGTGGCGAACGATTTAACAACTAATATCATTTCGGATCAAATTGACGATTCATCTTTAGGTTGTTGGTGATTTTTGGTTTGTGTAATTACGGATTAGTTTTCATTTGTTCCGAAATTCTTCCTTGGCATCAAGTTTAGCAGGAGACAAGGCTTGGTCCTGTGGAAAGGTCATTTCTCTCTTTTGTTCCAAATTTGCATGTTTTTAAGTTAGCAGTGTCTGCAATCATACTGCTTTAACTTTGTGATTTGGTGATTATATACGTTGGAGATGCTGAGGATTCATCGATTTCACCATATAATTTAAGCAACATTTTGATGTCTGTTATATGCAAGGCATAGTAAAATATCATTTTGATGTCTCGTTTGACCTCCACCATATTTATTGACGTCGTTCCAAAGCAACAATGGGCAAACATTTAGTTGAATATTGAAGTTGCTTTTTGTGGCATTAACCAATTTTTTTCTTCTTGTTTTTCCGTTGAATAGAAAGGAAGTTGTTTTCTTAATCATACCAACAAAACTGAATATTCGAGATACATGAAGATGACATATGATTAACAAGTATATATTTGTTCTGATTGGCAATTAATATATTGATTACCCTGTATGCTGGACTATTAAGATTTAATTTATGCACAAGTTGGTACTAATTCTATAGCATACAAAAAGAACAACAGTTGAACGAAAAGAAAGGTGGTTGATGAGCAGCATGAGCCCTTGCGTGTTATGAGTTAGGTTGAAATTGTATTGCTGATCGCACGTAACTCAATGTTATTAGTAGAAACCAACTTGTCTCTTGTTAGGTTTTCCCATTCCATTTCACTGTTCTATATATATACCTAAGACATGCATTATTAGTAAGTAAAGTGAAGTGAATGTGCAAGTATTGAATTTGTTGCATGGTCATAAATATCCTGTTTATGATATATTCTTCTTGATTAATTAAAGGTCTATATCATAATTAGTACATGGACTTTGAAATTAAGCCCTCAGATGTCATTTCTGATATTTTTGAAGCTGCTTTAAGAGAATAAAGGTTACTTGCTCGCCTAAGTAGGAAAATATCCTAGCTCACATTGTAGAATGTATACGGTTGGATTTCTATGTAAGTGTAAATCTGTATTTCAATTTATATATAACCAACATACAATTTATTTACTAACTATAAATGTTTAATATAACTTTTTGATGCGTAGGGGTGCAAGATTTGTAGGAATCCGACTATTCGTTTTGAAGAAGTAAATGGGTTGGAAAAATGCTAAAAAATTATGATGACACATTGTCAAGCATTAAAAATTGAAAAGAAAAGCTTGACCAGATGAGCGCAAGCATATGCAAAGCTTGGATTGATTATTAAAAATGCCCGAAGAAAATGTAAGTTTACTAGTTTTGTGCATTTGTTGCCAACCTAATGAGGGCAGGGGTCAAGAGTTTGAGACCTACTCTAACCATGTATCCATTTCTTGCCTAATATTCATTATATTATTAATTCCAATGTATCCGTTAAATGAATTTTTTTTTAATCGGATGGCCCCGAAGGGACATTATTTAGTGATACTGCTCTCAACTACGTTACCTAGGTAAAAGAAGTCTTTCCAACATTTCCAATCCACACGCTCAAATTCAACTTAAAATAAGGCAATTAACCATATACTATGACAGTGGTTATTTTCCAGTTGTACAAACCATATACTATGGCAAATAACAATTTGAGCATGGACCGACATACTGTTGTAGGTGACTTGATATATGATAATGTTACCATGAATGCTGAAGTTTTATTTATTTATTTATTTTTTGCAGCAGTTGGAGAAATGAATCACCTTAAGTTTGCCCAGCTATGTATTTCTGCCTCATTTAACAACAAAATGATGAAAGCAAGAGCCAATATGGAGGAAGACTTCGAGACAATGAACTATGTACTGATTAACGATAGATCTTTGCATTGTACTATGTACTTAGCATGTTTGTTGTACTATGAATAGATTAATATGCTTGTGAATTATGTAATGTATTTTGTAATATTATTTTTGCTATTGTTGTTGAACTTTGAAGTGTAACATACCGTTGTAATTTCAAAACTTGTTAACTTTGGTTTTTTTGTTGTATCTATAAAAAAATATTTGGTTTAATGATCTTTCTGTTGTGATATAATGTTAAATTTGCTTATTTTTATATTGAGTATGAAAATTAAATGAATTTGGTGTTGTAAAAGAGTCAAAAAGTAAAATATATTTTTAGAAAAAAATATGCAAATTCGCAACGGCTATAAATCATTGCTAAATCAAAAATAGCAAAGGTTTTTTAAAAGATAACGTTATATAATGTAAACCAAGGACATAATGCCACGTGACAAATCAGATAATTCCACATGGACTAATCAAATAATGCCACGTGACAAATCAAATAATTTCACATGGACTAATCAAATAATGCCATGTGGCCAAAAAAATGATGTCATATGCACTGATAAAATGATGACACATGGACAAATTATTGTTTGACACATGAACCAACAATTAAATGCCAAGTGTTGACATCAATATATGCCATGTGTATACTTCTACGAGAACCATGTCGGCAAACTTGTAGGATGACACATCATCAGCCATGTAGGATGACACATCATCAAACACATAAGCTGATGGCTCATCATTTGAGTCATAATGCAGTGGGGTCCATTGACTCTTTTACCTACCAATATCAATAAGCGTAGATAAATCTCTTTCTCTACTAAGCTTTACCAACCAATTTCTACCAATTTAATATTGGTAGTTAAAATATATTACCCACCATTATGTTAGTTTTACCTACACTTACAGTTGGTAGGTAAAGACCCCATTTTCTTGTAGTGATACATATTGGATGCATGGCACTATCATGGTTTGCAAAAAGGAGGTCAACTAAATCAGTAGACCGCCTGATTTTGCATTAGACAGGGAACATATACACACACTCTTTGCATATGTTCATACAACATTAGAAACTCTAAGGACAATGGATGCCAGTGTTTGATGGTTTGAGTAGATGGTTGTTTGGTTGGTAGGATACGTTCTTCTTGACTTAGAGATTTCGGGGACGAAATCCTTTAAGTAGGGGAGAAGGTAACACCCCGTATGTTGAATAACTTGCTATGATATAAAATAGGGAAGAATTAAATTTTAAAATCTGAATCAGGGGAAAAGGGCTATGCCATTGCGT
The DNA here is from genome assembly GCA_030737875.1 of Allium sativum. Classification (NCBI taxonomy): domain Eukaryota; kingdom Viridiplantae; phylum Streptophyta; class Magnoliopsida; order Asparagales; family Amaryllidaceae; genus Allium; species Allium sativum. The sequence goes on from CM060922.1 coordinate 643,691,232, forward strand.
TCGTCTCGGAAAAATACGCGAAATAGAGTCCGAGTTTTCGAAAATCGGAGTCCGTATGACCCAGTTAAGGCCCGAAGAAGTTTTTCAGAAATTCAAAACAGGTTTAAAAATAAAAATTCAAACATTTCAGAAGTGGCGGGAAAATTCCCGCCAGACCCAGGGGGTCGACCTGGGGGTCGACTGGGGAGTGGACCTGCCCACCAGGTCGACTGGGGAGTCGACCCTAGTGTCGACCTGGGGGTCGACCTCCCTGGTCGAGCCCTGGTGACCTGGGTGCACCAGTCTGGCTTTTGGGCTGTGTCTGGTGGCTTGTGACGAGATCTGACGGCTCTAACCTAATCTAGGGTTAATCTAATGGCCTAAAACACCTAACTAATCTATAAATACACCCTAAGACTACCCTAATTCATACTAAAATTGGAGACAACGTCGTTATGCCGTCAAAATGCAACTTGAAGGAGCCTCCGTCAATCTAAAGAGGAAGATAGCTTCTCAAATCAATCTCTAATCAACTCTAGCAACTTAATCTTCTTCTTAGGAGTGCTAATCAACAAGTTGTGAGTTTTCTATAGCCTTAATAACCAATTGTTGAAATGATTATGATAGGATATAATGAGGTTATGGCTATGAATGTGGATCAATGCAAGATTATGTTATCATATGCTATGTGTTTGTGATGTTATGCAAGTTATGCAAGTTATGTGCTATATGTTCATGAAGTTATGCAAGTTATGCAAGTCATATGATACATGTTCATGATGTTATGCAAGTTATGCAAGTCATATGCTATGTGATTATGATGTTATGCAAGTTATGCAAGTCATATGCTATGTGTTTGTGGTGTTATGTAAGTTATGCAAGTCATATGCTATGTGTTTATGATGTTATGCAAGATATGCAAGTCATATGAGAAACATTGATCCATTATGACACCATGATATGCAAGTTTGGTGTATGATTATATGCTAGTTCATACATGATATATTATGCAAATTTGGTGTATGATTATATGCAAGTTCATATATGACATGTTATGCAAGTTTGGTGTTTGATTATATGCAAGTAACATGTGCAAGTTTACACCTTAGTATGATATGCATACATATGCAAGTTAACCACTTTGTATATCATACATACATATGCAAGTTTACCCCTTTGTATGACATAAATAACTTATGCAAGTTAACTTCTTTATGACATATGTGATTCATGCAAGTTTGGGTCGATTATTTATGCTAGTTGGGTTGATGCTATATGCATGTTGACACCTTTAAACCCATCTTGATGCTAATGTTATGCAAGTTGAACCCATTGTATTTGTGATGAATCTTCCCTTTTGTGTCATGTTGGCGAATTACGTGGGGAACGATGGGGTTAATATACATGTTAATGAAATGGTGTGAAGTTGGTATGATCATACATACCATAAAGTGGATGGACATAATTGAGTCAATTATGTACATCGTTAAAATTGGAATTAATTAGGGAAAATTAATTCGAAATATGGGGGTGATTAATTAGGTGTAATTAATCGACTAAGACACAAGGTTGGACCCTTTTGTAGCGTAAGACTGCCCGGAACCGACCGGCAAATCCAGCGGCTACAAATGATTGGCCCAATGTGAGAGGTCTTAGGCACAAACTAAATACGTGACAAGTGTATAGACACGAGGTTAGACTCGGTTATGGCGTAAGGCTGCCCGGACCCGACCGGCAAATCCAGCTTCCATAAGAGATAGTCTAATGTGAGTGGTCTTTACAACGGTTACGTTCTTAATCAATTAAGAAACACTTAACCATATTAGCATGTAGAGGACATGAGGGGTTAAGTGGGTGCCTTGGGTGGCATGTGGAAAAATCTAGTGGTTGCCTTGGGTGGCAATAGAAAATACGATTAGAATACTTAACCGAAGTGGAACATGTAATTAAACATGATTAAAGGGTTAAGTAAGTGCCTTGGGTGGCATGGGGAAAATCTAGTGGTTGCCTTGGGTGGCAATGGAAGATAAGATTAAAATACTTAACCAAAGTGGAACATGTAATTAAACATGATTAAAGGGTTAAGTAAGTGCCTTGGGTGGCATGGGGAATATCTAGTGGTTGCCTTGGGTGGCAATGGAAGATAAGATTAAAATACTTAACCAAAGTGGAACAGGTAATTAAACATGATTAAAGGGTTAAGTAAGTGCCTTGGGTGGCATGTGGAAATCAAGTAAGTGCCTTGGGTGGCATGGGGAAATCTAGTGGGTGCCTTGAGTGGCAATTGATATATGATTAGATGACTTAACCAAACTTTAAACATGTAAGTGGACATGATTATTAAAAAGGGTTAAGTGGGATGCACTAGAAACAAATGACAAGCTTAGTTGGTAGCTTGTGGGGGCCCATTTCAACCAGTAACCCATATGTATCTTATTGGGCTCGACCCATGTCGAGGACAGGACACGCGTACTGGGCTTGACTATAAGAGGCCAAAACGGGTTAGCGGTGGCAACGCATGTCCAACGGGTTTCATATGCGTGTGTGGACCCGGGCTGGTAGGTAAGACGTTGTTGCATCGAGTAGGTATAAGCCGTGCACCATTGATTGTCGGGTTGCCACTTTAGGGAGTGATACACCCCACTGTGGGGCCAGCACGGGTATCTACGTTAGGGAGCCGATCGAATGGGAGTAGTGGGTACACCTAGTGGAGATAGGGGCAGACGGCACCTATGTAGTCAGCTAGGGGTACACGAGACTACTATTAAAATTACTAAGTTGTGGGTACACCTAGTGGAGATACGGGCAGACGACACCTATGTAGTCAACTAGGCGTACACGAAACTACTATTAAAATTACTAAGTACACTTAGTGGGACCAACCTTTAAGTAGGAATTACCCTTGGGTGGGTAGATCTGGTGGGGTGCAGTGTAGGAATTATCCTTGGGTGGGTAGATCTGGTGTGGTGCAGAGTAGTATTCATCCTTGGGTGGATGGGCGCGTCTTTACCGTTATCTTAGTTTATCCTAAGTCTAGTTGGCTACTTAGTGTAGTCATTTATCCCCAGTCGTACCGTACCAGGTTTATATCATACCCTAATTACTTTAATGATTGTATTGTTAAGGTTATAGGGCTCACTCAGACTTATGTCTGACCCCGTTGTTTTTATCTTTTTCCCCAACCCTCAGGTTCTCAGAGTGGGTCTAGCACTAGTGGGCTTTGATCAGATAGCTTTATCCATCTTTTAGAGCTTGGACTCTTGAAGAAAAGCTCGGTTATCTTTTCTATTATGGCTATTAGTATGTAGTGGGATTATGTACTTATGTTTTAACGAGATGGATATTTTGTACTTGACTCTTGTTGGTTTTTGAAATGTAACTAAACATGTTTACCTTCTGCTGCAATGAAATGATGTTTTAAATTTCAAGTATTACTTATATCTGTCTTGTTGTAATTTTTCAGTTCTGTATTCACTTAAATACTCCACCGAAGCTAAGGCATTCCCTTTATGAGTGACCTTAGCGGGTGTGGGGTGTTACATCTTAAGTGCTTAGATGCACTAAGATGTTTTGGGGGTGGGATGGTTTTTGGGGGACTAGTACCTGGATAGGTATGCTTTTTGGTGACTGTATATTTTTGGACTACTTCAAGTACGTAGTACGTACTCATGTAGGGATAGTTACATTTTTGTATGTTGACTTGGATGATCTTTATGACATGTCATTTTTGGGTTGACTACGATACGTATGTTCCACTTTTGTGAGATAATTTGAGTATTTATGAATCTGTTCCAAAACTGTTTAAGGGATTTGATTTAAAAAATTTGTATACGGATTTAAAACTAACTATTTACCTTTTCGAGGATGAAATGCCTTAAGGGGGTGAACGTAACAACCCATAATTTTACTAAGTTTGAATTGAATTTGTGATTTTTCTGTATATATTTTGAATTTAATGAGGTTTAAATATTGATAATTCTTTTTATTAGTTTGAATAAATAATTTTATTTTATTAATACTTATTTTAAGGATATTTTTATGATTTTATAAGTACTATTATTATCTAATTTTGATTTTGTATAAGAATGTTATTTATACAGTACATGGGATTTTTACAAGTATCTTTTGGGTATTAAAATTTATATTTAAAGATATAATGATTTTATAAGTAATATTATTTTAATATATAGTGTTTATATGATCTTATACATTTTATATGAGTTTTATAATACAAACTTATTTTAAAGGTAATATTTAATGTTATAAGTAATGATAATATATATTGATATATTTGAAAGGATTGTTATTTTTATTTAAGACTATATTTAACATATATGAATATTTGTTAAGTAATTTAGATTCAATAACATATAGTAATATTAATATATTTGGTAAAGAATGATTTAATTTTAAAGATGCTATTTATGACATGAGATTTTGTAGAAGTTTTATTATTTTATAATGATATTTGCATATTTTTAAGTTTCAAGTATATAAACCTTTATAAGATCTGTAAACATTTAAAATCTATTTTAACTATTTTAACAAAAAAAGGGTATTAAATAATGTTTATATGATTTTGTACATTTTATAAGGATTTATTTTTTTGAATTACATAATTTTATTTCCATATGAAGTGTTATATCATTTTATAGTATAGTTACTAACATAAATGGGTTATATATATATATATATATATATATATATATATATAAACATTCTATTTTGGCATCTATGCATTTAAGGGGTTTTTAGAAAACAATATGTGTCTCTATAGGTGGAATCCTGCATGAAAAAGGAATTTTTAAGGGGACATGTGTCCTTAGTTTGAAAGGCAAAATTAACCCTAAAAACCATTATATAAGGGGATGCATGCGTTTTATTCTTCACCGTATTCATTTCCTCATTCCATCTTCACCCTCGTGCACCGCTTCCCTTCCTTAAGACTCCACTGCTCTCGCTCCAAACCCTATGCCACCACAACTCCTCTCCATTACGTCAGCCCAACTTTCATCCCTCCACCATTAACCGCAATTCTTCTCCTACACTCCATCCTGTCTCTCTCCTCCTACGCAAAACAACCGAGACTTCCCCACCTCAAAAATAGTTTGGTCCTTCCAACTCCAGCAGATTTCACCGCCCCTCTACAACTCCGGCACCACCGTACCTCACTCCAGCCTCAACGTCGACAACACCCGCCTCTAGTCCACCATCAATACTTCCTCCGTAGACTCACTACACCCCCAAATAGCTCATCCTCTCTTTTTTCCCCACTACCCTTGACAGCCGCACCTATTGTTTCCTCTCTCTCACTATAGCAGCTCGACCCCACCATAAACACAACTGACCATTCGAGCCACCTTCCGGTCACTGACACCCCTTGCAACACCCCTTCTCGAAGCTGCTACATCCACTTTGCCCTCACACTCTTCTTCCCACTCTACAAAACCGCAACTCCCCTCTTCTCTTTTCGCTACTATAAACTGCTGTTATTTTTCTATTTCAACTTCACGAGAAAAAAAAAATTGTATAACAGTCGTTGCCCCCACTTAAAACCCTCTGATTACCTGATAGTCCAGTCAACCTCTTCTTGTATTGAAAATAAAGTTGTTTGTGTTGGAAATATATACGTGTTAATGGCAAAGAACGGGGCGCGACGTCTGTGACAAGCATACAGGATTGTTTGGAGTTTTATTCACGGTTGATACAGAACATCAACTGTGGATTTTGGAAGCATTCAGGTGAGAGTTCTAATTTAAATTTATTTTAAATTAGTTAGAAACATTAAATTTAAATGGTTGTTAATTTAAATAAATTAATGATCATGGATTGTTATGAATGATTGTTATTGGGTGTTTTATCGATATGCATGTAGTTATAACACACTATACACCAAACGTTATTCATTGTAATGCTTCGCACACTGTTAATTGGTTATTTTAATTGTTATGATGATAATGGGATGAATTCATGTTTATTATTAGTTATTTGGTTGATTCTGGTTGCACGAAATCACGTACACCGTAGTGGTGGAAACGTACTGGAATTAATTTAAATCCCCTTTCCTGTAAATAACGATTTTTTTATTGAAATAAAAATGGGGAATTTAGTTTTAATTTTAAATTTAAACTATTTAGAAATCAAATTAAGTAAATAACTTTTGTATGAAATAGTTTTGAAAACAAATTCCGATCACTCGTTGGTTTTTAAATATTGAATTGGGATCAGAAAAGGATATCTAACATTGACAGTTATTTATAAGTGATTTACCGAGTTTGATAAAAATATTATCATTTCAATATAAATTAAAAGGAAAGTTGAAATTTAAAAGAATTATTTTTGGAATAATTATTTTGGAGAGGACTGAACAAGTTTGGAAATATTATCATTAAATGTTTATGGTTATGAAGAATTGGGAAATTGGAATAATGGATTCATAAGGACTTTGAAAAAAAATATTAAAGTATTATTTCGGGAAAAAGAGAGTTGGAATACGGTTTTATTCTAAGTTATGGAAATCTAATTTGTTTTGGGAAAAATAATTGGGCAATTTATATAGCGTGAATCGAACGCGTTGCATAATGACAGTTCATTAATATCGATTTTATATTTCAAATGATTATAACATGAACGTTTTGAATCGGATTGACTTGAAACATAAAATGACGGATTTATGTTAATGTTGCTTTTTGAATAGAAAAGGAATTTTCAAATTACAACATATAGTTTTCCAGTTATGTTTAAATTAAAATTTTAAAAGGTCGATATACGTGCAGTTTTGGCGACCGTAATGGAAAATCGAATAAAATGGATTTACAAAAATTATTTAAAAATCCAGAAAATATGATAAATCATATTTTATTGCTTAAAAGTAATTTGAGTTAAAATATGTGAATTTGGAATGATTTTGGATCTATTTGGTTAAATAACCATTTCTCAGTGCTTTCCGTAACGTCGTTACCGTTATTATACCATTTCTTTGAAAATGATTGAAAATTGGAAGATTATAAAACATGAACTATTATAGAAAAAGATTTGTTAAATATGTTGAAAGATTTTAAAAGAGTTTAAAAATGAATCGTATGAAATTTATTTAAGTTAAATAAGATATGGAAGGTGAATTAGAAAGGAAATGAGTTTGGGTAGAGTTAGTTTACGGATATTAGATATGGAATTCCAGGAGCAGACGAATACTAGCAGAAATATTAGAGCATATTCATATCTAGATTCTTATAGTGTTCTCCGAGTTGTGAATCAATATCAAGTATAAGAGGATTAAATTCTATTTAAACTTATATTTGAAAATCTCAACTATTTAAACGGAAATTCAAATCCAAATAAAGATTTGGTAGTTTTGGGATAACGATAGATAAATGAATTTTGTTTTTGAAATATAAGGTTGGAAATGAATATTGAACTTCAAGATAAGGGCTGAGATGATAACGGGGTTTACGGGAATTGAAAGAATCCAACCTTAAAATTCAAAATAAAAGGACAACGTTTGGAAAGGAAAATTGAATTGAGAAACTTATATGGTCCATAGCTACTACTTTTAAAGTACGCTTATTACTTGGAAAATCCTGGATCGGATCTAGGTCTGAAAACATTCCAAGTAATAATACGATGTTATAAAGAAACTGGAGATTTGGAAATCAGTAAGTGAACACCGAGTATATTCAAATTGTTAGGGTTGATTGTTGATGTCTCGGATCGGGCCATACACCTGATACGAGGTTATAAGTAGCATGAGATCTGAATATATTTGAATATTTTCGGATTTCTATTCCGTTCAGACCCAGAATGGACTTGTATGGATTGTGTGTCTGACATTGAAATTGACTGCATAGCACTGATTTCCGTTGATATATATCGAATGTGTGGCAATATATTATCCTCGTCTCTAAGTCATATGAACTTAGAGGGTATGCATTCATATAAATCAGTGATATGTCGTGAATTGTCAATGTGCATACTTGAGTTATGAAATGAGCTAGTGATGATCAAAGCATGGCTATTGAAGCGTAGCTTTGTGTATATCGTGACCTCGACGACCCTCACACCCCGGATTGATGGTAAACTGACAGTTAGGTTATATACATAATCTCTAGTGAAAATCGGAAGCTTCGGCGGTAGATCTACTTCGAAACCTGAAGTAGTAAAGTATATACGGTGTCCGAGTCTGGACGTTAACCGGAGTATTCTTTCATGCTATGTATTCAGTGTTCGTGTCTGGATGTTAACCAGGAGATACTTAGTTCCGTGTCCTCAAATGATCTTTCGTGCCAGGAACCATCATGTTGGAAACCCGATAGCCAATACGAACCTTTCGTTTTGTTTGTAAACTATGTACGTGTGCATAGTTACTATGCTCGCTAAGATTTTTATATATATATTTGTGAAATGGTTTCAACACTATGCACTGATTATAGTATTAAAAAGGGTTTTCACGTATTAAAGTATTATTGGTTATCATTAGACAAAACTCACCCATCTGGTGTGCGTTTGCATTGTGTTATGGGATGAGCTTATGATAGCTTCATTTTCCAAAGTCATTACGGATTTTTGATGCATGGGTATTCACATGGAGTAAACTCGTTCCGCGTTAGCAGCGTGGTCCGGTGAATTTCCCTACTTTAAAATGAATCTGAAATAAGAATTGTTTTTGAGTTCTCATACCAGTCTCACGACTGACCTAAAGTTTATTATTTCCACACCTGAACTCTGGGTGCCCATAATTTTAAACTGACAGCTAGAAGTTTAGTTTGCAGGTTTCGATTTTAGAGATGGATTCAGATTTGAAGCTATAGTTGTGATTTGGGTGTTTCTTATTCCGTTGGAGAGTTTATTTCCACTGAGCATACATGGTACTCTAATTTACTGTAACTCTGATGTAAAAATTTTGTAATGAAATAAAAAGCTCTGTCCTTTGTGCAAATATGTAAGTACCCATAACAATCTGTCTTTGTGAACGGTTTAAGTTGATTTAATTATCGGCGAAAACTAGTCAAAAAGGCGGGTCGTTTTAGGTCGCTACCTTCCAACTCCACTTCTCCAGTAATAATAATTCTCATTTCGTTGCACTGGTCAGGATTTTCGGCATAATTCTTCCAATTATGACTACAACCTCTATGTTAATCGCGCTTGAGTTGACTAACACATCCTTCTCCTTCTTTTTGAAAGCACGAGAATTACGTTCTCGCCATGTTCGCCACACGGTGGTTGTGAGGAAAATCTTTCCGACCTCTACCATCAGTTGCGACACGTGCCTCCAATCATGCTAGTACTGTATTTCTTTTTCTAGGCTACCGACGTTGTCTGTGTTAAAGAATTTGAGTTTCTGAATAGCCCAAAGCCTTTTGTTGAAGTTACACCCGTAAAACAAGTGATTTACGATTTTGGTCGCACCATTACATAGTACACATCTGTTATCATTGATATTCCCTAGTTTTGTAGACGATCTTTAGTGGGTAACTGGCCTAAGACAGCTTTGTAGAGAACATGTTCCATCTTAGGTGGACAAGATTTGGACCAAACCACGTTGCTCTAAGCTACAATTGGGTATTCATTTTTAGTGCTTCCCCAAATTTCTTTGAGTTTAAAACTACAATCAGCCCATACCCAGCTGTCATCATTTTTGTAGAGTGAACTGCCTTGCCTGCTATTTCGTCTGATAAGTTGTGTGCAACCAGATTATTGCTGCTGTCCTAATTGTTGTTTGAAATAATAGGGTCAACTATTATTTTAGGAGAATCATAGGCACAAAAACAATCCCAACCATAAATATCAATAAAACTTCTACCATTAAGCCATGGATCACACCATAAGTCAGTGATGCAGGCATTAGTAATGTCTATTTGGGTTCTCTTCTTGAGTTCATCTCTTTGCTTCATGAAGTTTTCCATATAATCGATGCATTATTATCAACCTTTGAAGTCCAAAAATTATATTTCATATACCTGGCCCGCATCCGGACAACCCAAAGATTATTAGCGGAAATTAGTTTCCAAGCTAACTTTAGCCCATAAGCCCGTTTAAGTTCAAATAAGTTTTTCAGCCCAATTCCCCCTTCATTTTTGGGCCTACATAGCAACTTGTAACTAATCTTATGCAACCCACCTCTCCATATAAAATTCGCACAAATCGTGTTGATTTTAGCAATAGAACAGTCTGGAATTTGAAATGTCTGGAGCAAAACCTGACTTTAGATGTGATCACAATGTGCATTAGTTGAACTCTACCATCAAAAGACGACAATTTTGATCTTCACCCTTGGAGTTTATCCCGAACGTGATCAACGAGCTTACAACACTTTGCATTAGTGATGGTATTATTGGACAAAGGCATACCCAAGTGCTTGACAGGGAGGGTGTAACGACCCATATTTTTTAGGGTATAATAATTAGTTTATTTAATTATTTAAATAGTGATTTAGAGATTTAAATGGTCGTTTATTTAAATAATATCGAATATTTAATTAATATAAATAATAGAATAATATATTTAATTCTGAAATAGTCGGAAATAGTGAATTGACAATATTGCGTGAATTGGACAATTTAAAATATATAATTCAGTTTAGAATTGAATTATATTAACGAATTGTTTTATAAATGTCAATTGAACATATAATTTATATTATAATTATAATCGAGCTCGAAATGGTGCGACAGTTCGTAATTTGGCGATTCAAACTTTAAACGAATATACAGAATCCGTTTTAAGCCGGATTTCTGTGAAATAAGAAACGTTCGGAGCCGGTGAACTATATTTTTCTAATGGAAGAGAAAAATCGAGATTTCATCATGTAGATTATGAGTTATGTCCAAATCAAATTTTCGAAAAGTCGTTATGGAATTCTTTTATAATTTATAATGATTTATTTATATTAAATGGATTTTCAATATAAATTAAATATTTATTTATTCTGGATTTAAAATGCCGAGTTATAAATTCAGAAAGGAATATTTTGGAGCTGTATTATATTCTATTGTGAATAGATACGATGATATTAAATTATTAATATTTATTTTAATTATTTTTAAATATATTAATATTCAGATGGGTTTGTTTAGAGATATAAAAATAGCTAGTTTTACAAATGACCTTCGTTTTCGATGAAACTAATTTTGTTAGATCCAGAATTTTAAATTATTGTTATATTTCAATTTGCGTGATTTTTGGAGTCAGTATGTGGCCGTACGGGATTTTAATGTGAAAAATAGTCAATAATTTGACTTTAAAAAAACGTTGTGTGAGCAAAAGAAGTCGAAATTCGACGAAACAAGTTTTGTTGGGTCTGTGATGTCGAACTGTAGCTGCATGCCCATTTTCATGATTTTTGGGTATCGTGTGTGATCATATGGATTTTTAGAAGATGAAAATATAAATATTAATGAGAATATAAATTAATATAAAATGAGTGAAGCTTTTAATACAAGCCAAACCATACCCTTACAAATAATTCAAACATTTCTAAACCTAAGTCATACTTCATTTCGGTCAAACATTTTTCCACAGTGAGTTTTCTTTTTCTAAACGAGAAAATCAATCTTAAAAAAATTGTAGAAATCCATATAAAAATGTATAAATTATATAATCAGCATCCAAAGCCTTATTTTGGCTTTCTCTTCCCACTGGCGTGTGTTATATAGGGTGTGACGCCTTGTACTGCTTTGCGAGTTGGAAATAGAGAACCTAGGGTTCAAGTTCTAGCCGAAATGAGGAAGTGATTGTTCGATTTGAAGTTGTTTTTGAATTGAGGGGTACAAACCGATCCTGTATGCAAAGTATTGGGATTTTTGGCATGAATAGGTGTCGAGCGAAATTCTGTTACATGGTTTACTGTAGTTCGACGGAAACTGTTTCAATGGTGTGGAGGGGACAATGATGGGAGGAGATGATGGAGTTTAAGGTCAGGAAGACAATGGCATTGCTTTGGCGTGTCTTAGTGAAGAAACGAAAGGAAAACAAAATAGTGAAGAGGAAGAAGATGGAGTTGGTCTCGTGCAAAATAGTGGATTACGGGAGGAGCTATGGTGGATCAAAATGTGCGGTAATGGGGAGAGCAGTGTTTGGTGTTTTCCTGGTAGAAGATGGTTCACTGTTCGGAGCAGGTAGTTTGAATTGGGTGATGGGACGGTGAACTAAAGAGGGGTAAGGCCCAAAAGGCTTAACTAATTTAATTTAAATAAGAGTATAAACTTGTGTAATGTATAATTTTATCATACGTGATTGAAATTCAGCGAAACAAGATCTGTTGGGATCGTATGGACGACAGCTACACAATGGAACTAGTTTGGAGTGGATTGTAGCTCGTTTGAATTTATGGAAAAATAAAATGCTTGAACGGAGGTGTTGAACATTTATTGTTATTCAATGATAACCGACCAAAGTGAGTAAAACTCACTAACTCTATCAGTTTATATTTTTATAAATATAATCTAGTATTGATAAATGATGGTTGATTTTTGTGTGTTGATTGTTTGGATTTAATTGCTAATTCATTGGTTAAAAATATAGATACAGTTATATATATATATAAATCGTTAATTATATATTGATTCTGTTTATCTGAATGTTTCATATAGAAATGAAACTGATGTTAATTATATTGTTTAACATATGTGGATGCAGGGAAACAGATTGGAGGGATCCAACTCGATTGCTCAAATATTATTACTGTTTATTTTCATATATTGTGATATATGATGTGATATGTTTTCTGTGATTGATTATGTATGCGTGGATGACACTGGCACTGTGATTTGGTATTTCTAAAATACCATAAGAAACAATGGAATGTAAAAAGGGAATTTTCAAAGTGTATACTGAAAATAATACATTTATAAAGTCAAAGGATTTTATAAAAGAAAATATTTATAAAATCAAAGAATTTTATAAAAAGCATATTTATTTTGAAAATAAATAGAATTATAAAAGGGATATTTATTTAGAAAATAAATAGAATTATAAAAGGAATATTTATTTAGAGAATAAATAGAATTATAAAAGGAATATTTGTTTAGAAAATAAATAGAATATAAAAAGGAATTATTTTGAAAATAAATAGAAGTATAAAAAGAAAATTAGCGAGATATAAAGAAATATGAGATAATGGATTTAAAGGAGATTTTTAAATAGAAATCTGTTTTAACAGATAAACGGAGATGATTAATTTATAAGTAATGTTTCTATAAATTAAGTAAAATAATTTATCATGGGATAAATTGAATATATACGTCTGAATTTATATAGAGGAGTAGAAATCGGCTTTAACCCCGATATTTTAAATAGAAATTGAACTTAACATTTATAAAGGGAATTATAAGTGAGATTTTTAGTGTTAGAAGTAAAAAGGAGATTTTTCTTAATTAATTCTATAAATAGAAGTATAAATAGAATTTGGAATAGGGGATATTATTTTAAATGCGAAATCAAAACTGAATTGATTATAAAAAGGAATATTATTCACATTCGATGTGGATAATGGATTAAAATAAATATTTTATAAATTAAAGCATTATAAGGAAAATTAGGTTTTGAAATAGGAATTTAAATGGAAATTTGAATGAGATAGAAAATAGAGTTAATCGAATATAAGTTATTTGAAGAGAGTTAATCGAATATAAGTTATTCGAAGAGAGTTAATCGAATATAAGTTATTCGAATAGAGTTAATCGAATATAAGTTATTCGAAGAGAGTTAATCGAATATAAGTTATTCGAATAGAGTTAATCAAATGTAGGTTATTCGAAGAGAGTTAATCGAATATAAGTTATTCGAAGGGAGTTAATCTAATATTAGTTACTCGAAGAGAGTTAATCGAATATTAGTTATTCGGAGAGGGTTATCAAATATAGTTATTCGAAATAAAGTTATCAAATATAGTTATTCGAGACAGAGTTATCAAATGAAGTTATTTGAAATAAAGTTATCAAATATAGTTATTTGAAATATAGTTATTCGAAATAGAGTTATCAAATATAGTTATTCGAAATAAAGTTATCAAATATAGTTATTTGAAATATAGTTATTTGAAATATAGTTATTCGAAAGAGAGTTATCAAATATATTTATTCAGAATAAAGTTATGAAATATAGTTATTCGAAAAAGTGTTATCAAATATAGTTATTCGAAATATTGTTATTAGAAATAGAGTTATTCGAAATAGAGTTATCAAATAAGGTTATTCGAATAGAGTTATTCGAAAAGGAGTTAATCGAATATAATTTATTCGAAGAGAGTTAATCGAATATAATTTATTCAAAAGAGAGTTAATCGAATATAATTTATTCGAAGAGAGTTAATAGAATATAATTTATTCGAAAGAGAGTTAATTGAATATAATTTTTTCGGAAGAGTGTTAAATCGAATATAAGTTATTCGAAAGAGAGTTAAATTGAATAGAGATTATTCGAAAGACAGTTATTCGTTGAAATTCGATTATATCGAATTCGGGAAAGTACTATTCACTTTCCGTTTATAATCAAGATTTATTTATTTATTAATAAATTAGTTGTTTGTTTATTTATCCAAATTAATAAATAAAAGTTATATTTAAGTTGTTATATTTCGGATGCTTTGGATTATAACACTATTGTTATAATCAAATGATTTCTGTAAAAGAAGTGGATTCGTAAATAGAATCCGAGAGTTACGTAAGGAAGCTTGTTAGAGATTTAATAGGGTACTTTGTCTCTTTCGAGGTTAGAAATGTTGTTCAGTTAAGATCTGAGAGGTAGTTATACCCCAACTTAATTGACTTCGTTTTTAACTAAGGAATGGTTAAGGTTCGATAGTGAAGGTTTGTTAAGTGAATTTAGTTAATGAGTGTAATGGTTTGAGTTGGAATATCAATGTTTTATTAAATGTAACGTCCCGCATTTTTGTCGGTTTGTATTTGAATATTTAAATCAGTTTAAAATATTGGATTTGTAATATAAGTGGATTTATATATTAATTAAAATGAAGTTGAACGTAGAAAAATATATTAAATATAATCGAGCCCGAAATATCGCGGTAGTTCGTAATTTAACGTTCTGAACTTCAACTGAGTGTACAAGACTCGTTTTAAATCGGATTTCTTCGAAACAAGAAACATTGGAATCTGTTGAACCATATCTTTCTAACAGAAGTAAAAAACCAGGATTTCGTGTTATAGAGTGGAAGTTATGTCCAAATTAAATATTCAGAAAAGCAGCGGCATAATCGTTCTTGACCAGAACGGTTATTTGAATATATTTAAATATCGAATTCGAATTTGGACAAGGTTCTTTTGAGGTGCAGTGATAATTTAATTTTTAGTATTTTACTGTAATTTTTAATTAATTAAATACGCAACTTTTTATTTGGAGTATTCTGCATCCTATATCAACATTTCGGGGTTTCACAGAATAAGTTAACCTACCAATATTATTATATTTTTGGGATTGTGGCACCTCGCTGGACACAATTGTATCTTTATTTATGTCTGCAGCCGCCCAGACATGAACGGAATTCTACGTATACGGTACGTCACGACTTTAATTGGTACAAACGAAACATGTATTAAATAAGCAATATATATTCAGATATTTTTTTCAACACCTACGAAGGAAAACAAAAACTCCCATACCATCATTAAATACATGCTATTCTACCCGTCACCATAATGCTATCCTACACATCACCATAACGCTATCCTAACCCATAACTTATACTAGGTACATGCAGTTAGACTAAATTACAAGCAAACACCACGTCCCATTTAATGAACCATACCCTGAAATTCCGCAGTTAAGTCTATCCTAAATCTAAATGAACGTGCCTACCCTGAAATTCCGAAGCTACTAATCCGTAAGGGCTAAGACTTCTTCACGTGTATAAATACCTCATCGAAAATCCATTTTTCTTCAACTCGTTTCAGCAAAGCGGAAACATTTGCTTTCTTCTTTCTGTCTTATGTTTCTCACAGCTACAAATATCTAAAACGAGATTAATACCGCCACTTACTGTACAAAACGTGAGCACAACAGACTTTGAAGTGGGGGGTTGAACTATGAGGAGAGAGGGATGATAACTAGAAAAGAGGTGATGTGAAGTTGAGCAAAAAGGAGTGGAAATGAATACGGGATGGTCATGGACTGGAAGGAGACTTGAAACGCACAACATGGAGGGGGTTTCCATGGACAGTGGATGTGGAAGATGCTACCACAATGTAGTTGTATTAGAACATGCAGATTACATTTTAAGGGAGTAATAGTGGAGCAGTATAGTTTAGTGGAAGCATGCATTTATAAGAAGGGGAGGAGCAATGTGAAGGGGATGGGAGTTGGTCAGTTGAGTGAAGCAGCTTTATGATCGGTCAAAGGAAATGATGTCGGCAGTGTTAATCGGGGATTGTAGCCGGAGTTTGATCAATGGACGGACAGTGGTAGGAACTTGCACGATAAGGAATTACAAACAAAATGAACGGAATTTGTTTTGGCGTATTCACTGGGTATAGGAGAGGGATCTAACAAAACTGTCGAGACTGGAGATGAATTATCATGAAGTAACCATGATCGGCAAAAGCGGTTTTACGAACGGTTGGGCATTTTGGAATCGCATGGGCACAAACTAAACTATAAAGCTGGGGTGGAGCGATCGGGAGTTCGTTTGAAGACAAGGCAGAATTAAGGCGCCGGGTTTAATCGACCGACGCAAATCGTTACTTAACGGTTAACGCACAAAAGGTGAGTAAAATCACTAACTCTGATCTATTTTAAAATATTATAATTATATTTTAATGTTGTTGAATGTTGTGTGATGGTCGATTAGGTAGATTACAAGTAAATTGGTTAAAATATGTATATCGTTGTATATATACACATCATCGGTTGGAACTGATTTCACCGATTTTAATATTCCCTAGTATAGAGTTAGTGTTAATTGTGTGGACTAACGTCTGTGGATGCGGAAACCGGTTGGAGGAATCCAACCGGATTCCTAAATATTTATATGTACTGTTTGTTTTGTATATACACGGTTTGAACCATGTTGGATGGAGATTCAACGTTATTTGATTAAATCAAATAGACGATATCAATTTAGAAAGTGGCAGCACCGACCGTAAAACCATCTTTTTGTTAAGGAGTTGATTGACCGTTAGGAAAATCAACGAGGATAATAATAAAAGCTATATTTTTATAATTAAAGCGAAGTTTTAAATTATAATAGTAGTTCTATTATAAACCAGTATTTTATAGTTCGTTTTTATAAAGTAAATAAAAACGATTGTTGACATTTAAATAAGTTTATAAAGTAGACATTATCCTACAATTAAATATTTGGATAATTATTTTAAGACAAACAATTTAGAAATATTTTTAAATTAAATATATTAATCTAATGGTTAAAAGTAATTAAAATCATTTAACGAATTTACTGATGGAATGAAGTTGATCAACTGTTTAATTGAAAAATGATTATTAGATTAAATGAGTCCTTGTAAAGAAGTTATAAATAGAACTGTGGAAGGAAGTTAAAGCGAAGTGGTAATGTTTAAAATATATAATCATAAACAACGAAGATTTCAATGTATGAATATGGTGTTATAAAACCATATTCCAAAATAAAATAAGGAAATGCGATTTAATGAATATTATAAGTAATAAGGGATTAGAGTACAGACTTATATCTGTTCTAAGGTAAGAACGTTGTCGATCAAGGTCTGAGAGGTAAATAAAATATCCCAACTTGAACGGCTTCACTATTATCAAGGAACGATATCAGTTTGTGACGGAAAGAGATGTCAAGATTATATAAAGGGAATATGGCAGCGTATTGCAAGTCTTAGAACTATAGCGATAAAATAAACGCTGTTGATTAGGCTTAAGCAAGACTGTTATGTCAAGATTAGTTATAAAGGAGAATACTACAGCGTATGATAAGTTTTGAACTATAACGATAAATTAACGCTGTTAACCAAACTTAGCGTGATTTTTATATATAGTAGCACTTCCTAGGAAATGAAAACAGTTTGGTTTGAAATCCACTTATTCTAGAGTAATAAGTAACGACGTTTGTTCAAAGAAAAATAAGAATGAGTTTAGAAAAAGAATTGGAGAATCGTTTCAGAAAAACGATGACATCATATTATTAGAACTGAATTAAACCATTAGGATTTGGAACAAGAATTTGACGATGTCGAATGTATTAAAAGTAAATTATTTTAGGAATTATAATCCGATAGGATAATTAACATTTAGTTTTAAACAAATAAATGTTGATAGGATAGGAATCGGTATTTAGTTATAAACTTGATATTGATAAGAAGTTGACTTAGAAACAGAGTTTATAAAGTGGAATAGGAATATAAAAGTAGGAAGAGATTTCAGTAAACAAGATAAGGGAAATTATTACGTAAATGAAGAGTTATATGATAAAGATGTTCAGATTTCTATAATAAGGGATGTTATTCACATTTCAAAGTGAATAATGTTTTAAAAGGGAATGTTGGGCTGATTAAAAGGTTAAAATGAAATTGAAAATATTTCTCCAATATAATAGAGTATATTATCCAAGTGTAGATAATAAAGAACGTAAAAAGAATGGAAATGTTTTAAACGTTAATATCGTATGTTTTCTGGAATATGAAAGAATAAGAGTTTATAATAACTGGAAATGTTTTTCCGAGAAGTGTAAAAAGGATAAAACGGGATTTGAGAAATATCTGGTAAGATATGGGAATTCGAATAATAAAACGAATGTTAAATAAAAGTGCTCGTGGTTGTGTGATGTTTAGTTATACATTAGAATGGATGTTTGTTTTTACTTCGATGGTTAAATAACCGGCTATCGAAGTGTTTGACCATCGTTGTCAATAAGGAGAGACCGGTTGGATTTATTATCCAAAAAACACTCCGTATAGGCACAAGCGCTGCGAATTAGATATGCTGAAATTAATTGAAGACGGAGTAAAATGCAAGGGTCGTCCAGTTCCAGAATGGTATTTTCTGTTTGTCCAATCCCAGGACAATTTGTATGGACGAGTGTCTGACAGAGTATTTCCAACAGACACGCCGTTGATTTTACGAATATACCAAGTTGGTGGGGGAGAATGTAACTTCTCTTTATTCTACACCCAGTGTGAATTTGTGTAATCAATGAGTGATTACGGATTTGACGATGTGGCATTCAAAGGGAATGGTGATCAGATGTTCTGAAGATAGACGTAGCCTCTAGCCTCACAACCAGGAAGTAACAAAAGTTGGGCTAGGCAGCAAGGCTATTGGCTAGTTGGGTCATCCCCAAGCAGGGTGTATTGTCACCGATCTAGAGAAAATTCATATTTATACTTCTTTTCGATTATGTATCTTCGGATGACGGTTGGATGGCCTACAACCGTGGTGGCAATATATTCGCGACACTCAAGCTAAATGAGTGAGCGGTCATGTGGGGCCGAGTTGCAAGACGTTCTTGTTGAACCCAGGTGTATCCCCTCTAGAGTACACTGTTCGGAAGGTGCTCCCATACCTTGTCTTTTGGAATCCATTCTCCAATAAGCGCCCTGCGATTTATGATTTTACACTATATATATGTGGAGCGTGAGATGCAAGCGTTCTGCTACTTGGATAATTATTTGTTTAGACATTATCATAATATCACTGGTTTTGATATCAAAGTAATTTGGGTTATAGTAAGGTAAAAGCCGTCCATGTTTATGTGTGGGCTGGTCTTACTATTATCCTTTTGTTTCAAAAGGATTTTCTTCAAAGTAAAACCGTATGGTTAGAATTTACTCACACCAGTCACATGACTAACCCAGAGTTTATTTGTTTGTGTTTTCCCTAAACTCCTGGGTGCCCAAATTTGTACGGGCAGTCAAGTGTTTCAGGTTTTTACAGATACATATGGAGGAGCTCGAAGCAGGAGACTTCACCATTAGTTATTTAGAGATTATTTCCGCTGCGATGTATATGAGTTATACTCTGATATGATATGTAAGTACAAATTCATATTTGTATTTCAAAGTTATGTGATATAATACATTTTATTTATTCCGCTGTGAGTTTCGTGTTTACTCTGATTCTGATGTTCTTCTTCTTCTATTCTATCAGTTCTATCTTATCTATCTCATCCTCTAAATTCTTCTAATAATGTTCCGGTATTTTCGATGCTCGAGTAATTGACAGTGTATTTATGTTGATTCTCTGGATCGAAAATTCTGCGCCATTACATTAAACATCTGTTTAAATACAATGAAGGAGTTTTGGAAATGTTTTCCAAATAAGAATCAGAAATGTTTTCTAATATAAAAAAATAGAAGTGAGAGTAAATATGGAAATGTTTTCCAATGATTAATAACATATATTTTCTAAATTTAGAAAACAAGAATTTACGAATATATGCAAACGGGAATAGGGAAATGGGTAATTGAATGACAAATCAAATTAAAGGGGATCAGTGTTGATTGATGATTTGCTCGGTAAGATTTCCATTTGGAAATACGACCATTGTTTGTACACATGATTTGCTTTGATAGTTAAATAACCAACTAACAAAGTTTTGACCATTTCTATTGCCAATACAGAGAGACCGGGATCATATTTATTATCTGAAAACCACTACGTATGGGCATTAGCATTGCAAATCAAATATGATGAAGATAATTGAAGACGGAGTTTGTGCAAGGGCTGTTCTGGAAAATCCAAGGTAGAAATTGCCTAAGATGGGTTTACAGAATAGTGCATTCGGTTTGTTCAATCCCAGGACAACCTGTATGGAAGAATGTCTGATAGAGTACATTTAATATATCGCACAAGTTGACCTCTACAAACTTATTTACGTTTGGTGGCAGAGGAATTCGTTTCTCTTAGCTGTATACCCGTGGTATTTTTGGAAAAATCAATTTGTGATTTGGCGGGTATGACGATGTGACATTCAAAGTAAATAAAGGTGTGATCTATACGTTATGGCCTTTAGCCTCACAACAAGGAAATAATATAAAATCGGGTAGGTCGCATGGCTAAGTGGTTAGCTGCCAATTAGGGTGTATTGTCACCTGATCTAGAGAAATTCCATTTACTTCTATAATCTATTTCAATGCTATCCCTTTCGGGAAACAGTTGCTGATCCCAACCGTTGGTGGTATTACATTTGGCACACTCAAGCGAAATGAGTGACCGGTCATGTTTAGCCTGGGTTACAAGATGTTCTTGTTGAACCCAGTGTATTCCTCTTTAGAGATACACTGTCGGAAGGTGGTCCCATACCTTCCCAGTTGGAATCCACTATGTAACACCCCACATCCGTTAGTGTCACTCACAAAGGGAATGCACTAAGTTCTGTGGAGCATTTTGGGTAAAAGATGCAGATAAATTACAAGACAGACAGAAATTAAACAACGGAAAATAAAACTTTGCTTTTATTGATAAAATAGTTTGTACAAAGATGTCTTTTCAATATCAGAGTATCATCTGTCTTACAAAATAAAGAAGCATAAAAATACATTTATATTCCCCAATGTTAGCAAGAGCCAGCCATAGCATCTGAATAGAGAATCCAAGCAAAACTTCGACAAATCTTCAAGCTGGGAAAGAGTGACGATCCAACTTAACCTAAGCTATACTATTCCTTCTTTGCTACCTGGGGGAGGGAAACGGAAGAAAAGAAGACGAAAGAACTACAGAGTCAGACATAAAGCCTGAGTAAGTTCAGTAACTTCTAGCATGTGAACATGGAAAAACAAAACGACATGAATTAACTGAATACAAGATTACACCATGACGATAGGTTCAACAAGATTAGACAAGGTAATCACAAGATATGCTAAGATATGATAAACTGGATACGCTTTAATACTTTCGCCGCTTCGCTATTTCCTTGTTATACTGGTTTCTATATCTCTGCACCGCCTATCTAGTGTCCCAACTAGTAACGATAACGTGATCCCAATCCCTGTATTTTCCATCGCCTTCGGGCATACAATTATTATTTGTTACCTAGATCTAATCTAGGATTTTTTTTTAATCCAGTGCTTTCTACATTCAACTAGAGTTTACGCTATCTACTGAACGCTTCTCGGATTCAGGATTTATGCCACCTAGTCCAACTAGGGATTATGCTACCTGTCGAACGATGCCCCCAAGTCTAGGACACACTACCTAGAGTGGTATATGTTCCTATACTTCCCCACGCATGTATCGTGAATCGTTATCACTTGTCTAGATGCACATGTCCTGTAATGTGCGGTCCGAGTCATGTGACAGGGCAAATCAAGGAATACAGAACTCGGTCGGGAGCTTTCAGATATCTGCCGATGCAGATGCTAATGTCTGTTTTTATTCCAGTGGCTATGGTCCCACTTGACCCCTCCCTCAACTAATGAAAGGCACACCTTGTAAAATGACAACTATATGCCGGCCCTCAGTGCCCCTCTATCCTATGGCCATCCTCACCCATAACTAGATAGCAAGTATATGGTCTTTTGGAGTTCTCCGCCTTTCCGCTTCACGTATCTCGATTGACTCAAGATGGATGGTAGACGACGAGTCGCTATCACAGGGCTACCGTTTGCTCGCCGAATCACGCCGGTCCATCCTAGTCTTTAGGTTGCCATGTATTGCAACCAAGGCATACCCCTGGTTCTTCTACGCAGACCTTAACCTCTGTGGGCCCAGGCGGATCATCTGCAGCCTCACAGAGGGATACCAAGAGTACCCTCACGTCCCCTCGAAGCTTCGGGCTTCGTAACCCAATTTGTTGGAGCCTTCTTTCTACTCAGACGGACATTCGCTCCTTCCCGTGTTATACTAAGAATTACTACTTAGTTTTACTAACCAAGACTTACCACTTAGTTTCCAGAATCGTTGTTTTCTTAACTAAGGTTTACTACTTAGTTCTCTTTCCCGTCAATTTGGATTGGTTAAGTGCCATTAGTCAATTCAAGCCAACTTAACCCTCTTCATTCATCCAGTTATACTGGTTAAGTGTTATCAGTAATTCATGTTGACTTAACCCCACCACAAACCAATTTATATTGGTTAAGTATTTCTTATTACTTAACCCTACCCATTCACCCTGTATTGGTTAAGTGTTCCTTTTTAACTTAACCTTGCCCGTCTGTCTTAACTAACATGTTATTAATGGTTAAGTATTATCCCTTCATGTTTTAGACTTAACCTCATTCCATTATCACAACCTGATGGTTAAGTGTTTAGGTTTACTTAACCCTACAGTCTAGCCCAGCTAACATATCAAAATTGGCTAAGTGTATTAAATTTTACTCAACCCCAACCTCTATTCTAGTTAACATATTAATTTGGCTAAGTGTATTAACTTTACTTAACCCCTACGAGTCTCGTTTTGCTACCTTGAGTTTGGTTAAGTGTCTCTATGGATTTAGCCCTCCCATTCTAGCTTAACTGTGTTAAGTGTCAGTCTGAACCTAACCCCACCCATCAGTCTAGTTATCAAGTTGAACTGGTTAAGTGTCTTAGTTAACTTAACCCTACCATTCTTGTTCTAGCTTTAACTAAATAAATTAAAGCCGCTACCACTCACATTAGACAGATATTGTTGCGAATACTGGATGTGCCGGTTGGTTCCGGGCATGTTTACATCGCAACTCAGTCTAACATCGGGTTAGGCATATTCGTGTTTTCTAAGTTCAAAGGGGTTTTGATTAGTTTTCAAATCAGGTTTTGAAAGTAACCATCCCGTCTGTCGGATCAGTTAGGGATAGCCAGGGAGAGCAGGAAACTTGTATTTTCCAAACCCAAGCCTAGACACTATCCTCTCTGTCACCCTAGAACTTTCTGGTTTATTATTAAAAGAGATGTCGTTAATAAACCTTTAATTTGTCTAAATTTGCATTTCCTCATTTAGGCCAAAATCTATAAGTAAATTATTCCTAATTTACTTATTTCCTAATTACCCTTTTAATGTAAACTGTCAACGTTTATTCTTATGACCCATTTTCCCCTCTATATCATATTTATGCCTTTTGGTATGTAAACTATACCAATTAAGTGTCACTAACCATGATTTTGCTAAACCTGACGGTTATTCCCAATTATAGCCAATTTCAAACTTATACCAATATACTTATTATGCCAAATTAGCTAATCCAATCCTGATTTAACATTCTAATTACAGTTCACGTCAAACTAGACTTATTATTCTAGTTCACAATTCATGTAAATGCTAGATTTACAAGTCAATACTAGATTCAAATTACACATCCTATAATTCATGTTAAATTTATCCAATTTGCATGACATAATTCATGTTCCCAATTTATGCCAAATTCCCAGTTTATAACTACGTTTTTAGTACATTTCGCATTATGCCTAAATCGTATTCCCACCGTTCATATAATCGCGATTCAATCTAGATTATGGATAAATCTAGACTTGTAGAAAATAGGGAATGAACCAAAGATGCTATGAAAAAGGATGGACATAATAACTGGCATAAAAGGTTTGAATAATGACGTAGGTTCAAGAACATGGGTAGACCTAACTTAATAGGTAAATTCCCAAGGTCTAAAACCAAAGATAGATAGAATAGAGACGCAGGTTCAAGAACATGGGTAGACCTAACTTAATAGGTAAATTCCCAAGGTCTAAAACCAAAGAAAACCAAGGACAGACAGAATAAATAATCGGGTTTAGACCCAATCCCATAATCACAAAACTTAGGCAACACTTTCCTAGTCATGAATCCTAGGTGTTTAATCACAGATGTCCTTGTTATGTCATAAGCAATAGTTTATGTTTTCTAATCAAAGGCATAGGTTTAGTCAAGGAAATAATCCTCATAGTCATGGTCACAGTCATAGGCAATGTTCGTAGTCATAGGCAATGTCCATAGTCATAGGCAATGTTTATAGTCAAAGAGGCATATGGTTCCAATGTCCATAGTTTCATAGTCACGGTCTTATTTGTCCTCGAATCATAACGGTTCTTAATTAAGTCCAAAGATATAGGCACAGATTTGAATAAAAAGATTTGGCATATTCTTTTATTCCTTTAATTTCATGTCACGAACAGAGAGAAAACATTCAAATCTAGAAATAACTGACTTACAGAGATTAGACTAGAATAGAAAGATGGCGTTGCTAGAAACCGTTTGAGCTAGCCTTTGATTCTTATCTTGAAGCTTTAATCTTGATTCGAACCTCTTCTTGACAAACTTGAGCAGCACTTCGTCGTCTTGATTTATTTTATATATTATTCTATTTAATATTTAATTAAGAGGAGGAGAAGAAGCCATGTTCGCCAAGAATCTTTGCAGCATAAGGGTAGAAAAGAATTGTGAATAGAGAAGGAGACTAGGGCTGCTTATATAGTGTTAGGTGGACGAACCTGGTCAGAAAACGTGACCAGATACATCAGAACGAACCAGGTGCAGAAAGCTGGAAAAAGCAGGGGGGTCGACCCCCAGGTCGACTACCCGGTCGACCTGGGTGCCCCAGGTCGACTACCCGGTCGACCTGGGTGCCCCAGGTCGACTACCCAGTCGACTGGGTGCCTTGGGCGGGAAAATTCCCGCCCAGCTCATTCTGGGTCCGATTTGAATTTTGACCCTGACCTGTTTTGAAATTTGAACTTCGCTGAATCTTCCGGAGGCCATATCTTCCTCATACGGACTCCGATTTACGCAAACTCGGACTCGTTTTCATGTAGAATTCCGAGACAAACGCAATGGCATAGCCCGTTTCCCTTGATTTTGATTTTAACTTTTAATTCTGCCTTGATTTGTGAATCTTAGCGTTACAGAATTACGGGGTGTTACACACTACCCAATAAGCGCCCACGGTTTTTGATTATATATTATGTATGTTGAACGTGAGATGAAAGCATTCTGTTAGATGATTATTATATTGTGATTGATAGGCACTATTATAATATCAAAAGATTTTTGATATAAAAATTATCATTTCTTTATAAAGGATTTTTGATGCTAAATCAAATGCTTTAGATTCTCATAAGAGAAAAACCATTCCGTGTTATACGGCGTGGTCTTATGAGATATCATTTATTTTCTCAAACTGTTTTAAATTGTTTACTCACACCAATCCTATGACTGACCCAGAGTTTATTTTGTTTTGTTTTCCCTAAACTCTTGTGTGCCCAAATTTGTACGGGCAGTCAAGTAGTCGAGATTTACAGATACACTAGAAGGATCTGGAGCAGGAGGCTTCAGCAGCGTTTTTATAGCTATTATTTATTTCCACTGTGATATAAGTGTTATACTCTAATTGATGATATGTACATACAAATGACAGATTTGCATTTCAAAGTTATGTTGTATACTATATTTTATTCGTTCCGTTGTGAGATTCATGTTACTTTGATTTTGTTGTTGTTCCTCTCCTTCTTCTATTCTAATTTCCTATCTTATCTGTTCTCATCCTCTAACTTCTTTCTATTAATGATCTGGAATGTTCGATGCCTGAATAATTGACACGGGTTATATGTTGATTTTCTGGGTCGATAATACTGGTTTGTTATAGTGGTATCAGAGATGAAGGTTAAGTAATTACCTTGGCTATGTGGCGTGACTCAGTAGAGATGGGGTTAGTTTGAGTTTGAGTGTATATATACGAGAGAACATATTTGTAGATTCTATAAAAATTGTTTCATATTTTGGAGATTTATTGGTTGAGTTGTTTATGAGTTCTGGTCGATCATTTTGATCCACTGTATCGGTAAGGGTTTCTACACACTCGAGTACGATGAACCGACATAGTATGTTATGAAAAGAGGGTAAATGAAATAATTTTACCCAAAGAATATTTTGGTATAAAGGAAATAATTATCTTAGGATTATTATGGTATATTGATTGAGTTGGTTGTTATTATAATCAGATAAGATTATAATTGAAATGGTTTTTTAAATAGCCAATCAGAATTCATATGCGTGTAATATATGAAATCTGATGGTTTAAATCTGAATTTAAATAAGGACTGGAATTTAATTCCAGAAATTTGTAAAAGTGTTCGTAATTGAATTTGGATTAAATGTATGAAAATTTTAAAATCCTAGGAGATTTTAAATTGTTTTACAAATATTGGAAAATTTCAAAATAGAAGTATTTAAAAATGAATTTTGAAAAGTGATATAGTATTGAACTCACTTTGATTGCTGGGAAATAACTCTGATGATGCTGGCCACATCATCAGTGCTCATTTTCGAGTTCAAAGTGACGAATTACTACCAAAGATACTGTTTCGAATTATTTTGGGAAAACGAGTTGTTTTGAAATTCCGAAATGAATATTTGAATTGAGAAAAAACTAAATTAAGTGGTTTAAAACTCCCAGGAAGGAATTGTTTGAATAAAAACAAATTAAATGGAAATTTGCGAAAGCAAATTGAAATTGAATTAAGGCAAGAAGTGGAAATTAAATAGAAACTTGTGAAAGCAGATATGAATTGAACTGAAACCAATTAACTGGAAATTGAATTAGAATATAATATATCAAGTAGAATCAGATTTTTAATTGTGAGATATGAATCTGAAATGGTATTGGATTGGTGAGTTAGGAGTTTGGTAACGAGAATGGAACTCGAGTTTGAAAAGAAATTTGGCTGGGGTATAAGCAAATAATTGTTTTGAGAATAAATTGATTAGAGTTAGATTGGGAAGGCATTGGTATACGCTGATTGATAGCAGATGGAAAGGATATAATGATACGCCCGACAAAAAGGTACAAATTTATTTATATATGAGTTTGGTGATTTATGAGCCGATTTGGCAAGCCGCTTGGCTGTCTGATTTTGTTTAGGATTAGAGGAGGCCTAGAGAGGCGAGTTGGAGTTGGAGTTTGAGTACAAAGGAGGTGCTGGTGAATTTTTTTAGAAATTTAGGGTGTTAGAAATATTTCAGAATTTTTAAAAAAATTTGTTGGTAAGAATGAATTAATATTTATTTGAAATAAACTGGTTCAGCTGAAAATAAAGTTAAAAAGTAAACAAAGGATTTTTAATCTAAATGGTAGAGTTGGCAGCATTTTTCTAGCTTAGCAATTTCGAGGATGAAATTATTTTAAGGGGGGAAGAATGTAACGACCCGTGTTTTTTACAGTATAATAATTAATTAATTTAAATATTTAAATAGTGATTTAGAGATTTAAATGGTCGTTTAATTAAATAATATCGAATATTTAATTAATATAGATAATAGAATAATATATTTAATTCCAAAATAGTCAGAAATAGTGAATTGACAATATTGTGTGAATTGGACAATTTAAAATATATAATTCAGTTTAGAATATTAACGAATAGTTTTACAAATGTCTGTTGAACGTATAATTTATATTATAATAATAATCGAGCTCGAAATGGCACGGCAGTTCATAATTTGGCGATTCGAACTTTAAACGAATATATAGAATTCGTTTTAAGCCGAATTTCTGTGAAACAAGAAACGTTCGGAGCTGGTGAACTATATTTTTCTAATGGAAGAGAAAAATATTTCGTCATGTAGATTATGAGTTATGTACAAATCAAATTTTCGAAAAGTCACTACGGAATTCCTTTATAATTTATAACGATTTATTTATATTATAAATGGATTTTCAATATAAATTGAATACTGATTGAATCTAGATTTAAAATGTCGAGCTATAAATTCAGAAAGGAATATTTTGGAGCTGTATTATATTCTATTATGAATTTATACGATGTATTAATTTATAAATATTTAATTTAATTAATTTTAAATATATTAATATTTAAATGGGTTTATTTAGAGATATAAAAATAGCCAGTTTTACAAACGAGCTCCGTTTTCAACGAAACGAATTTTGTTAGATCCAGAATATTAAATTACTATTAGATTTCAATTTCCACGATTTTTGGAGTCAGTATGTGGCCTACGGGATTTTAATGTGAAAAATAGTCAATAATTTGACTTTAAAAATACACTGTGTGACCAAACGAAGTCGGAATTTGACGAACCAAGTTTTGTTGGGTCCGTAATGTCGAACTGTAGTTGCATGCCCATTTTCATGATTTTTGGATATCGTGTCTGATCATATGGATTTTTAGAAGACGAAAATATAAATATTAATGAGAATATAAATTAATATAAAATGAGTAAAGCTTTTAATACAAGCCAAACCATACCATTATAAATAATCCTAACATTTCTAAACCTAAGTCATACTTCATTTCAACCAAACATTTTTCCGCCGTGAGTTTTCTTTTTCCAAACAAAAAAATCGATCTTAAGAAAATTGCAGAAATCCAAATAAAAATGTATAAATGATGTAATAGACATCCAAAGCCTTATTTTGGCTTTCTCTTTCCACTGGAGTGTTATATAGGGTGTGACGCCTTGTCCTACTTTACGAGTTGGAAATAGAGAACCTAGTGTTCAAGTTCTAGCCGAAATGAAGAAGTGATTGTTCGATTTGAAGTTGTTTTTGAATTAAGGGGTACAAACCAATCCTGTATGCAAAGTATTAGGATTTTTGGCATGAAAAGGTGTCGAGCGAAATTCTGTTGTGTGGTTTACTGTAGTTCGACGGAAACTGTTTTAATGGTGTGGAATGGACAACGATGGGAGGAGATGATGGAGTTTAATGTCAGGAAGACAATGGCATTGCTTTGGCATGTCTTAGTGAAGAAACGAAGGGGAAATAGGAGTTGGTGTAATCGGCTATAGCAGGTTATTGGGAAGACGTCGCGTTTGAGCAAAACAGTGTCGAGTTTTGCATAAATGTTTAGGAAGAAGAAGAAGATTGTGAAGAGGAAGAAGATGGAGTTGGTCTCATGCAAAATAGTGGATTACGAGAGGAGCTATGGTGGATCAAAATGTGCGGTAATGGCGAGAGCAGTGTTTGATGTTTTCCTGGTAGAAGATGGTTCACTGTTTGGAGTGGGTGGTTGGAATTTGGTGATGGGCCGGGGAACTAAAGAGGGGTAAGGCCCAAAAGGCTTAACTAATTTAATTTAAACAAGAGTATAAACTTGTGTAATGTATAATTTTACCATATGTGATCGAAATTCTGCAAAACAAGATCTGTTGGGATCGTATGGACGACGGCTACACAATGGAACTGGTTTGGAATGGATTGGAGCTCGTTTGAATTTATGACAAGATAAAATGCTTGAACGGAGGTGTTGAGCATTTATTGTTATTCAACGATAATTGACCAAAGTGGGTAAAACTCACTAACTCTATCAGTTTATATTTTATAAATATAATCTAGTATTGATAAATGATGGTTGATTGATGTGTGTTGATTGTTTGGATTTAATTGCTAATTCATTGGTTAAAAATATAGATATAGTTATATATATATCGTTAATTATATATTGATTCTGTTTATCAGAATATTTCATATAGAATTGAAACTGATGTTAATTACATTGTTTAACATATGTGGATGCAGGGAAACAGGTTGGAGGGATCCAACTGGATTCCTCAAATATTACTACTGTTTATTTTCATACATTGTGATATATGATGTGATATATTTTCTGTGATTGATTATGTATGTGTGGATGACACTGGCACAGTGATTTGGTATTTCTAAAATACCACAAGAAATACTGGAATGTAAAAAGGGAATTTTCAAAGTGTATACTGAAAATAATACATTTATAAAATCAAAGGATTTTATAAAAGAAAATATTTATAAAATCAAAGAATTTTATAAAAAGCATATTTATTTTGAAAATAAATAGAATTATAAAAGGAATACTTATTTAGAAAATAAATAGAATTATAAAAGGAATATTTATTTAGAAAATAAATAGAATATAAAAAGGAATTATTTGGAAAATAAATAGATGTACAAAAAGAAAATTGGCGAGATATAAAAGAACTATGAGATGATGGATTTAAAGGAGATTTTTAAATAGAAATGTTTTTTAACAGACAAACGGAGAAGATTAATTTATAAGTAATGTTTCTATAAATTAAGTAAAATAATTTATCATGGGATAAATTGAATATATAAGTTTGAATTTATATAGAGGAGTAGAAATCAGTTTTAACACCGATATTTTAAATAGAAATTGAACTTACCATTTATAAAGGGAATTATAAATGAGACTTTTAGTGTTATAAGTAAAAAGGAGATTTTGCTTAATTAACTCTATAAATAGAAGTATAAATAGAATTTGGAACAGGGGATATTATTTTAAATGCGAAATCAAAACTGAATTGATTATAAAAATAAATATTATTCACATTTGATGTGGATAATGGATTAAAATAAATATTTTATAAATTAAAGCGTTTATAAGGAAAATTGGGTTTTGAAATAGGAATTTAAATGGAAATTTTAATGAGATAGAAAATAGAGTTAATCGAATATAAGTTATTCGAAGAGAGTTAATCGAATATAAGTTACTCGAATAGAGTTAATCGAATATAAGTTTGTGACGGCCCGCCCCGCACCAACCGACGTTTTCTCCAATTGTGCGCTGTACACATGTCCAATTGGCATGGGACGGTCGTCAAAGAAGAGAAAGAAAGAAGAGGAACCAAATAAAGAACCTGTAATATGTCTCACAGCGCATGGAATAAAATATAATAGCCAACATATACTTGACATAAAACAGATGAGACAGTGCATAAGCTGAAAACTTGAACTAACATCATCAGAGTAGCGGAAATATCAAATACAGCTTATTACAACTTCAAAATACTGTCTCTAAGATAAGCAAAATAGGTATGCTACTAATGCCCAAAGTAGATACCGATCACGACAAAGGGAGAATAACTATATATATCATACGTGGAGCCTCCTGCTCGTCTTCAGTCCATCTACCAAGCGCACTACTAGCTATCCCTGTCTCTAGTCTGCTCGTGTGAGCACCCAGAGTAATAAAAAAAGAAACATAAAACTCTGGGTCAGACATCAGTCTGGTATGAGTGGTAGCAAGCATAAACAGAATAATAACAGGTATACTAAGTCATACCTGAACCTGGACCTGCAACCAAAGAGTTAGTACTACACGGTACAACACTCTTTAATGTCACAAACACATAATATAAGTATACGGGGGTGGGGATGTGTGTGTCAAACAATCAAGCACAGCAACCATCCTCGCATCTCTCACTCTATGCGTAAAGCATACGACATCCACTTCTTCGATCACTAGAGCACTTTACTCAAACGACAGAACTCGACTCTGTACGACTATGCCCATTCCTACTACCACCAACGCCATACCAATGGGATCACGCCCAACGTTTCCATGACCCCACTCCATTGGTAGGTAGCTCCCTAGTCGCACCATATCCAAAGCCCGAGTTTGCC
The DNA here is from genome assembly GCA_030737875.1 of Allium sativum. Taxonomy (NCBI): domain Eukaryota; kingdom Viridiplantae; phylum Streptophyta; class Magnoliopsida; order Asparagales; family Amaryllidaceae; genus Allium; species Allium sativum. The sequence goes on from CM060922.1 coordinate 643,723,460, forward strand.
TCTCTACCTCCAACACCTAGTGATCCAAAGTCATAGACATCGACAACTCCTTAGCGTACGTCCCGCAGCAAAGCCCAATCACGAAGTGAACTCATTGGTTCCCGTCTGGATCCTGAGCTCGAACTTCCACTTGAACTACCTTTGCATTTCGGGTTATGGATCTCCATTGGATCGGCCTTCTTCACTTTGCTTCAGTTCGTGGTCATCACCCTTGCTCGGTTCGGATCGTGCTCCCCTATCTGGATCGGGTCCCCCACTTCAGTTCGGGTCGGATCGTGCCACCATGTCTTCATGGTCCTCGCCCTTAGTCAGCTCTTGATGTTCGCCGGTTCGATTCGTGGAACTCCTCAGGTGGCGGATCGGTTCGGTGCTCTGACTCATGGTAGTTCGAGTCGTCCTACTCCTTGTTCGGATCGGTATCATCACCTCGGGTCGGTCCGTGGGGTCCTTCAGGCGAGCGGTTCGGGTCGGAGGAGGTGGGTGGATCGTGGGCACGAGAAGATCAGTTCATGGCCACCATTGACTAGCGATTCGGATCGGGTATCACGATCGGTTCGGTTCGCGAGTTGCACCTCGGGTCGGGTAGGGGCGATCCGATCCGATTTCCTGCACTGACTTTTCCAGCGACTGTTTACGCCACTCGACGACGTTTTTGACCATTCTAACTATTGCAATCAATCATAAAGCATGTCAAAGTGTCATAACAACACATACAAGTGACCTCAAACACCAAAACAACCATATGATATGATAAAACGGATCAAACATAGCCAAAACCCCATGTTTTCCCTTAATCCCTCTTAATCATGTTTAAGCATATGATTAGCAAAACTTATCTAAATTAACCCAAACTCATATCAGAGGTCTAAAACATGATTTATGAATTTATAAACATTTTTCCAGAATTTATTTTCGTTTAAAAATGCTGATTAGCACTAATCACCCCAATTTAACCATAATTAGTGCAAAAAAGCAAGCTAATCACTCACCTTAGCCACAAAACAAACTAAGATCTGAAATAATTCTCTGATTTGATGCGAATACCAATGCTAACAGCAGCTCCAAGGTTGATTAGGTGAAGATCTTCTTTGATTTGATCTTGCTAATCTCTTTTTCTTCAAGTTGGAGTGGTTTGGAGGTGATTTGGAGACTTTAGAGAGTGGAGGCCATTATTAGGGATCCTTGGTGATAAGTGGAGGCTAGAAAACTGAAATGGAATGATTCTCCATCTCATTTCAGCCCTCCCATAACCCTAATCCCGAAATGGGTTATGGGCCTACTCACTAATCACCCGATTTGGCCCGGTTAAGCAGTTTTTCACCCTCCAAACCTTGTTTCAGCCATATCTCCCAAACGGTAAGTCCGTTTGGCTATTATGACCACTCTACGGAAAGAGAAACCATCAAACGAATCTAATGGAAGTGGTTTCAGGTCAAGATTCCTTCCCTATCAAAAGTTATGGCCAAAACAGTACTGACTAGGGGCAAAATGGTCATTTAAAAATCGGCAAAAATCATGAACATTGGAAATGGCTCTAATAAATGTTTCCCAAAATTACATGACCATACAACTTCACACGGGAAAGAAATAAATATTCTACAATCCTATGATGTGTAGAACACGGGTCGTTACACTCTCCCCCCCTTAAGAAATTTCGCCCCCGAAATTCCCTAATCAAAACACACACAAGGGTCCCGCATGCCTATCAATCATAAAACAACCATCAAACATGCAAAACAAGCAAATCAAGTCTATCCTAGCGTGCGGAATAACTAAATCACAAAGTAAATCTTACCAGGCAAAGAGTTCTGGGTAAGCCTTTCTAATGCTCTCCTCTGTCTCCCAAGTACAATCATTCTCGTTCTCGCCCCACTGAACCTTGACCAGCTTCACCGCCTTTCTTCGAAGTTGCTTCGTGTCATTCCCAACAATGCGAATCGGCTTGCGGTTCCCAACCGCCTCAGTTTCTACTTCGAAGTCCTCTAACTGATCCGGTGAAATAGTCGTATCAGGGTCGTGAACGAACTTCCTCAACTGGGAAACATGAAACACATTGTGAACTCCTGCCATTTTCTCTGGTAAGTCAACTCTATACGCCAAATTCCCAACTTCCTCGAGAACTTGGAAAGGACCCACAAATCTTGGTGCCAACTTGCCTCTCCTGCCAAATCGTATCACGCTTTTCAACGGAGAGATCTTGACAAACACCAAGTCACCAACGGAGAATTTCAAGTCTCTTCTCCTCTTATCAGCATAGCTTTTCTGCCTATCCTGAGCAGCTTTCATTCGTTGCCGAATGATCTTGATCTTATCGGAAGTTTCTCTCACCACATCTGGTCCAAGCACAAACTTCTCGCCAGTCTCTATCCAACATGATGGTGAGTTGCACGGTCTTCCGTACAAAGCTTCAAATGGAGCCATACCGATACTGGATTGGTAACTATTATTATATGCAAACTCTACTAGATGCAAATGGTCGTCCCATGATCCACCAAAATCCAATATACATGCTCTCAAGAGATCTTCCAAAATACGGTTCACCCTCTCCGTCTGACCGTCGGTCTGAGGATGATAGGCGGTACTGAGATGTAACCCTGACCCTAGAGCCTCTTGTAAGCTCTTCCAAAACCCACTAGTGAACAACGGGTCTCGGTCGCTCACAATGCCTTTAGGTACTCCATGAAATCTCACTACCCACTTCATATACAATTCTGCTAACTTAGCTGCCGTTCTGGTCGATTTGACTGGTATAAACCTTGCACTTTTAGTCAGTCGATCTACTATTACCCAAATGCTGTCATATCCCGATCTAGTCCTAGGTAAACCATCGATGAAATCCATCGAGACTTGCTCCCATTTCCATTCGGGAATTTCTAAGGGCTGTAACAACCCACTAGGTTTCTTTTGCTCGGCTTTAACTAGCTGGCAATTCATGCACTTGGATATAAACTTCCCAACGTCTCTTTTCATCCCTTCCCAGTAGTAAGTCTGCTTCATATCTCGATACATCTTATTACCACCGGGGTGTATAGTCAGCTTTGAGTGATGACATTCTCTAAGCACTTCATCTCTCAAACCATTCACGTTGGGCACCACTAGTCTTCCATTCTTCCGAAGCCATCCATCTCGATCAAGCCCATACACATTCATCTCCTCTTCGATACCCATCTCTAACTTGGAGATGATTTCTAATAGGTTAGGATCGTCCCTCTGGCTAGAACCAATCCGCTCTATCAAAGTGGGTCTGATCGTCAAGCTAGCTAGCATAACTGGATCCAATTCGCACCTTGGTCTGAAATCAAACCCCGCGATATACTCCAGCTGCTTCCATTCAAGAAACATGGCCCCTAAGCTGGCATGTCTCCTACTCAAGGCATCGGCTACCGCATTACCCTCTCCAGGTGTATACGCGATATCAAAATCATACGAAGCCAAGAACTCTAACCATCTCTGCTGACGGAGATTCAGATCTTTCTGAGAGAAGAGATACTTTAACGATTTATGATCGGTAAACAGCTCAAATCTTTCTCCCAAGAGGTAATGTCTCCACATCTTCAACGCAAATACGATTGCTGCCAATTCCAAATCATGGGTAGGATACTTCTTCTCATGTGGCTTTAGCTGTCGACTAGCATAAGCTACAACCCTACCTCCTTGCATCAATACCGCACCCAGTCCGGTACCACAAGCATCCGTATATACCGTCATCTCTTCATTTCCCTTAGGAATGACCAACACTGGCGCACGCGTCAACCTTTCCTTTAGACTCTTGAATGCTTTTTCACACCCTCCGTCCCAAACGAAGGCTCGATTCTTCTTAGTCAACTGAGTCAACGGTGCCGCTGTCTTGGAGAAGTCTTTGATAAACTTACGATAATATCCAGCTAACCCCAAGAAACTTCTTACGTCTGTTGCATTCTTGGGCGTAGACCAATCTTGTACCGTAGCCACCTTTGCAGGATCCACGGAAATACCATTCTCTGAAACAACATGGCCCAAGAACCTCACTTCTCTCCTCCAGAAGTGGCACTTAGAAAATTTCGCTTTCAGTTGGTGTCTTCTCAACACCTCCAACACAATTCTCAAATGTTCCTTGTGTTCCTCTTCTGTCCTCGAGTGAACAAGGATATCGTCTACGAACACAAGAACAAACTTATTCAGTTGGTCTCTGAATACTCTATTCATAAGATCCACGAAGTATGCTGGTGCATTGGTCAACCCGAATGGCATGACCAACCACTCATAAAACCCAGACGGCGTCCTAAATGTCGTTTTAGCTATACTATCAGCTGCTACACGGAGCTGATGAAATCCTGTCGCGAGGTCCAACTGGGAGAACACTCTCGCTCCTTCCAGTTGATCAAACAAATCATCTATCCGTGGTAGAGGATACTTATTCTTCCTCGTCACCTTATTTAACTCGCGATAGTCCACACACAATCGAAGGGAACCATCTGCCTTAGTAGCAAACACAACTGGTGCTCCCCACTCGGAAACACTTCTTCTAATAAATCCCTTCTTCATAAGATCGTTAACTTGCACCTCGAGCTCTCGCTGTTCTCGTGGTGCCATACGACGAAGTGGCATCACTATAGGTCTGGCATCTTTCACTAAACCAATACGAAACTCAATCTCTCGGTGTGGTGGAAGTCCGGTCACTTCCTCGAAGATGTCCGGGTACTGGCCAACCACGGGCAAACCTGATAACTCATCATGCGGGATGTCGAGGGAATTTACAAAACTAGCCATTACCCCATCACAGGGTAGATTACCAAACACTACCCTCCGCCCATCATCCGCCCTAACTGTCACCAAAAAGCCCTCACAGTCTACCACCACCCTGTATCTTTGGAGCCAATCGACTCCCAAAATAATGCCATACCCAGTAAAGCCCAAAACAAAGCAATCACAAACATACATCCATGACTCGATAAGACCACATTACGACAGATCATACTGAGGTTTGTTGAACCACCAATCGGGTTCGTCACAGCTAATGGTCTATCGACTAACTCGGGTTCCAATCCCAACCTATCTACCAGGTCACTAGATATGAAGGAATGGGAAGCCCCGGTATCGAACAAAACTCTAACAGGAAGATCATAAATGGAAAGCATACCTTGAATGACGACTCCCTTTCCTTTCTCCGCCGCAGTTGGGGCATTCGACGAAGAAGGAACAGCATTGATGGCATATGCTTTCACAATCTGATTCTCCTTCAGAGGTTGCGGGCACTTATCCTTAAAATGTCCCTCTTGGCCACAGTTAAAGCACTTCTTTCCCACTGTCTTGGCCCTACATTCCCTTGCATAATGGCCCTTCTTTCCACATTTGAAGCACTCGACTTCTTTCCTGCTTTTCTTCTGGCCATCCTTAGCTTGGTTCTGCTTCCTCTTATTCTGAGAGTTATTCTTGCCTCCACCGCTTGCTTGCGGCTTTGGCTCTTCAGCAGATGCAGCAACAACCCCAGTCTTCGGCTTAGGGTAAAGACTTTCTGACCTCAAAGCTTTTCCCACGATCGACTCAAACATCTCATCGATGTGATTAATCAGCCTCTCCCCTAAGTATTCATCCAAACCAGTGATGAACCTCTCATTTTTCTTTTCGGGAGTATCAATTAGAGATAACCCATACTTCGACAAAGTGTCGAACTCAGCAACATAATCCGATACTGCCCTTCCATTCTGCTTAAGCTCCAAGAACTTCCTAAACAATTCCGACTTCTGGGCAGCTGGGATATACTTGTCGCTAAAGCGAGCTTTAAACTGATCCCAAGTAACTTGATCTTCTGGTGTGGCTGCCCTAATAGCATTCCACCAATTCATCGCTCGTCCTTGCAGCTGACGAGACGCTAGCCTTCTCTTCATCGCATCCTCGATACCCAAGTCATCGAAGATTCGATCACAGCTATCCAACCAATCCTGAACATCCGTGGCCGACTCTGTTCCGTGAAACGGCTTTCCACCAAGATTAGTGTAATCCTTACTCAACTTGGCGAAATCGGCCCTAGGCGCTTGCACCGCTGCACCTCCAGCATTGGCAACATTAGGAGCCTCCCTCTGAATATCCACAAGCATCTCTCTCATGAGGTTGGTAAACATGGCCCTCATGTCAGGGGGATTCCCATTATTAGCCCCTCTGCCAGCACCTCTTCCTCGGCTCATCGTCAAATCTGTTAAAGAGAAAACGATTAACCATCTCCATAGTGGTGCCAGTGCAGTGCAATGCGACTTCACTCTTAACTATACTAATACTATATATAGATATAGCTTTCGAAAACCAAAATAATCACAAATACGCGCTCTCATATACGTACTATCTCTCCCTAGTGTCTTTCCCTAGGTAAATTACGCAACCTAGAGCTCTGATACCAAGTGTGACGGCCCGCCCCGCACCAACCGACGTTTTCTCCAATTGTGCGCTGTACACATGTCCAATTGGCATGGGACGGTCGTCAAAGAAGAGAAAGAAAGAAGAGGAACCAAATAAAGAACCTGTAATATGTCTCACAGCGCATGGAATAAAATATAATAGCCAACATATACTTGACATAAAACAGATGAGACAGTGCATAAGCTGAAAACTTGAACTAACATCATCAGAGTAGCGGAAATATCAAATACAGCTTATTACAACTTCAAAATACTGTCTCTAAGATAAGCAAAATAGGTATGCTACTAATGCCCAAAGTAGATACCGATCACGACACAGGGAGAATAACTATATATATCATACGTGGAGCCTCCTGCTCGTCTTCAGTCCATCTACCAAGCGCACTACCAGCTATCCCTGTCTCTAGTCTGCTCGTGTGAGCACCCAGAGTAATAAAAAAAGAAACATAAAACTCTGGGTCAGACATCAGTCTGGTATGAGTGGTAGCAAGCATAAACAGAATAATAACAGGTATACTAAGTCATACCTGAACCTGGACCTGCAACCAAAGAGTTAGTACTACACGGTACAACACTCTTTAATGTCACAAACACATAATATAAGTATACGGGGGTGGGGATGTGTGTGTCAAACAATCAAGCACAGCAACCATCCTCGCATCTCTCACTCTGTGCGTAAAGCATACGACATCCACTTCTTCGATCACTAGAGCACTTTACTCAAACGACAGAACTCGACTCTGTACGACTATGCCCATTCCTACTACCACCAACGCCATACCTATGGGATCACGCCCAACGTTTCCATGACCCCACTCCATTGGTAGGTAGCTCCCTAGTCGCACCATATCCAAAGCCCGAGTTTGCCTCTCTACCTCCAACACCTAGTGATCCAAAGTCATAGACATCGACAACTCCTTAGCACACGTCCCGCAGCAAAGCCCAATCACGAAGTGAACTCATTGGTTCCCGTCTGGATCCTGAGCTCGAACTTCCACTTGAACTACCTTTGCATTTCGGGTTATGGATCTCCATTGGATCGGCCTTCTTCACTTTGCTTCAGTTCGTGGTCATCACCCTTGCTCGGTTCGGATCGTGCTCCCCTATCTGGATCGGGTCCCCCACTTCAGTTCGGGTCGGATCGTGCCACCATGTCTTCATGGTCCTCGCCCTTAGTCAGCTCTTGATGTTCGCCGGTTCGATTCGTGGAACTCCTCAGGTGGCGGATCGGTTCGGTGCTCTGACTCATGGTGGTTCGGGTCGTCCTACTCCTTCTTGTTCGGATCGGTATCATCACCTCGGGTCGGTCCGTGGGGTCCTTCAGGCGAGCGGTTCGGGTCGGAGGAGGTGGGTGGATCGTGGGCACGAGAAGATCAGTTCATGGCCACCATTGACTAGCGATTCGGATCGGGTATCACGATCGGTTCGGTTCGCGAGTTGCACCTCGGGTCGGGTAGGGGCGATCCGATCCGATTTCCTGCACTGACTTTTCCAGCGACTGTTTACGCCACTCGACGACGTTTTTGACCATTCTAACTATTGCAATCAATCATAAAGCATGTCAAAGTGTCATAACAACACATACAAGTGACCTCAAACACCAAAACAACCATATGATATGATAAAACGGATCAAACATAGCCAAAACCCCATGTTTTCCCTTAATCCCTCTTAATCATGTTTAAGCATATGATTAGCAAAACTTATCTAAATTAACCCAAACTCATATCAGAGGTCTAAAACATGATTTATGAATTTATAAACATTTTTCCAGAATTTATTTTCGTTTAAAAATGCTGATTAGCACTAATCACCCCAATTTAACCATAATTAGTGCAAAAAAGCAAGCTAATCACTCACCTTAGCCACAAAACAAACTAAGATCTGAAATAATTCTCTGATTTGATGCGAATACCAATGCTAACAGCAGCTCCAAGGTTGATTAGGTGAAGATCTTCTTTGATTTGATCTTGCTAATCTCTTTTTCTTCAAGTTGGAGTGGTTTGGAGGTGATTTGGAGACTTTAGAGAGTGGAGGCCATTATTAGGGATCCTTGGTGATAAGTGGAGGCTAGAAAACTGAAATGGAATGATTCTCCATCTCATTTCAGCCCTCCCATAACCCTAATCCCGAAATGGGTTATGGGCCTACTCACTAATCACCCGATTTGGCCCGGTTAAGCAGTTTTTCACCCTCCAAACCTTGTTTCAGCCATATCTCCCAAACGGTAAGTCCGTTTGGCTATTATGACCACTCTACGGAAAGAGAAACCATCAAACGAATCTAATGGAAGTGGTTTCAGGTCAAGATTCCTTCCCTATCAAAAGTTATGGCCAAAACAGTACTGACTAGGGGCAAAATGGTCATTTAAAAATCGGCAAAAATCATGAACATTGGAAATGGCTCTAATAAATGTTTCCCAAAATTACATGACCATACAACTTCACACGGGAAAGAAATAAATATTCTACAATCCTATGATGTGTAGAACACGGGTCGTTACAAAGTTATTCGAAGAGAGTTAATCGAATATAAGTTATTCGTTTTTAACTAAGGAATGGTTAAGGTTTGATAGTGAAGGTTGGTTAAGTGAATTTAGTTAATGAGTGTAATGGTTTGAGTTGGCATAGCAATGTTTTATTTAAACATCTGTTTAAATCCAGTGAAGGAGATTTGGAAATGTTTTCCAAATAAAAATCAGAAATGTTTTCTAATATAAAAAAGATAGAAATGAGAGTAAATATGGAAATGTTTTCCAATGATTAATAACGTATATTTTCTAAAATTGGAAAATAAGAATTTACGAATATATGAAAACGGGAATAGGGAAATGGATAATTGAATGAAAAATTAAATTAAAGGGGATTAGTGTTGATTGATAATTTGCTTGGTAAGATTTCCATTTGGAAATACGATCGTTGTTTGTACACATGTTTTCCTTTGATAGTTAAATAACCGACTATCAAAGTTTTTGACCATTTCCGTTGCCAGTACGGAGAGACCGGGATCAGTTTTGTTATCTGAAAACCACTCCATATGGGCATTAGCGTTGCGAATCAAATATGATGAAGATAATTGAAGACAGAGTTTGTGCAAGGGTTGTTCTGGCAAATCCTAGGTAGAAATTGCCTAAGATAGATTAACAGAATAGTGCATTCGGTTTGTCCAGTCCCAGGACAACCTGTATGGAATAAAATCTGACAGAGTATATTTTATAGATCGCATAAGTTGATCTCTTCAAATGTATTTATGTTTGGTGGCGGAGGGATTCGTTTCTCTTAGCTGTACCCGTGGTATATTTGGGGAAATCAATTTGTGATTTGACGGGTATGACGATGTGACATTCAAAGTAAATAAAGGTGTGATCTATCGTTATGGCCTCTAGCCTCACAACCAGAAAATGATATAAAATCGGATAGGTCGCATGGCTAAGTGGTTAGCTGCCAATTAGGGTGTATTGCCACCTGATCTAGAGAAATTCCATTTAATTCTATAATCTATTTCGATGTTGTCCCTTTAGAGAAATGGTTGATGATCCCAACCATTGGTGATAATACAATCAGTACACTCAACCGAAATGAGTGACCGTTCATATTTAGCCTAGGTTACAAGATGTTCTTGTTGAACCAGGTGTATTCCTCCTTACAGATACACTGTCGGAATTACCTTGCTAGTTGGAATCCATTACCCAATAAGCGCCCACGGTTTTTGATTATACATTATGAATGTCGAATGTGAGATGAAAGCATTCTGTTAGATGATTATTATATTGTGATTGATAGACTCTATTATAATATCAAAAAAGTTTTGATATAAATATTATCGTTTCTTTATAAAGGATTTTTTATGTTAAATCAAATGCTTTATGTTGAGTCGAAGCGTCGATGGTTATTTTGATTTATGATAAGAAGAAGCTTCTACATCGACAAAAAGAAGACAAGATGACTTCATAGGTTAGAAGTTGATTATTTAGAGTTATAAAATGTTAAAATCTATCCTCAAATAATCATACTTCTAATTGTTTGAAAATACTACTCATGAAGACATTTTTTATGCATATGACCGAAAACATGTCGACCTACAATTTTTTATAGGTCAACAGGTTTTTAAATTGTAACGGTCAAAAATAGGTCGACCTACAAAATTTTATAGGTCAACAGGTTTTTGAATTCCAACGGCTAAAAACATGTCGACCTATAAAATTCTATAGGTCAACAGGTTTTTGAATTTTGACCGTTATATTGAAAAGTCATCTTCTTTCTTCAAGAGTTGCATCCATTTTTCTTCATGAATAATCACTCCTTTTAGATGCATCTTTTCACCAACATTTGCAACCTCTCGATCTCTATAAATACATGATTTTACAATCATCCAAATAACCGAAATTTCTCTCTATTTTCTGATCTATCTTGCAATATTCTTCTCGTTCAAAAAGCACTCAAAAAGCATTCATTTTATCGGTTGAATCTCCAAGCATATTTCATACACTTGTGATTCAATTCGATATTATACTTCCTAATCTTTCTAAACATCAAATTTCATTTGAGGATAAGATTATAGGAAGGGTGTACTCAATCGTTGGCTAATCAGTGTTGAAAGAAGAACACAATCAGAAGTCAAACTCTTGTAATTGTCCTGTGTGGGTAAGCTTGTAGCCCGTGAAATCAAGTGGGTAAGCTTGTGGCCCGTAAATCAAGTGGGTAAGCTTGTGGCCCGTAAATCAAGTGGGTAAGCTTGTAGCCCGTGAAATCAAGTGGGTAAACTTGTAGCCCGTAAATCAAGTAGTTGTGAACCTGTTCCTCCGGGTGAAGCGAGGGTGTTGTTTAGTGAAAAGCCGAAGAGAAGCTTCGGGACTGGACGTAGGACGGGAGGTCCGAACCAGTATAAAAATTCTGGTGTCGTTACTTTACTTTACTCTACTTACTGCATTTATATTTGTTAGTGATATATTTCTTGTTTGCGAATTTTTACCTGTGTAGCTATTGTATAATTTAGATTATCATTTACTTCCGCATAGCCATATTATAGATCCTGCATAAGTCGTACACACTCGACTTTTTCACTTTAGATTCTCATAAGGGAAAAACCCGTTCCGTGTTATACGGCGTGGTCTTATGAGATATCGTTTATTTTCTCAATCTGTTTTAAACATTTTACTCACACCAGTCCCATGACTGACCTGGAGTTTATTTTATTTTGTTTTCCCTAAACTCTTGGGTGCCCAAATTTGTACGGGCAGTCAAGTAGTCGGGATTTACAAATACACTAGAAGGAGCTGGAGCGGGAGGCTTCAGCAGCGTTTTTATAGCTATTTTTTATTTCCGCTGTGATGTAAGTGTTATACTCTAATTGATGATATATATATATATATATATACAAATGACAGATTTGTATTTCAAAGTTATGTTGTATACCATATTTTATTCGTTCCGTTGTGAGATTCGTGTTACTCTGATTTTGTTGTTGTTCCTCTCCTTCTTCTATTCTAATTTTCTATATTATATATTCTCATCCTCTAACTTCTTTTTATTAATGATCCGGAATGTTTGATGCCTGAATAATTAACATGGGTTATATGTTGATTATCTAGGTCGAAAATACTGGTTCGTTACAGAGGGTACCCTCCTGAACCCCAATAGCATCTAGAAGATTTTGTTTATCCCTACAGAACTTATTAAAATAGCATTTTGTTTTTACTTCGTTTACTTTGAGCCCAACCCATATCTCTAAATTGGGAAAAATATGCTTAAGATGGTTGATAGATGTAGTAGTAGCTTTGAGCACCTCTAAAAGGTCATCAACATAAATCAAATGAGTGGCTTTCGAATGATGATTATGTACAAGCAATATCATTTTGTGTTCAGTGGCTAATTCCATCTGTTGGGTGAACCATTCGATAGCAACAACAAACAAATAGGGGGCGAGAGGTTCCCCTTGCCTAATACCCCTCGTACCAGTGATGTAGCCCTTTAGCACACCATTAATCAACACTGAATAAGTAGAGGTTTCTAGACAGAAGCCAATCAAGTTAATGAGCTTAACTGGTAACCCCATCGATCGAAGCATGTGGGTTATAAACCTTCTATTGAATCTATTATATGCTTTGTGTGAGTCAATTTTGAGACAAGCTTTGCCAAACCCTTTTTTGTTGAATTCTCGAACTAGCTCATGTGCCATAAGTGAGTTTTCTAAGATAAATCTTCTCCTAATAAAAGCATTTTGGCATTGAGAATTTAGAGATGGTAACACTTTATTTAGTCGGTTGCAAATGATTTTACTCAAAATTTTGTATATTACATTGCAACAAGCAATTGGCCAATAGTTTTCTATTCTTGTTAGGTTAGGAACTTTAGGGATAAGTCTAAGAAATGTATGATTAATTTCTCATAAGAACTCCCTTGAATCAAGTGCTTCCTGAAATGCAGCTAACATATAGCCTTTCAGGTGTTTCTAGTGCAGTTTCAAGAAAGCTAATCCATGCCGCCAAGGCCGAGGCTGGAGTCACTGTGGATATAGAAGAGTAATCCTTCAATTCCCACTTGTTAATGCCACCAGCCAATAGCATTTTGCCTTCAGCAGTGATTTTCCTTCTGCACACAATGTCATGTAAATTATCAGCATATTCACCATTAAATAGGCCTGAATAGTACTTCGTAGCAGAAGATTTGTTGGCTCGAGTCTCCCTATTCATTTACACAATTAACAAGATTATTATAGTGTGTCTTTGGGACATTTTAGTATAGAAAAACTTATTGCATCATCTTCCTGAGTGAGCCATTTTTCCTTTTGCTTAATATCCAACGATTTTTTAGCTAGCGCATCTTTAAGTCGCCTATGGATAGCATAATAATCATTATTAAGCCCTTCATTCATTGGGTCTGCATCAAGAATGGATTGAACATGTTCTAGTTGGTCCTAAAGGCTTTGTATTCCCCCTGTTTTGGTCGTGTCTTATTCCAAGCTTTCAATCTTTGTTTACATTGCTTGAGTATCATCACCGATCTGAATATTTAGTTACCTTCTGGAATGGGGGTATCATTGAAATTGACAACATCATGGTAACCATGAACTAAATGCCAATGATTGTCGTACCTGAGTAGTTTACCTTTGGAATTACTGTTGGCATCATTGAATTGGATTAAGAGTGGAGAATGGTCACTGGTAGAGGAGGGTAAGATTGTTGCATTTAGACCACTGATCTGATTTAACAAGTTTGCATTTACAAATTCTCGGTCAAGTCTTAATGAAATTTTCTTAGCCTCACCACTTCTCCATGTAAACTGTAGGCCTGATTGGGGGATCTCTGACAGCCCACTGACCAATACGCAGTTTTTGAATTCTGCCACTTGGGAGAGCTTGAGTGTAAGTCCACCCTTCTTTTCGTTGGTATGTAGCAAGTACTACATTGAAATCACCCAACACAAGCCATAAGGATTGGATGTTTTTAGCATTGTGAGTGATGGTGTTCCACAGTTTCATTCTATCAAAGGCCAAATTACTTGCATATATAAAATAAATGTATATTTCCAGTCCTCCAACATTACTGGCTAAAATGGTCATTTGTTGATCATCACAATGGACAATCACACACTTCCAGCACATCACATCCCTAAAAATAACAATGCGACCCTTTTGACAAGTGTTTTAAGTTATGACAGAGGTTCCACTGATCACCCATACGAATTTTAAAGTACTATAAGTTTTCTTGAGTGTACTTATTTTCTAAAACAGCAATTATAGTGGGCTTATACTTGTCTCGAAAGTTGTAGAGGTCAAATTGACGAGTGTCTTTGTTTAGACCTCTAACATTCCAGTGTAGAATTAACATTAATGTATGTCATTTTTGCTCCTAGTGACTGGAGCAACACTGACCAAAGCGTGTGTAGCAGCTTCTTTTTTGCCATCTTGCTTAAATTGCTCTATGTACCTGCTGTGAGTTCACTAACATTTGGATCACCAATGGTTTCGTCATCAGATTCCTTAAGATGAATTTCCAGCTTTTGGATATCTTCCAAAGACTTCAGATCTGCATCCACCTCCTCTAGAGTGGACCCCACATGTAGATCTCTTGGACCTGAACCATCCTCCCTTTCCCGAACTACCACAGGCAAAGCTCTATTTTGACCTTGAGCTATACAAGATGCTACAAATGCTTAAAAGCCTCTAACATTAGGTGGTGGTGGAATTAGAACGGTAATGCTAACCGTAGCAGCACCAGATTTAATGTGCATATCACTTTTTGGTGAAGCTGGACTTTTGAAAGTGCTACCTTCACTATTTTTTTTTTGTTTTTCAACCCAAACTTTCTCTTGTAAAATTGTTGTACAGTATGTATCTAAATACCCAAAGCATTTGCATGATGTGCATTTTGGTGGGATAAACTCATATTCAACTACTTGCTCGTAGGTATTTCCATGCTTATCATATGCTTTGATACTTTTGGGTTTCTCTGAATCTGTTGTAATTTCGATAAGAACTTTAGCAAAACTTATTATCTTAACCAGTTTGATATTTCCATTAATATCCAAAACCCAAAGCATAGCATGATGTGCATTTTGGTGGGTTAAACTCATATTCAACTGCTTGCTCGTAGGTATTTCCATGCTTACCATATGCTTTGATACTTTTGGGTTACTCTGAATCTGTTGTAATTTCGATAAGAACTTTAGCAAAACTTATTATCTTAACCAGTTTGATATTTCCATCAATATCCAAAGGTTTGCCTATAAGACTTGCCAGTTTATTGATGCATCTAGTATTCCACAAAGCTAGGTTCAAATTTGGGAATTTGACCCAAAGAGGGTATGTGGATAACACTGTTTTTTCAAAGTTGAAATAGGACACCCATTTATGCATGAAAATAAGTTTACAATCCATGAACCGTGGACCTCCCTTCAAATTCCTTTTATAGTCTTCTTTCAACCAAAACTTGATGAGAAAAAAACTCATTTTCTCTAGGGAAAACATCCCGTGCCTCTTTGGGCTTCCATATCCTCCTGATGTATGCATTAAAATACAAAAAATAGGGACGTTTAGCTTCCATATACGCGTAGATAGAGGTCTCCCATATTTTGTTAGACTCGACGTAATCTAAATCGCCTATCAGTTGGTATCTGATGTTGCCTATTGATATTAGTTAGCAGAACTTTAAATCACCAGAAATCTGAAGTTTGGAATCAAAAGCATCCGCCCAATATTTATGGTTTAGGATATTAGGCGTTTGGGTACTATGAGCAGACTGGTAAACAACATCAACGAACGATTTCTTTCCCTTGCGTCGCACCTCCTGCCACCTGCCTTCTCCTTCATCTTCTTTTTCGCCTAGGGTTTCGAGGTGAGGAGTTGAGGTCGCCATTTTTTGTACTAGATCATATATATATATAGTGTATAATGATTGTATTGTTGTCATCATTAAAAGCATAGAATAAAGGTTCTAACATTCTCCTCCTTTTTAAGTCATTATAGAAAAGATTCTTAAAATAAGATACCTACTTTTTGAAACATTGAAAAATACAAGATACATTCCACTTTTCAGACAGAAAATACATGAGAACTTACAGTTCTTAAAGAAAAATATTAAATTGTGACGACGAAAAATTGCAGTTATCTACCAGTTCAAAATTTATGGACCTCATTTACATATTCATTATTATATGAACTTTTTGTGTAATAATTTCATAAATAGAGACATGGTGTACTAACCTCTTTAAATTACCTTCCAACACATTTTAACAAAATAACTAATTATGTCAATAGAGGCTTCAAAATTGGATAAAACGACCATTTTTTCCTTTTTTTTTAGAAAATTAGTAGGGATGTAAACAAAAAATCATTTCTCTTGATAAAATATAATGTACACCAAACTACCAAATGTTTTCATTTACCGTTCACATAAGAAGAATTTCCTTTTCAATTCCCCAAACTTAATTTTAAAGAATTTATTTTCCCTTGCTATTCTCATTTGCTACAGTTACTTTCTTGTTTGTTTTTTGAAAATTTTGTTTGTTTTTTTAGTTATTCATCTTTTTCTTTCATTTTCATTTTATTTACAATATCCTATGTCTTTATTCTTTTCTAGTGATTAACACAAGCACCTAGAAAGCGAATGTCACATAAACTATTCTATTTTGAAATAATAATTAGAATACTACATAGGAGTGCAAATTTATACTAAAAGAAAACATACTCCACTGCAGTCACTACTAGGTAAAAGATACAACGGCTAAATGTGGGTATTCATAAGGAGTTGGAGGCCTAAGGCTATGTACCTATGATATTAAAAGTCCTCATCGTTGAATTTAGACAACCATAGCGCTCCTCATTTCCATCTACCACTCTGTACAAACTCATGTCGCGTATCCCTAGTTCTCATTCCACCATTGATTGAAACAACAAGTTAAACCTTAATATTTCCCCAAGAAGTGCTGAAAAATGGATTTTTGTAACATCCCGTAAAATTAACCATAAATAGACTAAGACGATTAAATTAAATAACAATAGTAATTAATAAATTCAATGGTTTGAATATAATAATTTTGAATAAACGGGATTTAGCCCACAAAAATTACTATTGCATTCGCGGCGAGATTCTGATCCATTTTCTTATTTTATTTACTGAAAAAGGAGTACGTTTGAAGGAGATATTAATAAAACAAGTTATACGTAAATATCTATACACAAGGTTCAAAATTCAAATGGATTAAATACAAATCTAAAATATAATTAATTATAGATCGACATAATAGAATTTTCCAAGATTGTGTGTATATATTCATATGCATAGGGGACAAAGATAACCAACCATAGGAAATGAATCAAAGCCATTAATTAAGAAATTAATGGAAAGCAACATCAAAGGAGATTCAAATCTCTTGGCTCAACCCTAGAAGGGGGGTTGCCTGCCTCTAAAGGAGGGGGGTCGACCGTCCTTCAATAGAGTGGGTCGACCGTCCTCCTGGGGGATGGGTAGTGTGTGTATATTTTGTTAGGGAGATTTGTATAATTTTACATCAGATTGACCATCCAGATTAAATCCAAATAATCTAACGGTCTATACTCACACTTACAACTATAAATATATCTCCCTAACCTAATTCTAAACCCTACTTTAATTTCTTTATGTGCATCCATGCTGTTTTTCTACCATTGCTAATTGTAGAGAAAAACGTTAGGATTCTCTTCTATTCCTCGAAGCTCCATTCTATCCTTTCTATTCTAGATTAATATAGACTTAGGTTCTGGAATTTAGTTATATATATAAGATCTGATTCTTATATATGTATTATAATAGAAGGATTGAAGTACGATTTTGAAGGCTAAATCTAGATCTGATTCTACACAAATCCTGTTGTTCTTCGATGTCAAATCACTGTGAGTGGAAACCCTATAAGTTGCTATTTTTATCCTTTGTAGTTTGTATTTGGATTATTATGCCTATATGGGATTTGGATTAAATGAAAATAAAATGCTATAAACCCTACAAATCCTATATTTTGTTTATCACTTAAATGATCAATCAAAAGTGATATATTTGGGTTTGTGTTATTTGAATAATGGAAATTAAGCTTAGGGTGTTGTAAATTCTTAATTATTGGTTCTGATTCACTTGATTCTCATTTTTAATGTTCATATGTGCTTGTGTGCTAAAAACATAAGATTTGTGTATTGTAAATTAATAGGTTTAAATGTCTATTTTAAGTAGTTCTATTTGAACGTATTATATACAATATGTTATCTTAAGTTTTTGTATGCAATATAAATTAAAAAGTTAAGCAGTGGCACAAGAAAGGTTTTTTCATATGTAATTGGGTTCATTGCACATTGCCTATATTTTATTATTTAAATAATTATTCAAGCCTAGGTTTTGTAACTCTCCACATTTTTAATATAATTAAAAATGTACAAATATGTATAAATGCATAGATAGATAAATAATGATGATGTATAATGAAAATTAATTCATACATTGAAGAGCAAGGAAATTAATACGATAACAATGTGTGTAATCGATGAGATGAGAAAACAAAAATTCTTAATTTAAATATCAGGAATTAAGTAAAACGGACATCACCATTACGTCCGTCTTGGAATTCTGGTCAAGATAGACACCTGGTTTGCGTAAAACGGATATCATATGATGAAGATATTAAGCCTAGAAGTTTGTATACGCACAAGAGAAATATATATGTATATATATATATACAAACAAATTAAAATATAAAATAAAGAATAAAATAAAGATTGCATGTAATAAATACATGCACTGAAAAAAATGTAATGCATGCATTAAAAGAAAAAAGAATCGGTTACATGCAATGTAAATATGTTGCATGCACTGATTTGCAAACATAATGCATTAACATTAAAAGAAAAAGATTCATGCAATGGTTTAATTTAAGTATTGTAACTAACATGAAAAAGAGAAGTAAGGAGAGAACAATAATTATCCTTGTTCAAAGACTTATTAACAAAAGACTTCATAGCTCAGTTGGTTAAGACATTGGATTTATAACATGGAGGTTGGGGGTTCGAACCCCGGCGGAGGCATAATTTTTATCTTTGTTTTAGAGAGGGCCAACTGAACATGCAAATATATGTATGTATACAAATTCAAATTTTGAATGGATAAGAACGTACATACAAGGAAATAAAGAAAATATATGTACATATATGAGAATATATATATATATATATATATATATATATATATATATATGCATAAACATATGTATACAAAAGATAAAATTCAAGATAAGGCTACAGTCAATGAAATATGGAAAGAATCAAATAACGGTGCAACATCGTTTGAATTTTGAAAATAAAACGAAAATTGTGCGTATATATATACGCGTAAAATGGTCGGTTTAGTAATTGTATACATATAAGAATATTTCATGTGAATAAAACATTTAAATAAATTCCAAAAATTCAAAAGTTCAAAAATCAAATTTCTACGCCAATACAATTCAAACATTCGAAATTCGAATTTCTGTGCCAAAACAGCTTGTGGGACCCAATGCTGACTCAGCGCTGCGTGTACGATAAGATTTGGCTAGATTCATCTGCGAAGCTAGAATATTTTCTTAACTGGGTTCAATACTGACTCAGCGCTGCTTGTACGATAAGGTCTTGAGCACCTATATAAACACCCCTAAGGCTACAGTTTTCTCTACACATCTTCATTATGCCTATACTCTTCCCTAATTCATATCAAAATAAATCAAAGACGGGGTTATGCTGCTCAAGTTCTTCGTTAGAATTCAAGTAGAGAATCAAAGGCTAATTCAATGACTTCAACAACTATTTTCTAAGAATTAAATCTAAATTAGAGGATCGATAATCTACGTCAAGGTATAGCTTATCAGTTTTAGAAATCAGATCCCAGAATTCAAGATCCGTTCTTAAATCAGTGAGTGGGATTACAATACACTTCATGCATAATAGTATTATTATCGTTCGTCATTCCCCAGTTAAAATTCATGTTGCAATTTAAAATAATCTTTGTATGCTTAATCTATTCCTCTTCCCTATTCTTCCTTTTTATTTTTGAAACTTTGGCTACCTTCGAGCCAAGGTCAACAGCACGTAAATTATAGTTATTTGGGGAGAGCTTGAGATTTAATCGATGAATTAGGCAATTTGGGTAAAAAGATTATTACACGAATGCTTGTGTAAGCAAAGTAGAAATGGGTTAAGTAGCACTTGGCATATGAATAAGCTTAACCAACATATGAGGAATGATAGCAACATGTTAGGAACACATGTATGGGAAACTGGAATAATAGGTATAGCCTATTAACGGGATTATAAGCATGAACATAAATTGGGGTTTTTGGGTAAAGCTTGAATTTGAGACTTGAAAATTGGGTATGCCGTTAAGATCCTAGAAACATAATTAAAAATGGAATATGTTGGACAAACCATGTTTTTATGTAATTATGGAACTCGATTCATAACATGAAACTGACAATAGTGGCATAACTTGAACATGAACATGCTTGTGAATTGGTAATTGACATTTGATATCTAGAATGAACATGAACATGCTTGTAAATTTATAATTGGCCTATGACACCTAGGATAGACATGAATTGTTAATTGGCTAAATATGAAACATGGCTAACTCGAGGTTAGAATGAGTTTGCGGTGTAATCCTGCCCGGAACCGCCTGGCACATCCAGTGACCGCAAACAATAGGTTCTAATGTGAGAAGTTAGTCATAACGTGCTTGAAACCCGAGTTAGATTGAGTTGTGGTGTAATCCTGCCCGGAACCAACCGGCACATCCGGTGACCGCAACAATAGGTCTAATGTGGGAGGTTGGGCATTAATTATTAATTAATGCTAATGACACATGCTAGTATGGTAAGGTTAAGTCAACATGAAACACTAGACAACACTTAACCAATTTGACATGATATATGGGTGGGTTAAGTCAACGTGAACTGCTAGATAACACTTAGCCAATTTGACATGATATATGGGTGGGTTAAGTCAACATAAACTGATAGAGAACACTTAACCAATTTAGCATGGTACGTGGGTTGAATTAAATACGTGATTGGGGGTTAAGTCAACTTGGACACATGAGCAAACTTAACCAATATAACAGTATCAAAGCAAGGAAAAGTGGGGAATGATAAGATTAAATAATAGATAAACTTATCCTAGGGATAAGAAATGAATATGACTCAAGATGTAATACAAGACTCGAAGGATGGGACGACTTATACCATGAAATAAATTAATCTAAGTTGGAAATGTGGGAAAACACCCATACGATATCATTTGATTAAGAGAACTTAAGTCATGCTTGAATTCATTGGTAAACCTTAGTTAAAAGGAACTAAGTAACAAACCTTAGTTAAAGAGAACTAAGTAACAGAAACTAAGTATCAAACCTTGGTTAAGAGAACTAAATAATAAACCTTAGTTAAGAGGACTAAGTTGTAAACCTTAGTTAAAAAAACGAACGATTAAGAGAACTAAATAGTAAACCTTAGTTAAGAGGACTAAGTAGTAAAGCTTAGTTAAGAAAGCTAACAATTCAGGAAACTAAGTAGTGAACCTTAGTTAAGAAAGCTAACGATTCAGGAAACTAAGTAGTAAACTTTAGTTAAGAGAACTAAGTAGTAAACCTTAGTCAAAAAAGCCAAGTAGAACACGAGGAGGAGCGAACGTCCATATGATCATGAAGAAAGCTCCAACGAACTGGGTTACGAAGCGCATGGCTTCGAGGGGACATGAGGGTGCTCTTGGTATCCCTCTGTGAGGTTGCTGATGATCCTCCTGGGCTTGCAGAGGTTAAGGTCTACGTTAGAAGAGCCAAGGGTATGCCTTGGTTGCAATATAAGCAGCCTAAAGACTAGGATGAGTCAGCGTGAGGCGGCGATATCTTGTTTAGCCCTGTGATAGCACGTCGTCGTCTACCTACCATCTTGAGTCAATCGTGATACGCAAGCGGAAAGGCGGAGAACTCCAAAAGATCATATACTTTGCTATCTAGTTATGGGTGAGGTGACCAATAGGTTTGTGGGGGTATAGAGGGCCTGCATACAGTTCTCATTCTTGATTTTCTTGGGTGCCTTTCATTAGTTGAGGGAGGGGTCAAGTGGGACCATAACCACATACAGATAAAACAGACCTTAGCATCTACATCGGCAGATAACTTAAAACTCCCGACCGAGTTCCGTGTTTCTCGATTAGCCCTGCCACGGGACTCGGGCCGCACATATAGAGGACATGTGCAACTAGATATCTAGTACGTTTAATGACATGATTGGGACGTAAAGTCTAGGAACATATATCGCTCTGGGTAGTGTGTTGTCCTAGACTAAGGGGCATTGTTCGATAGGTAGCATAAACTCTAGTGGCCCTAGGTAGCATAAACCCCGGTCGGATCTAGAAAGCATTCAATAGGTAGCATAAACCCCAGTGGCCCTGGGTAGCGTAAACCCTGGTTGAATCTAGGAAGCGCTGGATAGAAAACCCTAGATTAGATCTAGGTAATAAACGGAATCTAGCAAGATCAAGAGTGGTTGTCCAAACGATTTCGAGAATTGTGGCACTACACTAAAGTACTATAGATTTACATGATGAAGCCCGTACGACAAGGGACTGTATATATGCATGGAAAGGATTATACGAGTTGGGGATATCTACATATAAATTGTATTAGGTTAATCTACTAGTGGGGCATGAGTATATCCTAGAGAGCTAATATAGCGAATAACCTAATAAACAAGAAAATATAACTGAACGGTATATGTAGGATTATACAGAAGTTTATTCTAAGTCCACTCACACAGAACTTATGTTCTGACCTGCTCCTCATTACATACTTTCAGGTTAGGTCCATGACAGAGATGGTATAAGCTTTGGATACTAGTTAGGCAGTATGTTTTATAAGGTAAAGCTATATTTAAAGTATATTATACTTTGAATTCCTTCCGCTGTAAGATGCTTATGAATTCTAACATGTTTTCTTTATCTCTGTCTTTTTCTGCAGGATACCAGAGCGCCCAACTCGGGTTTCGATAGATCGGGTTTTTGAAAAAAATTCGTTCTGTCAGAATCCAGGTTGTTACATCTCGTATTAGAGCTTCGGTTTAGTGATCTTAGGGGGATAATGAGTGAACGTATTTGTATTTTCTAAAATATAAATATATTATATATATAAACCTAAATCCATAAGTAGCCTATTAGGAATGGAAAGAGTTGGGAAAGCTATTTTGTACACTAAAGGAATGAACCTAGAAATTTTAAGACCCTTAGGTGATTTGGTTGGAAAGTGTACAATATGATTTGGTATTAGAGAAAGAAAGTACCCCATAAGAATTAAAACTGAAATGTTGTTATTTCAGAGTAGCGGGTTTAGAAGTGAAACCATATAAGTTAGATAAAGGTTAAAATATGGAAAATAGATTAGGAATATATATAGTTAAGAGAATTGGTTTGGAAAGTGCCTAGGAAATCCTAGTTGAGTTGAAAGACCCACTTTGTGTCTAACCCAATAATAAACTTTTAAGAACTAGAATTTGTAAAAGAGTTTGTGGTGTTTTTCAAGTTTTAATCTTAAATGTATTTTTGATGTTTAAGAGAAATACGTAAAGGACATATTCAGTGCATGTTGGGTTTTTAAAGTAAAGTGGTGTATACTTTGGTAAAACAATGATTTCTTGTTTTAAAAGAACTCTCTCATTAAAAAGTGCATAATATAGAGCATATATAGCTTGCTAGTTTTCATATTATAATATATGAAAGGATTGAAAAGAAAGTGTTGCGTTTTGTAAAAGAAAATTCTATTATGTTAACAATAAATTTTGATTATTGATTTACGAAGAAATTTTGTTGGGTGGACAATATAAGTTGTAGGAATAGAATAGATGTCTGCACCTTATAGCGAGTAGTTAAATTAAAATTGTAATTAGAAACAATGTAAGCCCGATAGTTGTCCTAGTCTACTCCAGTTTTGTGATTTGAAAAAAAAAATGTTTTGCATTTTATTTTGTAACATGTTTTTTATGGTTTGGCGAAAACAAGTTTTGGAGAAGAAAACAAAGTTTTAACACTTTTAATTTTTGAAAGAAAAATGTGATGAAAAGAAAGGAGGTCAAACCATGTTTTAAAAAGAATGGAGTAGGTAAGGATTAGTGCCTTGAAAAGGATGAGAGAAAGTTAAAGCTATGAATTAAACAATTGGAACCAACCAGAGATTGTTTGAGTTGAGTGATTCTTTGAGTGTCAATCTGATGTTGATTTCGGTCTTCGGGGTTGATATTTAGTGAGTTACTCTCTTGCCAATTTACAGTCATGGATTAGCTAATATTAAACTAATGAAAAATTCCCGTAGAATGCATAAGCATTGAGAAACCTAGGTTTATTGCTTGAGAAAGAGAGAAAAGGTATAGGCTAGTAATGCACAGCAAGGACTAGTAGTGACTACTAAGTAGTAAAGGGTAAGAAAGTGGGTAGATCCTGTTGTGTGGACTCGCAATTGTCTAAGATGACAAAGTCCTAAGATTCTTGGCCCATAGTAGTAGTTGTGTAGGATGTTGTTTAAGTTGAAAACAGAAAAAGCTTATTTGAAATAATAAACTTAAGTAATTGGATTA
Organism: Allium sativum; assembly: GCA_030737875.1. NCBI lineage: Eukaryota > Viridiplantae > Streptophyta > Magnoliopsida > Asparagales > Amaryllidaceae > Allium > Allium sativum. The sequence continues at coordinate 643,747,965 of CM060922.1, forward strand.
AGTCAAATAAGTTACGAAAGAGAAAAGCCTAAGCTAACAAGAGACAATAAATTCAGTAAGGCAACAAATGTGACGAGAAAAGAAAATGGAAACCTTAAGAAAAAGATGAATAAATATGAAACTATTCCAAGATAAGATGAAAGAGAAAGGGAAGTTTTCTTATGTGGTTTTGCTTGGATAGGAAAGTAGGAAGTTTTTATAGAATATTATCCGAGTGCAATTATAAAAGGTACAGCGGAAAATGTAAATTCTTCCGTTTTATATCTTTTTGTAACATAAGAAATCGAATTTAAAAAATTAGACTTTTCTAAATTTCGAATTTAATGATGGTTGGTAGGGTTTTGGATGCGACAATTGGGTGAATCATGCTCTTATTCTATAAGAGTATGGGAAAACTTGGATGAAAAATATTTTGATTTTTTTTAAGAATATTGTATTCATATAGAACTGCAAGTATATTTAGGATTTGAGCATCATGTTTTGAAAGGTTTTTTAAAATTTGCATACATATAGGTGGATCCAAATTAGGCATACATACTATACTATGACGTATCTCACTTTGCACATGTGCACAATATTTGCAACAATTGGATGCACACTGGATGGACGGATATTGCAAGGGATTATCTATTTTATTCTTATCGAATTTCAGGGACGAAATTCTTTAAGGGTGGGAGAATGTAACACCCCACATTTTTAATATAAATAAAAATGTACAAATATGTATAAATGCATATATAGGTAAATAATGGTGATGTATAATGAAAAATTAATTCATACATTGAAGAATAAGGAAATTAATGCGATAACAATGTGTGTAATCGAAGAGATGAGAAAATAAAAATAATTAATTTAAATATCAGGAATTAAGAAAAACAGACATCGCCAATGCGTCCGTCTCGGAATTCTGGTCAAGATAGATACCTGATTTGTGTAAAACGGATATCATACGATGAAGTTATTAAGTCTAGAAGTTTGTATACGCACAAGAGAAATATATATATGTACATATATATATATATATATACAAACAAATTAAAATATAAAATAAAGAATAAAATAAGGATTGCATGTAATAAATACATGCACTGAAAAAAAAATGTAATGCATGCATTAAAAGAAAGAAAGGATTGGTTGCATGCAATGTAAATATGTTGCATGCACTGATTTGCAAACATAATGCATTAACATTAAAAGAAAAAGATTCATGCAATGGTTTGATTTAAGTATTGTAACTAACATGAAAAAGAGAAGTAAGGAGAAAACAATAATTATCATTGTTCTAAGACTTATTAACAAAAGACTTCATAGCTCAGTTGGTTAAGACATTGGATTTGTAACATGGAGGTCGAGGATTCGAACCCTGGCGGAGGCATAATTTTTATCTTTGTTTTAGAGAGGGCCAACTGAACATGCAAATATATGTACGTATACTCTTCCCTAATTCATATCAAAATAAATCAAAAACGGGGTTATGCTGCTCAAGTTCTTCGTTAGAATTCAAGTAGAGAATCAAAGGCTAATTCAATGACTTCAACAACTATTTTCTAAGAATCAAATCTAAATTAGAGGATCGATAATCTACGTCAATGTATAGCTTTTCAGTTTCAGAAATCAGATCCCAGAATTCAAGATCCGTTCTTAAATCAGTGAGTGGGATTACAATACACTTCATGCATAATAGTATTATTATCGTTAGCCATTCTCACTTAAAATTCATGTTGCAATTTAAAATAATCTTTGTATGCCTAATCAATTCCTCTTCCCTATTCTTCCTTTTTATTTTTGAAACTTTGGCTACCTTCGAGCCAAGGTCAACAGCGCGTAAATTATAGTTATTTGGGGAGAGCTTGAGATTTAATCGATGAATTAGGCAATTTGGGTAAAAAGATTGTTACATGAATGCTTGTGTAAGCAAAGTAGAAATGGGTTAAGTAGCACTTGACATATGAATAAGCTTAACCAACATATGAGGAATGATAGCAACATGTTAGGAACACATGTATGGGAAACTGGAATAATAAGTATAGCCTATTAATGGGATTATAAGCATGAACATAAATTGGGGTTTTTGGGTAAAGCTTGAATTTGAGACTTGAAAATTGGGTATGCCGTTAAGATCCTAGAAACATAATTAAAAATGGAATATGTTGGACAAACCATGTTTTTATGTAATTATGGAACTCGACACATAACATGAAATTGACAATAGTGACATAACTTGAACATGAACATGCTTGTGAATTGGTAATCGACATTTGATATCTAGAATGAACATGAACATGCTTGTAAATTTATAATTGGCCTATGACACCTAGAATAGACATGAATTGTTAATTGGCTAAACATGAAACATGGCTAACTCGAGGTTAGAATGAGTTTGCGGTGTAATCCTGCCCGGAACCGCCTGGCACATCCAGTGACCGCAAACAATAGGTTCTAATGTGAGAAGTTAGTCATAACGTGCTTGAAACCCGAGTTAGATTGAGTTGTGGTGTAATCCTGCCCGGAACCAACCGACACATCCGGTGACCGCAACAATAGGTCTAATGTGAGAGGTTGGGCATTAATTATTAATTAATGCTAATGACATATGCTAGTATGGTAAGGTTAAGTCAACATGAAACACTAGACAACGCTTAACCAATTTGACATGATATATGGGTGGGTTAAGTCAACGTGAACCGCTAGATAACACTTAGCCAATTTGACATGATATATGGGCGGGTTAAGTCCACATGAACTGATAGAGAACACTTAACCAATTTAGCATGGTACGTGGGTTGAATTAAATACGCGATTGGGGGTTAAGTCAACTTGGACACATGAGCAAACTTAACCAATATAACAGTATCAAAGCAAGGAAAAGTGGGGAATGATATGATTAAGTAATAGATAAACTTATCCTATGGATAAGAAATGAATATGACTTAAGATGTAATACAAGACTCGAAGGGTGGGACAACTTATACCATGAAATAAGTTAATCTAAGTTGGAAATGTGGGAAAACACCCGTACGCTATCATTTGATAAAGAGAACTTAAGTCATGCTTGAATTCATTGGTAAACCTTAGTTAAAAGACTAAGTAACAAACCTTAGTTAAAGAGAACTAAGTAACAGAAACTAAGTATCGAACCTTGATTAAGAGAACCAAGTAATAAACCTTAGTAAAGAGGACTAAGTTGTAAACCTTAGTTAAAAAAACGGACGATTAAGAGAACTAAGTAGTAAACCTTAGTTAAGAGGACTAAGTAGTAAACCTTAGTTAAGAAAGCTAACGATTCGGGAAATTAAGTAGTGAACCTTAGTTAAGAAAGCTAACGATTCAGGAAACTAAGTAGTAAACCTTAGTTAAGAGAACTAAGTAGTAAACCTTAGTCAAGAAAGCCAAATAGAACACGAGGAGGAGCGAGCGTCCATCTAATCATGAAGAAGGCTCCAACGAACTGGGCTACGAAGCATGCGGCTTCGAGGGGACATGAGGGTACTCTTGGTATCCCTCTGTGAGGTTGTAGATGATCCTCCTAGGCTCACAGAGGTTATGGTCTGCGTTAGAAGAACCAAGGGTATGCCTTGGTTGCAATATAAGCAACCTAAAGACTAGGATGAGTCAGCGTGAGGCGGCGATATCTTGTTTAGCCCTGTGATAGCACGTCGTCGTCTACCTACCATCTTGAGTCAATCGTGATATGCAAGCGGAAAGGCGGAGAACTCCAAAAGACCATATTCTTTGCTGTCTAGTTATGGGTGAGGGTGGCCAGTAGGTTTGTGGGGGCATAGAGGGCCTGCGTACCGTTCTCATTCTTGATTTTCTTGGGTGCCTTTCATTAGTTGAGGGAGGGGTCAAGTGGGACCATAGCCACATACAGATAAAACAGACCTTAGCATCTGCATCGACAGATAACTTAAAGCTCCCAACCGAGTTCTGTGTTTCTTGATTAGCCCTGCCACGGGACTCGGGCCGCATATATAGAGGACATGTGCAACTAGATATCTAGCACGTTTAACGACACGATTGGGACGTAAAGTCTAGGAACATATATCGCTCTGGGTAGTGTGTCCTCGATAGGTAGCATAAACCCTAGTGGCCCTAGGTAGCATAAACCTGGTCGGATCTAGAAAGCATTCAATAGGTAGCATAAACCCCAGTGGCCCTGGGTAGCGTAAACCCTGGTTGAATCTAGGAAGCGTTGGATAGAAAACCCTAGATTAGATCTAGGTAATGAACGGAATCTAGCAAGATCAAGAGTGGTAGTCCAAACGATTTCGGGAATGAAGCCCGTACGACATACGGCAAGGGACTGTATATATACATGGAAGGGATTATACGAGTTGGGGGTATCTACATATACGTTGTATTAGGTTAATCTACTAGTGGGAAATGAGTATAGCCTGGATAACTAATATTGCGAATAACCTAATAAGCAAGAAAATATAATTGAACGGTATATGTAGGATTATACAGAAGTTTATTCTAAGTCCACTCACACAGAACTTATGTTCTGACCCGCTCCTCATTACATACTTTCAGGTTAGGTTCATGACAGATATGGTATAAGCTTTTGATACTGGTTAGGCAGTATGTTTTATAAGGTAAAGCTATATTTAAAGTATATTATACTTTGAATTCCTTCTGTTGTAAGATGCTTACGAATTCTGACATGTTTTCTTTATCTTTGTCTTTTTCTGTAGGATACCAGAGCGCCCAACTTTGGTTTCGATAGATTGGGTTTTTAAAAAAAATTCGATCTGTCGAAATCCGGGTTGTTACATCTGGTATCAGATCTTCGGTTTAGTGATCTTAGGGGGATAATGAGTGAACATATTTGTATTTTCTAAAATATAAATATATTGTATATATAAACCTAAATCCATAAAGTAGCCCACTAGAAATGGAAAGAGTTGGGATAACTATTTTGTACACTAAAGGAATGAACCTAGAAATTTTAAGACCCTTAGGTGGTTTGGTTGGAAAGTGTACAATATGATTTGGTATTGGAGAAAGAAAGTATCCTATAAGAATTAAAACTGAAATGTTGTTATTTCAGAGTAGTGGGTTTAGAAGTGAAACCTTATAAGTTAGAAAAAGGTTAAAATGTGGAAAATTGATTAGGAATATATATAGTTGAGAGAATTAGTTTGGAAAGTGCTTAGGAAAGCCTAGTTGAGTTGAAAGACCCTCACTTATAGTAGAAGCCTAGGAATATATATGCACGAGGTTAACCATTACTTCTAGTAGAAGCCTTCCCGAAACTGACCTACATATCCAGCATCTACAAGTAAGACTGGTTAATGTGAGAGGTCTGGATGTCGTGGGCCATTATCATTATTACACCAAGACGCGAGGTTAATCTGAACTTATAGTAGAAGCTTGCCCAGAACCACCCGACAAATCCAACATCTACAAGTGATTGGCATAATGTGAGATGTCTAGCATGTGTATTTACATATACATATACATATATATATATATATGTATATATATGTATGTGTGCGTGTGAAGTAGGCCTGACTTGAGAAGGTATTAAGTGGCTGACCTCCCTTGTTGGGTATTAAGTGGTTAGGACTAGGTACATTCTTAAGGTTCACTCCTTGGTTTTGGACCAGAGTCATGGGACCCGCCCTACTAGGTCCTAAGTGGTCATTGGGTCTGCCTTTCTCTTATAAGGTATTAAATGATCCTAATATACTATAGCGTATGAGTGGAGTAGTTAACCCGGAAGTGTCCGCTTCTTATCTAGAGGCTTAGTGAGGGCTGATCTAGGGACGGTTAATAAAAGTGGCCTAAAGGAACCAACGTTTATGGGATGTATCAAGTGGCTATGAGTTCACCTGTAGGAACAACTAGATAGTAACAAGGTGGTGTCAAGAGGGTCTTACATGAAGTTGTGTTCCTAGCTAAACCTGGTATTAAGTGGTTGTTTACTATCTCTCGACCTTCAAGGAGCATATATATTTATTAATGTTAACATTAAGGATGAGGTCTTAAGTGGATAGGGTAAGCCATAGGGTATTAAGTGATAATAGGAATTTGCCCTTAATAAATTAGGCAATTGCCTTTAGTGACCAGGTAGAGCTCGCCTCGTGGAGTATTAAGTGACTATAAGAATGTCCATCCTTATATCAACATGTAGGCCTTAAGTGACCGAGGGATGTCCACCACATATGTTTTGTTGTGCATGTTTGTTTGCATAGCCATAACATGAATAATTTGCACTATCAAATATAGGAAATAGTCATTCCTTAAGTTATGATATTTTCATTTACCAGAATTTTATGTTCTGAACTCCCTCCTCTTAACAAAAACAGGTTAGTAGGTAAGGACGCTTGGGATCAGTAATGATTGGTGATGCTTTTGAAGATGGAGCCCTACGATGGAGGCTTAGTTATTTGTGGCAGTGTTATTATCATTATGTTATTAGGATAGAATGTTGACGTACCTTTTATTTGAGACTCGTTGTATCATGACATTTATGATGGTTTTATTTATGGTACATCTATTTTGGGATATTATATTTTATTTCTTTCACTATGTGAGATTCTGATTTCGTATAGATTGTTCTTTTATATATGCGTTAGTATTTCCTTATAGGAATCTGTTTAAAATGGTTCTAAGTTCCGACGGGCTTTCTCTAGGTTGGAATTTAGGCCCATTCCCGGCAAGGTGTTACATTTGGTATCAGAGCACATGTTACCTAATTACGAGGAAATTATACGTATAAGAGACATACTTGTTATTTTGAAGAAGAATTTTCAGAAGTTTTACTATATATAAGTATATATATTTATTTAAGGTACTCGTACCTCTAGAAAACAGTATCTATATGTCCTTTTAGGAAAGAATTGACCTTAATTTCTAGAAATACCTTAAAAACCGTGTAGTGATTTAGTAGCTTCGTTATCAATTTAGAAGCCTATAAGCACATAAGGACTACAAGGACCACAAAGTTTGAAATGTGGAATGGATTGGATATTTAATGGGTAATAAAAGGAAATTAATTTAGTAGCTTATTTATCGTTTATGGGAAAGATAAGGAAAAAAAATCAATAGGAAGGATTTGAAATAGGTGTCGGTTAGGATAACCATTAATAAAGATAAATTAATGTCCATAACATAAGGATATGTTAAGGTTTCAGGAAAAATGGAAGAATATCCTGTATTAAATGGAATAAACTTCCATGTCACTTAATATTGAGATTAAAAATTTAAAGAGAACACTAAATAGTCAAAAAGTATAAAGGTATTAGAAAGGGGAAATATTAATGAGGCAATTAAGACCATTTATGTGAGGGAATGAATATTCGATTTTAAATAAGGAATTTAATGTCCATAAGGGTGAGCATTATTTAACGGATAAGACGGACATAAAGAAGATCTATAAAGTCAACTATTAGGAATGTTAATAAATGGAAAAATAAGAACACGAAAGAAATAATTTAAAACAGTAGACTTCCATAAAAATAGTATGCCAAAAAAATAAGAGGCATAATAAGGAAGTGTAAACGAAAAGATCAAAAATGTTAAAAAAAACTGTAAAAATGGATTTTTGATAATACCACCAAATTATTGGTAAAAATGAAATCCTATAGAAAATGTGAATTTTTTTTGTAGAAGAGCTTAAGTTATGAAACTTATCTTAATTAGGAAAGAGTTAAAAAAAATAAGATTTTTAGAGATAAAGACATTTGTAGAAGGTCTTGGAATATTTACCATTATCTCTGTTAAACAAATTAGAAATATAAATTTTTGAGAAGAACAGAAGATGAATTCTTTAAAAAGGAATAAATATTTAATGGTAAACTAAAAAGTTGGGTTTATGAGTTTTAAGAAAGAATCGGTGAATCAAAAGGTTTCAACTTTTGTTTTACCCATATTTCATGTGTTAAGTTGCACATAAATAAACAAATTTGAAAACATTCTTTGAATCAAAATATTATATTAATTATGACAATAAATTTGGCATTTAATTAAAAATAAAAGGAAGAAGAAAAAAAGAACATAAAAAGGTACACTGGGAAAAAAATGAAATAGGTACAAGCATTTAAAATATAATGGATAAGAAATTTATTTGCTAAAAAGTTGGGTAGAATTGAAATAGCATATTTTTCAAATAATAAAGAGTATACGAGAAAGTAATGGTACTAGGAGTAGAACAAAAAGTAATTGACCATGCTAATAAATTAATTTAGCAGTTCATAATTTATTTATGACTATTAAAGTAAATTTTGTAAATCTGAGAAATAAAAAGGGGTAATGGGTAGTTATGTTTTTGATAAAAACATTCATGAATAATTAAGGATTTTCAAAATTCAAATGTACATAAGGAATTTGATGGGAGCATACGTGTGTTACAGTAAAGGTTTTAAAAACCTTATTGCTAAAATGAATGCAGTCTTAGATTGGTACTTTAAAACAGAAGTAACAACATAATTTGGGAATGTAGAAAGAAAGTAAAAATTGTTAAAGGACTTAATTGCTACTTATGCCAAAATTATTATGGTCTTGGTTTCAAATAAAATTGAGCATTTACCTCAAAACATTTGTCGTTTGAGAGGTATTAAAGACTGAAATCCAAAATGAAAATAAAGGATATGCATTAGAATAAGAGAGGTTACTTTGCTCTTAATTTAAGGATTTATGAGCATTTAATAAATGATTACAAAAAGATAAAAATAAAAATGTAGTATATATTGTTTACAATGGAACATTTTGTAAGAAATAAATGTCATTAGATATTCTAGGGGACTTAATTGTCACCTTAATCAATCTTGGATATGTAATTAAGATTCTATTTTTCTTAAATAGAATGAGCATTGGTTTACTAGCCATAAAAAGTTTTTATTAACCTTTTTGAAAGTGATAATGGATGACATTCAAATTTTTAATAAAGATGAGTGTTTAAAAAGGAAAATTATCCGCTCTTAGTTTAAACATTTAACTAACGCTTGCAAAGAGATATTTAAATCTGTATTGTAACATTTTTCTTAATAATAGATGATTTATTAAAACAAAACACGTGTTTCAGTAAGCATTAAAGTCTTCGCAAAAATTTAACATTTTATGTTTTAATAAGGTATTAAACACCTATTTTTGAATTTGTTTAAGTTTTAGAAATAATAATGATGTAACAATATTCTGGAATGTATATTTTTGTCTAACCACTGAAATTTCACTTAATAAAAGAAATAACTATGGAGTACATAGGGATAACAAATTATGTTCTAGAACTAAGTAAGGATAAGTTGCATAACCAATCTGGAAATTTAAGTGTCGGTCTAAGAAGTTCTGAAAAGATGGTAAAGTATAAGTATTTCCATAATCGGGGGTTGTAAACTAGAAGTTAGCACATTTATAACTGTATCTAATGATTAGTAATATATATATATATATATATATCCATATATAAATAATATAGCATAACTCACATAATTCATGATTTTTGAAATTAGGATTCATGGATATTAATTGCAATTTTGGTGAGCAATAAATTTGTAATTAATAAAACTAAATGACAATTAGTTTTGGGCACTGATTTGAAAGAGAAATTTATTTGGAAAGAAATGGATATATTTTCAAGCTTGAAGGAGGTTGAAGGAATTAAGTAACTATTCATTAAATGGTCTGATTTTGATGATGAATTGACCACATTTATGAGTAAGATGAAGATGAAAATTTTAAACGAATGGATTGGCATTTTAAAGAATTGGGATACAAATATTAAGACCTCCACATCATTTAAACCACTTATCTATAAGAGAAAAGTTCCAAAAGATTTTTTTAGGTTGCTAGGGGTCCCCAATATTGATTAGATAAGGGTATAAAGTGATATAAGTGAGGAATCCCTGTTTATGCCTGTGTTGTTTAGGATTTAGTTTCGTCGGGACACCAAACTAAGTGATTTACCATATATGGAATTTGAAAGTTAACGATAGAATTAGATTTGCAGCTACAAGGAAGGAGCATATTGGTCTCAAAATTTTGGAATATTGAGTATATAATAAGTCTATCTTTTTCGAATGCCATCCTTGTGAGTAATAATTTAAAGCATGAGATTAGTGAACAAGCTTAAATATTACAATTGCATAAATTGGCCTTTTTAGTTTAGATATGACTGTGTTTTGGTTGCTTAAGGATATTTAGCTGATTTTCATAAATTAGCTCTTTTGTCACTTTTCATAAAAAGACTATATTTGAAATTATAAGGAATATACATTAAATGTATAGGGTGCGATGTGTAATTAAAACAATGCTTATTTCTTGTAATTTTAAATATGTCAATGTCATTGTTTGGGGAAATTTAGGGAAATTGTCGCAAAAGACTTTTTATTGGAATTTAAATTCCAAAAAATTGGGGCATAAGAAAATAATCTAGTTAATAGTATATACTAGAACGTAGATTAGTACGAATTAGAAATTTTGATTTAAGAAATTTTGTGACTTTTGGTTCACGCCTCATTTGAAAACTAAAGGGAAAACTGAAGATAGCCATATCTTAGGGGATAAGGGGGAAAGCAATATCTTGGATCCCTTAAACTATAGGAATAATATTTATCTTTATAGGAGTAGCTTAAATATCTTTTTGGTAATTAGTGGTGCTCTTGAAGTACTTTAAGAGGCCATCTAAAAATACCAAAGTGTTGATTGGATAACCATCATTAAATTTTTACTCGAACCAAATTTGTGATTAGATTTCGAGAAAAAGTCGAATTTGGTTAGGCGGCCTTTGAAGGTTAGGAAGTCAGTATTATATTTTGGTCTTTCTCAATATTAAGGAAATGAAGCATATTTTGTTGATAGGAACCATGAAGTTTTTATACTTTTGTATTTGATAAGATTCGTTCACACTATGGCTAAGTTTGGTAGGACCTAATCAAGAAATGAGGACAAAAATAAAACAATGAGGGTATCGTGCCACCACCGATATTGTGGAGCATGGGATTTCAATACTCCGCTTATTTAGTTAAGAATTTTTCCAGTATATAAGAAAGGAAATTCGATGAAAGTCATGAAAACTTTGAATTTTGCAGCCTTTCTCGGAAACTTTAGGATTTTATGATTGCATTGTAATTGTTAGATTGGATTGCAGGCGATGATTGCAACATAAATGCACTATGCACTCATATATAAATTATTTGCATATTAAGGTGTTTTGCATACATTCTACATCACTTATGACACATACACGTTAGGACTGAGCTCACTATAGCAAGTCTGCATTTCATAATCACTATGAGTTATGGATGCTTATAAATAACATTTGTGTATTACATGGTTATTAGAGCGAGTTGTGTTTTTCTCCTCTTTGAAAAGATTTCGGGATGAAATCTCTTTTAAGGGGGGAAAATGTAACAACCCATAAAATTAACCATAAATAGACTTAGGTAATTAAATTAAATAATAATAACAATAATAATTAATTAATAAAATGGGTTGAAAATAAGAATATTGAATAATTGGGATTTAGGCCAAAAAGTACTACTATTGCGTTCGTGGCGAGATTTTGATCCGTTTTCATATTTTGTTTACTGAAAATGGAGTTTGTATGAAAGAGATATTAATAAAACAAGTTACGCATAAATATTTACACACAAGGTTTGAAATTAAAATAAATTAAATATAAATCTGTAATATAATTTATTATAGATTGGCATAAAAGAATATTCCAAGAGAATTTGAATTTGTGTATATATATTCATATGCTAAGGGGACAATGATAATCAACATAAGGAAATACATCAAAGACATTAATTAAGAAATTAATAGAAAGCAACGTCAAAGAAGATTCAAATCTCTGGACTCTACCCTAGAAGGGGGGTCAACCTCCCTTATTAGAAGCGGTCGACCACCCTCCTACAGAGTGGGTCCACTGCCCTCCTGGGGATGGGTGGTGGGTGTATATTTTAGGGAGATTTAATAAATTTTGCATCAGATAGACCATCCATATTAAATCTAAATTATCCAACGATCTATACTCACACTTGCAGCTATAAATATAGCTCCTTAGACTCACTCTAAACCCTAATTTCATTTTTTTCTGCCTTTATACTATATGCGTACCATTTCTAATTCCAGAGAAAAAGGTTAAGATTCTCTTCTATTCCTCTGAACTCCATTCTGTACTTTCTATTCTAGAATAATATAGATTTAGGTTCTAGAATTTTGGTATGTATATATATATATATGAGATTTTAAGATTATATTCTTATATATATAATATATTAGAAGGATTGGAGTAGATTTCGAAGGCTAAATCCATATCTGATTCTGCACAAATCCTTATTCTTCCTTTTTTCAGAGATACGGTTGTGTAGCGTGGAACTACACAACCGATTAATATAATATATATATATATATAATACTTAGCCCAGTTGACAGGCCCAACTGGTAGCAGCAACCACAAGATTTACATAACAGCCAAAACATCAAGCAAAATATCAATGTTACTTAACATACATCAATAAACAAATAATAATCGCAACATGAGATATATAATAACGCAGAAGGAAAAGTGTATTATATAGAAGAGAAGCTTATCAGTGCAAATCCGGGCTTGAGCTACCAACTGATTCATCAGAGTTGCTGCGATGAGGAAGAGCCAACCTGAAGCGTGCTGCAGAAGAAGAACATGTCCAAGATTGAAAGTAATGAGAGACAAGTCTGCAAATTCCATTAAAACGCTTCAATGGTTTATCAAAAACTGCTGCATTTCTTTCCTTCCAAGTACACCAACAATAAATACATAGGAACGAGTCCGATAAGGAGTTAGCCGAGCTGTATTGCCAATGGTCAAACACAGATGAAATGGCAGGAATATAACCAAGAATATGAGAACAAAGAGCAGCCCAAATAGGATAAGTAACGTCACAGTCAAAGAATAAATGGTGGATCGTTTCTACTTGACTGGAGCATAATGCACAATTAGGGTTTGTAAGTAAATTACGTTGATATAATCTAGCTCTAGTGTTGATTCTTTCATGGGTGAGACACAATTGGAAGAAGAGGATCCTGGGTGGCAAGCGACACTTCCAAGTCTGGCAAAAGAAAAGGAGCAACCAGAATAATTCAGAAAATGGTACAATGATGCAACAGAGAAGCCACAGTTGGTAGATAAATCCCAGGTATAACGATCAGGGGTTGACGAAAGACGAACACGGTAGAGGAGGTTAGAGTTTGCTAGGATGCAATAAATATTGGAATACCAAAGATAGAAGGGGGAAAGACCATTAATTCTAAGGAGCAAAGCAGTTTCAATAGAAATGTTTAAAGAAGAAACCAAAGAGGAAAGAGCAGGGTAATAATGACATAGAGGAAATTGATCATGCCATGTATCAAGCCATAACAGACACGAAGCACCATTATCAAATTTAACATGGAACAAATTCTTTATACGTGGAATGGCAGAGATAACACTAGCCCAAAAAGGAGATGGTTTTGCAGATGGGTGAATCCTTGTCAAATCACTATGAGTGGAAACCCTATAAGTTGTTATTCTCTATATTTTGTGGTTCGGATTTGGGTTATTATGCATGTATGGGATTTTTATTAAACAAAAATAAAGTGCTATAAACCCTCCAAATCCTATATTTTGCTTATCACTTAAATGATCAATCAAAAGTGATATATTTGTGTTTGTGTTATTTGAAAAATGGAAGAAAGGCTTAAGGTGTTGTGAAATTATTAGTTCTTGGTTCTGATTCACTTTTCTTATTTTTAATGTTCATATATATTTGTGTACTAAAAACTTAAGATTTGCATATTGTAAATTAATAGGTTTAAACATCTATTTAAAATAATTTTGTTTGAACATGTTATATAAAATATATTATCTTAAGTTTTTGTATGCAATATAAATTAAAAAGTGAAGCAACGCCAAAAGCAATGTTTTTGCACATGTAATTGGATTTATTGCACCTTCCTTATATTTTATTATTTAAATAATTATTCAAGCCTAGGTTGCAAGTTTTATTCATATGTGTTGTTATTTCCCTATTTATCATTAAATGAGAATACACATGTTGGACCATGTTAATTGATAGAGAAATTAACTTGTATACCTTAATTGTGATTATTAGGATTGATATTTCAAATGTAGTAGTTGGTTATTCTCATGCACTGAATTCACATCTATTTATATATACATACATATATATATATATAGCGTTATCAAACGTAATGATGATAGTATTAGGTGTGTACTAAATACGTTTAAATTAGGAAATAGAATTTGAGTGTTCATATAGGAATTTGTATTTGTATTTGTATGTGTGTGAGTTAATGGCTTTAGTTATAATTAATGGCATACAGACACAAGGATAACAACTACTTGTAGTAGAAGCCTGCCCATAACCGATTGGCATATCCAACATCTACAAGTATGACTAGTTAATGTGAGAGGTCTAGACATCATGGACCATTATAATTATTACACCAAGACGCAAGGTTAAGCCCAATTTGTAGTAGAAGCCTGCTTGGAACCACCTGAAAAAATCCAGCATCTACAAATAGTCAGTTTGATGTGAGATGTCTAGTTTGTATACACACACACACACGTGTGTGTGTGTGTGTATATATATATATTTATGTGTGATGTAGGCCTTCCTTGATAAAGTATTAAGTGGCTGACCTCCCATGTTGGGTATTAAGTGGTTAGGACTTGGCATGTTCCTAAGGTTCACTCCTTTATTCTAGACCAAAGTCATGGGACCTGCCCTACTAGGTCTCAAGTGGTCCTCGGGTCCGCCTTTCTCTTATAAGATATATATTAATTGGTCCAAATAGACAATAGTGTATGAGTGGGGTAGTTCTCCAGAAGTGTCCGCTTCTTATCTAGTTAGTGAGAACTGACCTAGGGACAGTTAATATAAGTGCCCTAAAGGAATCACCGTCTAAGGGAAGCATTAGGTGGCTAGGAGTTCACCCGTAGGGACAACAAGATAGTAACAAGGTAGTCCGCCCAGAGGTTCTTAAATAAAGTTGTGTTCCTACCTAAACCCGGTATTAAGTGGTTGTTTACTATCTCTCGACCTACAATTAAAGTATATATTTAATAACATTGACGTTAGGGATGAAGTCTTAAGTGGTTAGGGATCCTCCATAGGGTAACAACAGTCTACCCTTAATAAATTAGAAAATGGCCTTAAGTGACCAGGTATAGCCCGCCTCATGGCGTATTAAGTGACTGTAAGGATGTCCGCCCTTATATCAACATGTAGGCCTTAAGGGACTGTAAGGATGTCCTCCTTGTATGTTTTTTGTGTATGTTTGTTTGCATAAACATAACAGGAAGAATTTGCACTACAAAATAAAGGAAATAGTCACTCCTTAACTTATGCAATTTTCATTCACCAGAACTTTGTGTTCTGACCTCCACCCTCTTAACATAAACATGTTAGTAGGTAAGGATGCTTGGGATCAATGATGATTCGTGATGCTTTAGAGATGGAGCCTCACGATGGAGGCTTATTTATTTATGATAGCTTTATTGTCATTATGTTATTATGATAGAATGTTGATGCACCTTTTATTTGAGACTCGTTCTATCATGAAAATTTTGATGGTTTTATTTATGGTACATCAATTTTGAGAAATTATATTTTATCCCTTTCGTTGTGTGAGACTATGATTTCATTTACATTAGTTATATCTATTTTATTATTTCCTTATAGGAACTAACAATCCATTTAGAATGGTTCTAGGTTTCGATAGGCCTTTTTTGGGACGCAATTTAGGCCCATTGCAGGTGGGTTGTTACAATTTCCAATTATTACAAATTACGTCATAATTTCACCTATAAAAATCCCAAGCTTGCTCTATCGAATCCATTTCCTCTTTATCCTTTTCACATAAACCATGCAAGTTTAAAATTATCTTAAACTTCTCTCTATTAAACAATAACCACATGAGAGATGCCTTTTCAAAATTTTCTTTCCCAAGAGGATTTTATAAGATTAAGTTGTGTAAGAATTTCTTCTAAAGAAAATTTTGTGTTTTGTACATAGCAACGAGGAAACTTCATTATTTTAGTATTTTTCATTTCTTTGTTTAAATAGATAGCACAAAATATGGCGTTTCACCTATATTTTGTACACCACTTTTGTTGCATATTTCCTTGTTACTTTAACAAAACATGTTTACTTGTAATATACAATAATTATATAAAGAAGATAATAAAATGAATATTAATTAATAAAATATTCATAATAGGTAAAACCGACTCTAATGTTGCATTCGTTAGGAAATTTTGGTTCAGATAGACTATCGGTTTTGGAAAATTGGATTAAGTATGAAGGAGTTATGAACTAAAGAAGACTAAACTAAATATATAATATAAAAAATGAACGCAAAAAACAATGGTCGCTGGGCCAGACATCAGTTGGCCCATGTGTCGACCCTTGGGTCGACACTAGTGTCGAACCATGGTGAAGGTGGGTCGATCCACCTACATGCAGGCCGAATTCCTATGCCTGATTCTGGACAATTTTGTGTTCTATATACATACACTAACTTAGCTTGAGGTGGATGGTTTGATGTAATAACCTAATATCCTATGGTTTAGATTTATCCTAGATAATCTAAAAATAGGCTAGCAACCTTACCATTTTCTTGCACACAAACATTTTTCATCTTCTTCCTCCAAGCTATGTTCTAAATAAAAAAAACTAAGAACATGTCGAAGTGCTGCCAAAGCTTAGATTGAAGGGATAATTCTTTCTTTCTTTAACAACAACTATTTTAAAGGAATTTCTTGATCTAATTCAAACCACCGTGAGTTCTAGTTATTTTTAGATCTGATATTAAAAAGTCTTCTGACAGTAAATAATTTGGATCTGAAATTATATAGTGTTTATAAGTTTATATGTTATTGTTTTACTGTCAATTATCTATTCAGTTTCAGTTATTACTTGTTATATGTACATCCTTATTATCCCCTTTTCTGTTTTAGATTTATTTAAAGTCTTATGCCTATTTAGTTTTTGAGTTGGATCCATCTTTAATTTATTTTCCTTTTTATCTTACGTTGAGCCTAGGCCATCGAGTGCCCAGGCCATTTCCATTAGAATTGCATAAAATTGGGTTAAATTGGAAAAACTTGTCATAACAATAAAAAGGATAATTAGGCATATTGAACATGAAATCCAATGAATGTATAGTCGGGATAATATGAAAAACATGTTAATCTGGATAGGTTAAACTTAATTTGATATTAAGTAGAAAATGTTATGAAAATATATGTAAATTAGATGTAATTAAGTAAAACATGTTGTCGTAGTCTATATACAACTGAGCAGGTGCTTATCTGTTTTGGGTAAGGGTTGTACGCAGAATTACATTTAATAGGAAATGTCATTTACAACTATGCTTATTAATGAACTTAAACCTGTTAATTAATAAGCTAAGAGGTCCCACATCTGTTGTTATATCTAGTTTTGGGGCTCTTAAATCCTAGTTTACTTGGACGACCAAGCCTAGGGGGTAGCTTGTGTCAATCTTGCTGTTGGTTGGAACCTTTATCAGTCAGTATCCCTGTTGGTATCATATTGGGGCCTCACACTAGGTAGGGATCAAGGCACGTTTTAGTGATCAGGATTGCAAGAGGTTCAAAATCTTAGAGGTGGGTATGAGCGCATTTCGGCAGAGTCATGAGCGTGCATGGGTCTGATTAGGGGAAACTAATACGTTGTAACACAGATTAGGGTCATGTCTTTAAGTTGACGGGTTAGGGACCAATATACCCAACCGCCGTGGCTGACACAGGTTATTCGTTTTTGTAGTGAGCCTATCGCTGGGTAGTAATTAAGGTAAAACATAATCTTGTTATTTTGATAGTTGGTGCAGAAATTTGATCATGGGAAATGAATGAGAAGCTTTACTTGATCTTCACTTTATCTCGATTATTTCGTACTTGCATACTTTATTGTATTTTCTCATCCATGTTGTTGATCTGTCTTGATACTCTCTATCTTATGTTTATGCTAAAAATAACTGGAACTCGCCAGACTTTATGTCTGACCTATTTTATTTTTCCTTCTCTCTCTCTTCCTTCTCCTCCCCTCGGGTTATCAGAGTAGCGGTGGATAGTAGCTGTGGCCGTGATTCTATTTAGCTTGGACTTGAATTACTCCTCTTTATATGTACTTCTTCAGTTTCTTTTTCTATGTTTATTATGATGGCGTAAGAGGGATGTTATATTGTGGTTTTGTACTCTGATGATTTATGAGACAGATGTTTATGACTTTATGACATTGATGGTTTATTTTGAAAAATGTAATGTTGAATTTAGTTTGAAAAGTTTTCCATTGCATTTTATATTCTTTTTTGTATGGTTTCTGATCCTGTTAGAGTCTCAAACGCCATAAGAGGTACGACTCGTTTGTTTATGATATGTAGTGGTTTGAGAATTTCTGTTATGGGCGTCGAATTTGAATGGGATGCATATGTTTTTGGCTTTATGGGCCACAGACTTATTCTAGGAATGGATTGGCTACCATGCATGGTGTCAATCTAGATTGTGAGAGGAGAGTTTTTAGGATTCTGATGTGACACGGGGGAACTCTCGAGATTTCATGTGACCCACGAGGGTTAGTTATGATCAGCTTCTTTGATTCTCTTGATGCTTTAGTCGACGATCTTCGATCAGTACCTATAGTCAGAGATTTTGCTGGACATGTTTAATGAGGTTAGAGGATTACCTCCCAAATTAAATGAGAGATAGATTTTCGGATTTACATGGTGGAGAATGCAAAACCTATTGCTTTACTCGTGTGCCACATGACTCCTAGGGAGAGGAGTGAGCTCAGCAAGCAAGTACGTGAACTATTCGAGAAGGGATTCATTAGACAGAGCATATCTGATTGGGGAGCTCCAGTCGTCTTTGCGACCAAGGCAGACAATTATCTCCGTCTATGCGTGGACTATAGGGAGCTGAATAAACTCACCAAAAATAATAGGCACCCACTTCCGAGGATTGATGACTTGTTTGATCAGCAAGTAGGCGCTTTGGTTTTTCTTACATTTGGATCTAGCCACAGGATTTCATTAGCTGAGGGTAGTAGTATTGACAAGACGACTTTCAGAACTCCGGATGGTTCCTTTGAGTGATAGGTAATGCCGTTTGGGCTGACTAATGCACTCGCATACTTCATGGATTTAATGAGTCGGGTGTTTAGGCGGCAACTAAACAAGTTCATGGTAATTTTCATGGACGATATTATGGTTCTCGAGGAGCGAGGAAGAGTATGCTAGACACTAAGAGGATGTTCTCAACACTCTCAGATCGCATCTGCTTAAGGCAAAGTTTTCTAAATGTCGTTTCTGGAGAAAGGAAGCAAGGTTCCTAGGGCATGTCATCTCCAAGGACGGAATAGCAGTGAACCCCACTAAAGTTATCGAAGTTCAAGATTGGAAAACCTTTGAGAATGCGATAGAGGTTATGAGTTTCTTGGGGTTGGCGGGTTATTACAAATAGTTCATTAAGGACTTTGCACGGATATCAGCTCCACTCACCCGTCTGATGAAGAAGAATTTGGCTTTCACTTGGAGTATTGATTGCGAGGATGCATTCCAGAGGTTAAAGAGGGTTCTAACATCAGCCCCTATTCTAACTCTTCTCGATGGTAGCAAGGTGTTTACAGTTTACACAGAGGCTTTTGGCATAAGATAAGGTGTCGTGTTGATGCAAGAGGGTAGGGTGGTCTACTATGGAAGTAGGCAATTGAGAGTTCACGCGAAGAACTACCCCGGAGTTGGATGCAATAGTGTTCACACTTAAATTTTGATGACACTATCTACTTAGAGAAAGATTTGAGCTCTACACGGATCACAAATCGCTCAAATATTTATTTTCGTAGAAGGATCTCAACCTAAGGCAGCAACAATGGATGGAGTTCCTTACGTCCTACGATTTTGAGATAGCTTATACCCCAAGCAAGGGTAATGTGAACACGTTGAGTAGGCAGAGGAAGGCATTGATTCCTCTATTCGTAGAGAGGCAGACCTTGGAGTTTATCTCGACATTTAATTTTAAGCCATCTTCGGATTTTACGCTTGGTTTGATGGCATTATTGGAAGTGCGACCTGCTCTTGTGGGGTGCATTGAATCCATAAATCTACAGGATCAGCAATTAATGGACATCCTGGATAGACTCGGTAGAGGATATATCTCTAGTCACGTAGCTAGATATTATGTGGACGAGAAGGGGTTGCTACGTCGAGATGGAAGCCTGTGTGTTCCCAAAGTTGGAGATTTGCTGGTATTAGTTCTAGAGGAGACTCATCAGTCTCAAATGACTATTAATCCGAGCGGTGAAAAGATGTAACGAGATATACATAGAGTTTTTCATTGGACGGGAATGAAGAAAGATGTGGCAAAGTTCGCGACTCGATGATTGACGTGTCAGCAAGTGATGGTTGAATAAAGGAAACCTAGCGGATTACTTCAGCACTTGGATATCCCACACTGGAAGTGGGAGAGCATCTCTATGGATTATATTTATGGAATGCCCAGATCGAGGAAGGGAAACACGAGTATATGTTTTATAGTAGATAGATTAACTAAGAGCACTCAATTTATTCCAGTCAAGAGCAAGAGGAAGGCAGATCGGCTAGCATCGGTATACCTTAGAGAGATCGTATGAATTCATGGAGTACCTTCCATTATAGTAAGTGATCGTGACCCCATCTTCACGAGCGAGTTTTGAGAAACTTGCAGGAGGCACTAGGTATACAGTTATGACATAGCACATGTTATCACCCTCAAATGGTTGGACAGACTGAGAGGGTCAATAGGGTTCTCTAGGATTTACTGAGGCTGTGTATACTAGACTTCGTATGGACTTGGAAGGAGCATCTCCCATTGGTTGAGTTTGCCTACGGTAATAGTTATCAGTCGAGTATTGGTATGGCACCCTTCGGCGCACTTTATGGACGACCTTGCAGATCGCTGACATGTTGGCGGGAGTCTACGACCATACTTCTACTTAGGCTTGAGATGATTAGAGAGATTTCTGAGAAGATAGACCTTATTCGGAAACGAATGAAAGCAACTCAAGATAGGCAGAAGTCATATGCCAACAGGAGGAGGACCAACTTGGAATTAGATGTAGGATATATGGTCTTTATCAAAGTGTCACCTTTATGGAATGTAGTTTGCTTTGGCTTAGTAAGGAAATTATCACCAAGGTTTATAGGGCCATTCCATATAGTTGAGAGGACAGGTCAGATGGCCTACAAAGTTAGACTACCGGAGAGGCTGGTGGGAGTTCGCGATGTGTTCCATGTTTCCCACTTAAGGAAATGCCTACATGATTCGGCAGAGGTAGTAGAGCCAAGTACACTCGAGGATGTTGAGATAATGAAGGAGGCACCAGTTAGAAAAGTTCCTACCCGTATCCTTGAATCAGAAGTTAAGAAGATACGCAACAAGGAGATCAAGCTAGTGAAGGTGCAATCGGGAGAATAACATGATGATGCGATGTGGAAACCCGAAGACAAGATTCACGCTTCTTACCCTTTCCTCTTTGATAATACATTCTTATTTTCCTTTCTAAGCATTTAAATTCGAATTTTTTCCCTATCATTTGAATCTCAATCCTTAGGAACAAACCTATGTTTGAAAACATGTGTTTGAGACATGTTATGTTTGATGGTTTCAAGTGCATGGAAGTGTTTGCTAGTGGATGCCAGTGGATGCAATACACGCACATTAGGCACCAAATCGGCTCAAACACTTACATATTGCATATAGATGTGTGCGCATTTTAATTTTCAATGGATGAAAATGGTTGAATCATCACATGGAGTTTGCATTTTGATGAATGATTGTGCACACATATAGAACTTATAAGTATTTTTAGGACCGTTTTGCATACATATTGAATACATGGCACATACATATATTGCATTAAGGAGGTCAACTGAATCAGTAAACCGCCTGATTTTCACATTAGTTTAGGTACATATACACAACGCAATTTCATATGTTCATACAAAGCATTAGAAATTTTAAAGGCAATGACGCCAGTGGTTCATGGATGAATATATGAGTGTAGGTTTTAATTAATAACATTCTTCCTAACTTGGAAATTTTGGGAATGAAATCCTTTAAGGAGGGGGAATGTAACACCCAATATTTTAATATACAATAATTATATAAAAATAATAATAAAATGAATATTAAATAATAAAATATTCATAATTAGGTAAAATCGACTTTACAGTTGCGTTCGTTATGAAATTTTGATTAAGATAAACCTTGGTTTTCGAAAATCAAATTAAGTATGAAGAAGCTATAAACTAAAGAAGATTGAACTAAAATATATAATATAAAAACTGAACGCAGAAAAACAATGGTCACTAGGCGACCCAGCCAGACATGGGTCGACCATCGACCCATGGTAAAGGTTGGTCGCCCCACCTGCATGAAGGCCAAATTCCTGCACCTGAATCTAGATTGTTTTGTAAGCTATATAAATACCTTGACTTAGCATGAGCTGTACGGTTTGATTTAATAACCTAATATCCTATGGTATAGATTTATCCTAGCTAATCTACAAATAGGCTAGCAACCTCGCCATTTTCTTACAAACAAACATTCTTCGTCTTCTTCCTTCAAGCTATGTTCTAAAAAAAAATTAAGAAAATGTTGAGGTGCTGCCAAAGCTTAAATTGAAGGGATAATTCTTACTTTTCTTCAAGAGCAACTATTTTGAAGGATTTTCTGGATCTAGTTTAAACCATTGTGAGTTCTAGTTATTTTTAGATCTGATAATTAAAAAGTATTCTGATAGTAAATAATTTGGATCTGAAATTATACAGTGTTTATAAGTTTATACATTATTGTTTTACTGTCAATTATCTATTCAGTTTTCAGTTATTACCTGTTATATGTACATCCTGATTATTCCCTTTTCTGTTTTAGATTTATTTACAGTTTTATGCCTATTTATTTAATTCATTTGTTTCTGAGTTAGATCCATCTTTCTTTTTTTTCCTTTTTATCTTACGTTGAGCATAAACCATCGAGAGCCTAGGCCATTTTCGTTAGATTTGCATAAAATTGGGTTAAATTGTAATAACTTGTCATAATAGTAAAATTAAGAATTAGACATATTGCAACATGAAATCCAATGACTTTGGGATAATATGAAAAACATGTTAATCTGGATAGGCTAAACTTAATTTGATATTAAATAGTGTTAAGGATGTAGATCTTAAGGCAGAATCAACACTAAGGGGGGTGATAGTGTTTGTGAGAAATTTATAGAAATCATAAAATTAACTTGAATTACTATATGAATCACACAATGATTATCACACCAGAAAGATCAAGAACACAGAAATAATCACAAACACAAAAATAAGTAAATATAAAATGCAGAAAAGGAAAGAACACACCGGATTTTATATTAGTTCAGATTACTCATACGTCTAGTCCCACGCAACGCGAGATTGCGCAGAGTTTATTATAATCAATATCCAAGTACAACACCCTTGATTTCATGGCTACAAGGTTAACATCGATTCCACCACCCTTGATTTTACGACTACAAGGTTAACACAGCTCCCTTTCCTTGATTTAAGGGCTATAAGGAACACATCATTTCCCAAACAATTACAACAACCCTAGGACTCTTCAATAGCACTTCAAACAGAGAGTAGTTGAAAGAGAATGAGAAGAGAAGAAGAATGATATAAATTTTGTTGAAATCGACAGAGTATAAGTGTAGAAATCAAGAATTTTACGTATTTTAATGGTCGTAAGTAAAATGGTGAAGAAGGAGAAGAAAGAATTATAAAAATTCGAAATCATCCCCTTTTTATAGTGTCCCAATGGTTGCAACGTTCTGAAACGATCAAATTGTGAAAAGACACTTTCTTTGAAAACTAAATTTATGACAGTTATATGTCGACATGCTTATTTTTGATATGTCGACATATGCCTTGTATTTAAAAAAAATAATCAAATTTCAAGTGTTAAAACCAATATACATTTTCTGGAAATTTTGAATCTAAACTAATATTTCATATGAAGTTTCTAAAGTATAAAAACATGTAAAAACATGTAAAAACATAGTGATATATAATATAAACATATTTATAAAGTTATATGATTTAAAACTATATATATATATATTATAACCATAGTATTATAAAAATTTGAACTTATAAATAAATATATATATATTTGAAATCATATTAATTTGAAATCATTTAGAAAAGTAGTTTGAAATATCCTAAAATCAAAATTTGAATTTTGAAAACAGAATTTGAAAATGTAGTGCTATTTAAATTCTTACATTTGATCTAGACTCAATTACTATATTTTATTTAGCTCTTGAATTCTTGATATCTTAATACTCACGAGTCTTGAATCTCTTCTGAACCCTGAATCGCTTGGAATTCTAAAACTGTTCAGTATTTAAATCTTGTACACAAACCCTATATATATATATGTATGTATGTATTCAAGATAAAGATGTTAGTATATATTTTATAATCGGTTAATAATGATAATTGAAATAAGGTTGTTGTCATCAAAATTTCATTCTCTACCAAGTTGAACATGTTATGAAAAGATATGTGAATCAGATGTAATTAAGTAAAACATGTTACTGTTGTCTATATACATCCGAGCAGTGCTTGTCTGTTTTAGGGAAGGGTTGTACGTATAATTACATTTAATAGGAAATGTCATCCACGACCATGCTTATTAATGAAATTAAACCTGCTAAGTTAAACCTGTTAACTAATAAGCTAAGTGGCATACATCTATTATTATATCTGGTTTTAAGACTCTTAAACCCTAGTACTTGGGGGACTAATCCTAGGGGTGGGTTGTGTCAATCTTTCTATTGGTTGGAACCCGTATCAGTCAGTACGAAAACAAAAGTGATTTAAAATTATAAGTATTCCATTGAGATAAATATATGGAAATCAATGAAATGATTTTAATTAAAAAGGGCATGAGCCACTGATGCACTTAACTGTATTGTTTGAGTTGATATTTTAACAATTGACTATCAATGAATATCCCTTTTGACTTTTGGCATGTTAGTTCGAAGAGACCAAGATGGGAACTAAACCTAAAACTACTTCGAAACGACTATGCGTTTGAGACTAACTTATAGGAATGCTTATATAAATTGGAAAATTAAAGACCTGATCTTTATGAGCGAAAGAACTACTTGCTGAATTTCTCCAATTAACGCCCAGATATATTTTGATGGTGATTTTGTCATGATTGAAATCTTTGGATTACAAGGACTACTCGCTACTAATCCTTGGGGGGATTCCTATATTGGATGTGGTAGGAGAGTGTCTTCGGATCATCATGATTCTGGATGACTTGTATGGACGAATGTCTGATAGAGTATTTCCTAAGAACCACGTATGTTGATTTTTACAAATATATCGAGTTTAGTGGCACATAAGGCAACTTCTTTTAGCTTAACATCTAGGGTATTTTTGTAGATGTCAATTAGTGATTTGATGGATATGAAAATGTGGCATTCAAAGTTGATGTGATGTTCTCTGAAAGGTAATCGTGACCTCAAGCCTCATCAGTCGGAAAATGAGATAAATCAGGCAGGCATCATGACTATGTGGGGGAATTCCCATTAGGGTGTATTATCACCATCAAGAGAAAATTCACTTGTTCATTCTTCTGTTGCTTTTGTATGCTTATGGAAAACGGTTGCTAATCCCAACCGTTGGTGATGATATATTCGGTACACTCAAGTTGAATGAGTGGTCTATCATTTGTGGCTAAGCTGCAAGATGTTCTTGTTGAACCCCAATGTTTCCTCTCTAGAGAACACTGATCGGAAGGTGGTTCCATACCTTGTCATGTTGGAAATCCAAACTCCAATATGAGCCTTACGTTTTTAGTTATAAACCAACTATGTTGGAAAGTGAGATGCAAGCTTTCCGGTTATATTCCTATTTATTTATGGATTGATATACATTATTATAATATCACTGGATTTTGATATAAAAAGTGATTTAGTTATTGAAAGGTAAAAACATGTGCCATGTTTACGTGTGGTAGTGTTTTACGGGAGTTTCATTCTTTTAAAGGGTTTTTTAAAGTTAAGCAAGTTGTTTGTAATGTGAATTTACGATTGCAATATTTCAGACTGATCTGGGTTGATTTTTCTTTGCTTTAAAGTATGCTAGAGTTATACCGAGTATATTTTCCAGGTTATGTTTCGTTTGGAGCTTCAGGAGAGGAGCCGGAGTCGAGACGTATTCCAGTATATTCGGGTATTATTATATTTCCACTATGTATATGTATAAATCAGATTATATAGTCTGATATTCATGTGTACTCTGATATTGTAATCATATCTATACAGTTATCTTTTGAGTAAAGAGTTTTTTATATGTTATATTTTATTCGTTCCGCCGTGAGATTCTATTCTACACTGATTCTATAGTGTTAGTCTTCTTCTTCTTTTATCCTAACATTTCTTTCTTTCTACTTCCCACCCTATAATTTCTTTCTTTTAACTATCCGGTTTTTCGATACTTGGGTTTTGCCAAGTGAATACAAGATAATGTATTACTGTTGAAATTCGAGCGTCAAATTCTTCCGGGTTGTTACAGTGTATCTCCTGATCCTATTGTTTTTATTATTTTGATATAATAAAAAGTGTTACGGAGCACTCTAAAAATTAGTCGACCTTGCTCAAATAAATAAATTCACATCAGCATTAAACCGTGAATAATGTTTGGATAATAAACTTACTAGATTGTCTTCGTACTAAGTATACCAATAAATGGCTAAACAACGGTCTCTGTCACCCATACTACTACTACTACTACATAGACAAGTCATAATATCTTCATACAAAATAAAGTCTGACATTTAAACAACAACCACAATGTCTCCATATCCCCATGCTACTACCACATACATTCAGATAATGGATCGGGCGGTCGAACAACAACAAAAATATGTTTTAATGTAAAACCAACCAGAAGATAATACAACACCTACTTTTTCTTGGTCGAAAAAATTTCAAATGTGTGTTTTCCCATCCAACGGCGGTAGCTTCACTTTTGCTCACCCTGTAATCTACACTTTGTTCATCTACAACATGGTTTCTCCATACAACTGTAATGGTTCATCGACCTCTTTTTGTTCGACCATATCTAACACTTGCATCAATGATTCACTTGGATCACGTGATCAAGTAAACTCAACAACATATCGAAATTGACGTTTATGAAACTAAAAAAATAGAGAATAATACAGGTATTATATTTTTACAAATAATTACTGTAAGAAAGACGTGTATAATGCGAAAATAAGTGAATTATGCTCATTAGAATTCACTATTTCAGTAATTCTTTTTTCAAGATTATCCACAAAAAGATGAGATGTGTCTTTGTATGACTGATTGTAGCTTTTATCACAATCCCAAGGATTATAACTTGTCGTGATGTTAGACTCTCATTTAAGAGATGATTCCTTCATTCACTCCAATCAAAATCCCCCAGATTATAATATATTGCTTTAGATACTCAAGCTGATGACTCAAATATCTTCTTGTTATGAATAAATTGATCCTTCGGGATGTGCTGAACAAAACCTAATTGACATTGAATTCTTTGAAAGAGATACAACTCTGCAGAATCAAAGCAAATCACATGGCCATTGTATAACACATATTGCTAAAATTTGTAAATTGTCTTTTTCTCTTTGACGGTCCTATATAACTTCTCAACTTTGTATCTTGTCGTTTTTATCTCTTAGTGTAACCAATTTTAAGTTAAGTTTGTATCACTTCCCTTTGCAAAATAAAAAGTAACTCTAAAATCGCCATCAACTGTACAAACACTACGGTTATGTCTTTTAAGAGTCGTAAAAATTCAAAAATACAAACCTACAACAGTTAACAAATGTATAAGTAAACGATATTATATAAAATTTGGACTATAAGCTAATTTTAAACTTGTACGCTTACCTAAATTATGGTTATACACCCAACCATTTGGTGGACATCTTTTGAAGTAGCCGAGCCTAAGTTACACAACAACTAATCCAAACAAACAGTTGCCCAAGAATAAGTACCTACTTATTTTAAAACCCTAAGGCATTGCAGAAAATGCACTGATGCTTTATTTCTTAACTTATCATAACACACCAAACTAAACATCTAATTATGTACAAAAATATGTTATCGCACAGTGCATCTTATATTCATTACTATCTGACTATTTGCAGTCTGAAAATTGTCTTCTTAACCGTTTCAATCTAATCTTCTTCTCACTATCCAATACGAGAACAACAATTTCCTTGTCAATCCCAAAACATAGTTTTGTGTTTTCTTAGGCTCATATCTTACCTTTTGCTTTTCCTACTTTTCTTTACCATGTTCTCGTCTTCCTCTCATTGAATTTCAGGCACATTATAATCCTGTGCAATTAAAGTGCTTACAGAATTCAATGCAGTGGATGTCTAAAAAGTAACAGCGTTGATGAAGTAAGGAAATGGCATAATATAATGGATGGCTCTAAGATAGCACATATAACTCGTTTTAATGCTTTTACGAATATATAAATGACAATTAAATGAAAAACTAAAACTAAATTTAACTATAATTAGTTCATTCTTAATTTTAAATAGAAACATGTGTAAATATATAAATGAACCTGAACTACTATTTAACTTAATTAAATTTAATTGAATATTAGAGTATTTTTATTTCTAAAAATATATGTTGAGCAATCCAACCAAAAAACCTAATTTCATAAATTTTATAATGTACAAATGCCATTTTTCACTTTATTTTTTCATCAATGATATAGCTGGAATAACGTAATAGAACATAAATAATGGGATACATCAAGAATAAAAGCTTATAGCAGAGCCTAAAGTGAAATCCTATATTAGAGGCTATTTGAGAAAACCATAACAATAATATTCTGCTATGGGATATAACAAGGTTATGGCGGGATAATAACGAAACATTAACTGCACAAGTATAATCACAGTCCACATTTTCCTCCTATATCTTTTCATGCTACAAATTTTCATCCTTTGTGTCTGTTGACGTGCGATTTCCAATCAACCAGACGCCAACACCCAAAACCAATAAATCCAGAACCAGAGTGCAGAAAAAGTAAAGACCATCAAAATTTTAAAATGGTTCAGCAAGTGTGCCTACATCCACTGTAGGGTAGTCTTGTTTATTTATACTGTATGATTACAAGTACAGTACTTTTGATTATAGAAAAGTAGAGAAAAGAAGAGAAAAGAAGTGAAATGCTGGTCATGGAAAAGTCCTTACTTAGTGCCAAGAAAAAGATCCAAAAACCAAAGAAGATCCAAAAACCAAAGAAGATCCAAAAGTCCAAGAAACCATGGAAGAATCTCTAAAAATGTCCTCTAAACCAAAGAAACCCAAGCCAAGCCAAAGGTCCCTAATTCTTCCTAAGGAAGGACTATTTATAGATGGAGGGAAGTTGGTGAGGGCATGGAAACACAACCCAAGTGAGCATGAAGCCCACTACCAAATGACCCGGGATCGGAACCCGTTCGAAATGCCTTAGCCAAACCTTCGAAGCATTGATCCTTGAAGTTAATTATAACTTCGTATCCCAGAGTCCAAAATGTTGAAGTCCAGAAGTTTGTATCCTAGAGTTTGTTTTGATCCCTAAACACGAAATCAAAATACCGATCTCGCAATACTTAGCAATTTGCATCAGTCGTTGATCCTTCCATGATTCCTACCGATCTCGGTATGCTTAGAGTAAATTATAAGTATGTGGGGAGTTTGGAAATTTATACCGATCCTGGGAGTTCATAAAGAAATACTGATCCTGGGACACGAAGGTAGAATACTAATCCGTAAAGACTTGGAAGATTTTTCGAGAGTTATACCAACCACTAAGGTCTTGGGAAGTAATACCGATCTAGTTTGGGGAGTCATACCGACCCTTACGTACTTCACCAAAAATCCATTTTTTTGTGAACTTCGTGACTTTAACCAAGTTCATGTGAGTTTATTTGAGTTTTTCAAGTCCGTACTCAAATCCTACGCACTCCGATAGCTAGAAATCCAAAGCATGAATGCCTTATAAAAAAGCGGGTCAACACTTAACCCCCCAAAACATGTCTTTTCGTGGAAGATGTGTTTTGTATAGTCTGGAAATCCATAAATCCAGAAGTCTCAATCCGAGAGCAGTCCAAATAGAAATCCAAATCTGAAGAGCAATAAAACTCTGTGATCGCTTTGGATTGTATTATAAGGGAAGACCAAGTCCGGAATATCCAAAATTCGAATCCAAGAAATCTAATTATCTGGGAAACCAAGGGAATCCGACAAATCCGTAATCCGGAAAACCAGAGTATCCATTCCAAGATCTGAGACATTATCGAGCCTAACCTGAGTAAGTATAATCCTCACCCGCAAAAAGCTAAGTGAATCGTTTTGCCGAGTCCTGAAAGAATAACCCACATCCAATCAAATATAGTCCATACTCGAGCCTTAACCAAACGATCTTGCCAAGTCCTGACAAGATGACCTAGCTCTTCCCAAGCATAGTCCGTACTTGGGGACCAGTGTAAGACTTTATACTTAACGAGCATGCCTATACTCATCAAGCCATTAGAGTTTGAAATTCCAATTTTCGATTCCATACTCCACAAGTATAATCCATACAAGCGAAGTAATTTGATTAAAGTTCGAAAAAGTTCTAATTTATTACCAAGACCAAAAGAAAGCTAATTGTTTATAGTCGGGCACAAATCATGCCTAGAGATTTCATTCTAATCCCGTATGGAGTGAGCCGACGTAGCCATTTTCGAATCTAAATTTATTTACTAGGAGGTGGATGGTTTATTGTCCGCAAAGAGCATGCCTAGGAATCTCGTCGGATTCCGTACATGGGTAGGTAGACTTAGCTATCTAAAACCAAAAGCCAAAAATCCAAAGAGCCAACATTCAAAAAATAGAAAACCAAAGATCCAGAATCCAAAAGGCTAAAATCCAAGCAACCAAGTAACCAAAATATGAAAGCCAAGAGTCCAAAAATCCAAATATGTTAATGATAATTCCACGCGATCCAGGTCCTGTCTCATTTTTATTCCGAGTTGCAGTGGGAGGCTTTGCCTGTTTCGGTACTGCAATCTGATTTCTAACGTACTATGTCAGCTCTCCACGTCTGACACATTCCTCAATCATATCCCGAAGATGCCTACACTTGTTTGTGCTATAGTCGTCAAGCTCATGAAACAAACAGTGTTTACCAGAATCCCTTTCCTTTTGAGTTGACTCCCTCCTGGAAGGCCTTCTAAAAGGAGCAGTCCTGTGAACATCCAAGTAAATTACTTCCAAAGAAGAAGTGGGTTATGTGTACAAAGGGGATTTGGGTTCCCTCCGTTGCAACACATTCCGATCATTTCTAGATAAAACCTTTCCATTTCCTTTATCCTTGCCAAATCCACTACAAGAAAAACCGAAAATAGCAGCGGCAAAATCTGCTTCAAATCCGTCGCTAAACAGGGATTTCCGACGTAATTGTATGGTCGGTAAAAAGCATGACGGTATCTGTGTCAGATTTTGCGATGGAATTTTGCAAGAGGTTTCCGACATTTTTCCGTCAATTTACTAATTTTACAATAAAAATAAATTTTATTTATTAATTTTAATTTAATTTATATACCGACTATTTACCGACGGATAATTAAATTATAATAAAATATTACTTAGATAAGGAGTTGGTAAACCCTTGCTAAATCCCTTGCGACGGATTATTTCAACTTCCGATTCACCTTAAATTTCTGTCGGTAATTCGTCACAAATCTCTACAACAAAACTTGCAAAGAGCTATAATCGTTGTAATATAAAATATTTGCGAAAATTAATATATTTAACTCAAAATTTCTAATTTTAAATAAATATTTTAGTCAAACAAATATTTTATTACACATTTAAATAGTACACAATTATATTTATCTTTGTTACACAATAACTATACAAAATGTCTATTTGTACAAGCATTGGCTCGCTACATACACTCAGTTACACTCACTCACTCTCACACTCAGTATCTTCATCTTCAGTGATTAATCCAGAATTTGCCATATTGTCCGTTGTACCTGTCAAAATAGAATAACGCAGTAAACTGAAAAGGAAACAATTTATAATTACTTGTATTAATATTATAACTATATGATTTCACTTAGATTGCAGGTATTGTAAAATAGCAAATGCAAAAAGGGGCAAATAGATAACTTTTTTTTTACAATATAATGTAATCTTTACTAAAAAAGAAATAAGGAAAAGGTTCCACGATTTTGGTTCATATGAGTCATATCAGCTAAAATATTGTACACCGTATAAGTATAAACTCAAAATATTCAGTTGTTCTGTTATGGTATAGTTACCAGCTAGGATGCAGCGAGATTTGTTTAAGAAGTTGGTTGCCAATGGAGATGATTCCCAACATGGATTTACATGGATAAAAGTAATATCAGATTACAGGATATATTAGTTACGATTAAACATTTTTTACTTAAATAAGTGAAGTAAAACCAATGGAAAGTCATGCAATTACAATGGTCAATTCATTCCATAGTAACTTAAGACATGCACGGTATGATACTGTATATGCCTTAAGGTTGTGAAAGTATATCAAAATAGCCCAAAAAAGAGGTTGTGCAAATGTTCAAACTTATACACAGCTCAGGTCCACTGTGGAATTTGAAGCAAATTCAGTTCAGGTTTACGTCATAAATCAACATACAACTAGTACATTTATATAGTCAACATGTAAAGAAAAAGTAGATATGAGTTACCTAAGAGTCAGCATCAAGGTTAAGTGCTTTCGGCCCTTCAATATCTACTGAAACACCAGGAGCAGCGTTATTTACCTATGCATATACAACATTTCTAGTTTTCTCAACGAACAGATATGTTGACGCTGAAACATCAAGGTTATTTATCTACTGAAACATTAAGGTTATTTATCTACTGAAACATCAAGGTTATTTATTTTAAAATAGTTTTGTGACAGTGCATTTATGTTAAAGCTGAGATGGTGTGGGGGTGTCATTTTAAAGTTAGCCAAATCTTCTAAGAACTAGACAGTAGACACGTGCTGATTAACAAGCAAACATATAGTTTATGACATCCTCATTAAATTATGAGCACTGATGCGAATTTATGAAAACATCTCCAATGCAAGAGGTGATTTTGGAAACTATAAGTCAAGGAATACAAAGCACATAACCATTGGTGAACTTACGTTACTTGCATGGTTCTTAGGTTTCCAAACTCAATAGGAAGTTTCCAATAAATTCACTTCTACTCAAATTCTACACATAAAGAAAAAAGTTCACACAAGTAAGGAAGTAATAAGGTCAAAGGGTTAAAACCTAGCAAAAAAGAAAACTTACAGATAATGAAGATGCTCCAAATTTCCAACCGAGTATGGAATTGGCTCATACTATCTGAAATATCCCTATGCATTGGTATAAAGATTTAGAATTATCACACTGAAAATAGAAAACTATGTAAAAGGTATCAAGGTTGATAATTTCGCCCAACTTGGTCGGGATTTCACTTGTAAAGTCGTTGGCTGAGAAAATCTTGCACATGACATATTACAAGTTATAATTAAAAAGTACAAGCACAACAAATTCAAATTAGATAGCTTTTAGTCATAATATCTGAACTAACAAGAAAATTTAAAAATAAGGCTCTCCAACCTCTGAGACTATAGTAGAATAAATCTACTCAACTGATTACCATGCATATTGGTAAAATGGTTAGAAATTAATTAGTATAAATTGTCAACAGAAGTTAGAACTAAAGAACCATGTAATTTTAACTAAAAAGGTCTCATAATTGGTTGAATGCTGGAAATGATATTTTTAGGAATTCACCCCTCGAAGTTGTTATTGGCAAGGCTCATGGCAAGTTGTTAATTAAGCTGGAAATAATTAAAAACACCATGAGTTTAAAATAATATTAGAAGAGCGTCCTATTAGCGGGTTGCGTGAAAAATGTATGGAATCTGGACATACAATAGATAAATATACTATAATTTACGCTCAAAATGAGAGAGAAGTATTGCGATAGATGAGGATCAACTATAGACTTGAAAGAATAACACTAATACATGTATGACATAACAAGTTAACGACTGGAACAAGCATCTTACACAATACTTTGGCATTGCATCATATATCTCATATGCACCTATTGGTTGCCGCATCTGTCACCAACATGGTTTTAGGCCAACTATCTCATCATAATTACTTAACACCAACAATATCAATGAACGATCTTCCTTTCCACTATGAGAAGCAACGATGGTTACAAGTATGAATCAATTCAACCACCAATCCAAGCTTCCACTCAAAATCCTTTTTTGTATACAACAAAAAAAAAATTTGCATAAATTTTCCTAGCCAACAAACAAAACAGGCTCGGTCTTGGAGAAAACACCACAAACTCAGTTCGACAACATTCCAAGAACACAACAAAACGAAAACTCTTTTCTTAAAACAAGATAAAGATATAAAAAACTGAAACATCAAGCAAACATTTACAGGAAAAAGATCATACAGAAAACATTCCAAAAGCCACATATCCATCATTTTTAACCACATCACTGGTGGAATATATTATTAGTACCTTCTCCTTAGATAGATTGGAAAGCATAAACAAGCTTAATCAAAAGGCATAAACAAATAAAGGCGTCTAACAACAGAGACCTTGTCAAATAGATAGATTCCAAAGCATAAATCAAAAGGCGTCTAACAACAGATGCGAAAACATAAATCAAAAGGCAATTTATGACTAAAATTATACTGTAAATGGGAAATACCTGGAAACGGTTGTTGAAACCTTCGATCGAATCCGCATCTTCAACAAGAGTTGTACATCCACCGATTGAAGTAGCCACAGAACATCCATCAGTGTTTTCCATCGAAGCAACTTACCAGGAAGAGGCAGATCAAGCAAACCCTAATTTTCAGAGTTGGTCGCCATCAAAGAGAAGCCGAGACCAACATATAAATTTAATTGAGCCGATCAGTTCTCAAGGGACGGAGCGTAGCTGCTCTGCGGTGTTTTGGCTCGGATTGAAGGTAGCAACTTGTCTAGGGTTTTGTTTTTTTTACAGAGAGAGTGAGAAAAGAAGAAATGGAGATTGACGGCGTGAAAGGGGATGTGTTAGCACACGTTTAGGCGGGTTGAGGAAAAATTTGGGACTATTTTTGGTTTAAGCGAAATTTTGGGCGGTTGGAAACTTGGAAGGATAGAGCAATCCATGTCATAAAGCAGGTTATGGTTGGATTTTAAATCAACGTTCCATATTTAGTACCAAACGCTGATTCGGATCACAACAGATATTTCATTCAGCCAACCCTGTTGAACTAATAGAAATAAATCAAAATAGGTAAAATTTAAAATATCATTAAAACATTAAACGATCATGTAATTTATTACAAGTTTGATCAGTATAAAAGGTATTATTATAAAAAAAACACTATAACTTATTAAATTTTAAATACTGGATAATAAATTTTACTTCTTAATTATTAAATATTATCATTGGTTATTAAAAATTACTTATTAGTTTATATTATTGATTATTATTATCTCTTAATTATTTAGTAATTATTAATTAACCAATACTGACTATTGAACTTTATATACTATTAATAGTATTTTTTTTGTTATTCACATTAATTATTTAAAAATTAATTTTACTTATTAAAAACATAAGAGTAAAACATTTTAAGAAGAATACACATGCCCGTAGGATCATCAAAACCAGAGTTGAAAGGGGATTAATGAATTACAAAGACAGATCTGAGTCAGAATTATTATCCATTATTTGATTAATTATTAATATTTAAAAATAATAATTTTTAAATTAATCCTTCATTATCACTATTTGGTTATAATTAGTATTATTATTTATCAATTATATTTCTGTAACGCCTCAGTCTTTATGAAGAACTTTCTAAATAGAAGTTTAACCAAGAAAAAATTTCTGGATTAAGTAACATATTATTTGCTTAATCAATTTGTCTAGAATGCATAACAATGAAATAAACATTATAAAAAATAAACCAACGAGTTGTGAATTTGAGCACAACTCCACCCCAATTTGTCTACAATATTTCAAAATGAAACTATCAGCCAAAAAAGTAAAAAAATATTACTAACCAAGTATTACAATACTACTCTACCCATGTAGACCATCCAAAATATTGTCGAATATTTTGAAATTCTTAATCATTTTGGAATTCTTTATAATTTTGAATATTTTACAAACTTATATATTTATTTAAAAGAATATTTTCGAATATTATGAAAAATAAAAAAATTTATATTTAAAATTTATGAATAACATTAAATATATTTTAGAAAATTCGAAAAATTTACTTTTTTAATTAATACATATTTAATATGATTTCGAATATAATCATCAAATATTAGAGACTAAGTAACAAATATATTGTTAGTAATCATCAATTGTTTAGTAATAATTCCGTATCAATAAAAAATAATTATTATAAATTATTTTTTAATTATTAAGTATTAATCAATGGTTATTTGATTATTAAATATATATTTTACAGAATTTATCATGGCTTAATTGAATAAGCCTTCCAAAATTTTAATTAAGAAACAAGGATTTGTAAAACAGTTAATATTATATAGTAATTAATAATTAACCAGCATTAATTTTCAAAAAAAAATTTAATCAGCATTAACAATTGAATTTTATTTACTTTAAATAGTCATTATTTATTATTAATTACTAATGTATTATTAACATTAATTATTTAAAATTTAAATTTACTAATTAATTACTAAGTAATAACACAAATTTAAAACATTTAATAAATAAAAAATATAAAAGTTCGTTTCAAATCTCTTGGAAAACTGCAGGAAACTAGCTTCAAAATTATGTCGATGGTAATCTGACTCTATTAGCAACGGAATTTAGCATCAAATATTATATGACGGTAAAGAGCTGCAATTTCCATTGATTTACCGACAGAATTAGTATTCGACGGTAATAATTTATAATAAGATGACATATAAAATCCAAAATATTTTCTCTTACAAAGCCCATGGAAATCCGCTGCTAATTAGCGACGGAATTTTCCGCTGCTAAAATTCTGTCGCTAATCTCAGTTTTTCTTGTAGTGATCCGGACGGTTATCCGTCCTCAGCCATCCCGCATAAACAAACGCTTTTCAAAATAAAATTCGCTAAGGTCCCTTGGTGGATCTCACTGTAGGAAGATCTTGAAATCCGTCCCAGAATTCCACAAACAGCAGCCATCAATACCATAGATGGATCTGGTCTGTCCACCGATACCGCCGCCACACTAAACCGTTCCAAAAACTTTGTCAAAGTTTCTCCAGATCTTTGCTTGATGGTTATGAGAGTTATTACATTCTTAGGTCGAGAGATGTGAACCTTGAACCGTTCAATGAATTTTTCAACCAAAACATTCCAACTTCCAATAATTTCCAATTTCAACTGCCTATACCACATATCAGTAATATTCGTAATGTAGAGTTGGAAGCACTTTTCCATGACGTTGTTCGACGCCGCTAGCACTTCGATGTGACACGTATAGCGCATCAAGTGAACAAGAGGATCCTTCATAACCATCATAAGAATCCAAAACTGATAACTTGAAATCCAGTCTATTCTGAGAATTTCTGATATCCTGAGTGAATGGACTACGATTAACACGATCCAGATCTGAGTGAGACACTCCACCTCAAGTAGACCATTAAATCACATCCGTAATTCGATTTCCACTTCCAACCAACTGCTTCTAATCTTCCAAGCCTGCGCTAGTGCCCATACAACATGAGCCACTTGTTGATTCCCAACATGAACATTCAGTTCGACCTGACTTGAGGTGCTGTCTCAGGCACTTTGCAGTTAAAGCGCTCAACAGATCCAATGCTGCGGAGATACAAAAAGTTGTAGTGGGGATAAAGCTGGGAAATAACAGATAACTCTAAAATAACATATAAAACTCATATTTAATTCTTAATACATAAATGATAAATAAATGGAAAATTAACATTCAGTTTAATTATAAATAGTATATTCTTAGTTATAAATAATAGAATGTGCAAATATAGGTAGATAAATGTAAACTTTTATTTAGTTTGATAAAATTTAATAGAATATTATAGTAATTTATATTTTGAAAAATATATGTCACAAATTCTATTAAATACTAATTTTATAAATTTTATAATGTATAAATGTCCTTCAATTCATTTCTTTTATAGAAGATATAGCGAAATAGGAGAATATGGCTGAAATAATGGGATATTCCGGGAATACTGGAATATAAAGGGGATTAAAGCGGAAAGGTTATTTGGAAATAATGTAGCGGCAGAACTACATGATACAGTAGGGATATGGCGTAGTAATAGCAGGGCATTAACAATACAACACATGCACAAACCCAACTTTCAGAATAGTGGGTGCTCTTCCAGTATCCACATCCACGTGCACCCGTGCTTGATCCATATTTCCAAATCCAGAATCTAAAGCTTGACAAACTAAAACATGACGAGCAATCCTTCCACCAGGATTATAGGAGTTTCCCTCCGGTCCAACCAGGTAGGTGCCGATCCGAGGATCAGTATCGATCTGGGGCTGGTTTGAGGGAACTGTCCCCAAGTCCCGACGAAATCCTTGAGCACCACTTGCACTTGTTCCAGCTAGTGTTCCTTGGCTAGTTGGTCTTCCAAATTCTTCCATTCGAGCAAAAAATGCATTCCTAGTCTCTCCTTGCCTTCTAAGGAGTTCCTCTTGTCGTTCCATGCGTATGTGCAAATCCTTAACTACTCTGTCCATCTCTTCTCGAGTTGGATAGATGGAGGAGTTTCCAGTGGAAGAAACCTCCTGGCTTCCTTCCAATCCTACTCCTTCAGCTTGAGTTGTAGCATCAATCTTCTTCCTTTTCATCATCTTTGAATCCTGAGTGATCCAAAACCTTTAGTAATCCAAAAGTTATGTTCCCCCTTCTGAGCGTGCCAAAATGGGGGCGTGCGATTTCCAGTCAACCGCACGCTAACACAAAAAACCAATAAATCCATACATAAAGTGCAGAAAAAGTAAAGAATACCAAAAATTCATAGTGGTTCGGCAAGCGTGCCTATGTCCACTATGAGGTTTTCTTGTTTATTTATATTGTATGATTACAAGTACATTCTTTTTTATTATAAAAAGGTAGGGCAAGAAAGTGAAATTTTGGCCATGACAAAGTCCTTGCTTAGTGCCAAGAAGAAGATCCAAAAACCAAAGGAAATCCAAAAGTCCAAGAAGTCATGGAAAAATCTTTAAAAATGTCCTCTAAACCAAAGAATCCCAAGTCAAGCCAAATATCTCCAATTTTGCCTAGGGAAGGGCTATTTATAGATGGAGAAAAGCTGGTGAGTGCATGGAAGCACGACCCAAAAGAGCCTAAAGCCCACTACCAAATGATCTGAACCCCGGATTTGTGACAACCGTAAGACTCAAACCTCTGACTTCTTGGAAAGAAATACCGCGCACTAATCATTGTGCTAAAAGATATACGCGTTAACTTTTCGATAGGAGTGTTACAAACTACCTCCCTTAAAGAGCCCAACGTCCTTGTTGGCTCATATCACTCACCACCCAGGCATTATGCATGTAACCTACTACAGTACCACACCTCAGACATTCACAACATTACACTCACGATTCCAGTTGGGTATTGGCTCTGATACCATATGTGAGAATAACGGGACTCGAACCCGTGACCTCCCGGAAAGAAACACCACACACTAACCATTATGCTAAAAGATGTTCGGGTTAACTTTTCGAGAGGAATGCTACATGATCGGTACTGATCCCAAATGCCTTGGCCAAATCTTCTAAGCTTTGATTCATGAAGCCGGTCATGACTTCATATAGAGTCCAGAATGATGAAGTCATGAAGTTCGTATCCCAGAGTTTGCATCGACCACAGAACATGAAGTCAAAATATTGATCCCGCAACACGTATCATTTTGCATCGATCCTTGATCCTTCCGTGATTCCTACCCATCCCAGTATACTTATAGTAAATTCTAAGTATATAGGGAGTTAGGTCGGATCATGTAGACGACGCAATGCTCTTGAAAATTATTTAAAGCTGACGCGAGCTAATGTGAAACTATTAGGATTGTTTCGCATATTCTTACGAAGGAACGACAGCTTAAATTTAAAAAATCTCACATCGCTAAACAATTTGAAGAAGTGTGTAAATATGATTTGGTGGACAAGTAATATCATGAATTTCTTTTGTTACAACAAAGTGTGTCAAATCATATGCATAAGCCATGTGCGAGCTAAGGCTGAAAACTAATGCATACACGATATCACTTACCTCTAGAGCAACTGCTTCGGCATGTCACGATCGAATTGCTTCTTCTTTGTTGTTTTTGTTTTCATGTAGTTTCGTTCGTTCGAGATTCCGAACCCTTGA
Source organism: Allium sativum (assembly GCA_030737875.1). NCBI lineage: Eukaryota > Viridiplantae > Streptophyta > Magnoliopsida > Asparagales > Amaryllidaceae > Allium > Allium sativum. The sequence goes on from CM060922.1 coordinate 643,788,468, forward strand.
AGGTTTCGGTATGTGTGGATTGTTTGTTTTTAAAAGCAAAATAACAGTGAGCATCTCCAATCCTTACTGCATGTAATATCATAAGATGCACATGTGTCCACATCTATTCCACAATATCAAATATATAAAACAAACTTTTAGAATAAAATTTAATAATGTTCTATAATACAAATGTCTAGAAATATACAATTTTGTACATATGTCAATTTAAAAATACTTTAAAAATGAATAACTAAATAATACTGGTTATATGAATTCAACTTTGTGCACTACAACGTCTACTACTAGACATTATGTTTCACAATGTCTTGTAAACTTATTGACATGTCATCTTCAAAATTCTTTTAATATATGCATTGGATGAAATAAATTTAAAAAAAATGTTAATTGATGATGTGTCTTTAATTGCATGTTCAAAATAACAAAGTATTGGAGATGCTCTAAAAGGGCATAGTTGTACATGCCAGTTTATAATTTACTGCATTATAGCCTTTTCCGGACAATTACAAAGTCAGATGTAGCAATCCCAAATTGACTTGTTTGGAATTAGGTGACAAAAGATATTGACTCTGAGTAACAAAATGAGATCGAATACATGTTCGGTGGCGCAGGTAAATTTTGTGCTCCACTGACTACTGATGGAGGCTCCACATAATTACCAATTTCTCACCCATTATTAACAAAGAAAATTCATGTTCGGTGGCGCAGGTAAATTTTTGTTGGAGTTCCTGTTACTGTGAGATAATTCATTAGCAGAACACCTTATATCATATAGTTTGTTTCCCAATGATCGATGGTGACATTTTCCTTATTTTAACTCTTCATTTTGTAATATGTTAGTGGTGTAACATCCAACTCCATTCTCATTTTTTTACCAAATTGTTAGCTAACTTCCAAATCAACATCCATCTTAAGCTTGAACACACCACAAAGTCACGATCATGCTTTCCTGGTAGTTTGTTATAGTTAATAATTGATTTGTGATATTAGCTGTCATTTAATTACTTATTACAAATATATACTTAGACATGAACTAATTACCAAGCACATTTTCCTGAACTATCCATTCAAACAAAGGAAAATATGATAACGGGTTATGAACTAAGCTATGCTACTGTGAGAAGTTGTCAGTCTGAGATTTTAATTGTGAAAAAATCATAGGCAGTTCTATGACTACAACATACCATATGTCCATTGGAATATAGATGGCTTCTCTTCAATTATGATGCATTAAGAATAAGGCTTAATTGTTGCATTATCTGCTTTCTAATTGAGAATAAGTCATACTGCCTTAAAATTTTCAGTTTTGATATCTTATTGATCTTTCTTTTGAGCCTCTAAAAATTATTCTTTTCCAGTTGAAAATTATTGTTCTTAGAAATGAAAGGTAGTCAAGTTAAGATTCAGTGTGTTAGGCGTGACTCACATTAGAATGGAGTGGGTGCGTGGATTGAACGGACAAATAGTGCCACATATCGGAATATTAAGAAAGATTATGGTATATATATGGTGTTGGTAGCATGTAACATTGGAGATTCATAATATATTATAACTACTAAGTAGAGAATAGAGAACTCTCAGGCCTCCTCAATTTGTAAAAACGAAGAGTCACGAATATAAATACTCTTTTACTTTCAGCCTCTCTTTTATTCGCTACCCCTAAGTCTAATTAGGGCTCTGCATCAAATTACTCTCCAAAAACCCAAGCAGCGCACTGCTCATGGTTTCCAACCTTGGCCGTTACGGCTATTTTTCATCATCGATTTTCATGGGCTTTTTCCTCTCTTGACTTTGCTTCTTCGTTCAATTCCTTTCGTTTAGCATTGCGACCTCTGGATGCCCCATTACACTTATCGTTCATGTGTTCAATTCAGTTGGTTCGTCTATTTGGTCATTGATTTTCCAATTGAGAAGCCTTCTAGTGAAAGCCCGATACCCTTTAAAGCTGCTAGAAAAAGTGATACCGACATTTTAGAGTTATCAAGAAAGGGTAACGAACAACACTCCATGTCAAATACAATTCATGAAGCAATGGAAGGAGAAAGACTTGATTTAGGATTGAAGCTAGGAAAGCGAATTGATATGATAGAGAGTTCAAGGACGTGTGTCGACAATAAAAAGAAATCAACAAAGGCTATTGAGATTGTTGATCAACATGAGAAAGGCCAAACAGTGAAGGAGTCACAGTCACTCACGAATCCAAAAAACAACTTTAATCAGTGAAAATTGTTTCCCTAAAAAACCGACTTTTCTTTTGCATACTATTGTTTAACTTCTTTTTCTTTAACCAGCTAGTATGATCGACTTTAAACTGTACTGCATGCATATCAATATTCAGGCAATTTGAAACTGGTTCACACACTTCTTTGTTATCATAAGCTAACCTGGTTTCAAAAGTGAAATAAAAACTATATTATTGATTCTTCAAATGGTTGAGTGTCAAACCTATACATGTAGTGTTGTATGTCTAAGCCAAGTTACCAGGATTTGGTCTCAGGTAAAATTCATGGGGCGATGGTATTCAGATTCTGAATTCATCATCTGGCTTTATTTTGCGTTTTTAACTTCAATATGCACTACCTTCAACCATTAGTTGTGTGTCTCCCTAACAACTGAGGATAATAATAATATTAGACAACATATTATGCCTCATGATATTGAAAGTTTACTTTGCATATGTATAGTTTATATGCGCTTGTTGTATATTTAACTCCCATATTCCGGCATTTTGGGTATTTTTGTCTGTTTTAGTTTCTAATAGTAAAGTTTTAATGTTGACAGCTTTGGGGATATGGTGAGATCAACTGGTCAATGCAATAGCAATTTCCTGAAGAAAACTTCATCTTTTCGTGATGACAATGGCCTGTGGTTCTGACTTTAGACCGATAGCGACCCTTAATCTTCCAAGGTTATTAATATTTATAGAAAAAAGAAAGAAATCATATGTTACTATTTAACTTTAGAGGCAGTATAATGTTTTGCTTCACCCTTATTTATGTTAATAGATGTCAGTGCATACACCTCTAATTCTTTCACATCTAGTAGTGACTAGCTCTAAATTAATCTTTATTTCTTGTATTTTTCCTTTTCTTTTATTTTGGATTGATATTATTTTCCTTGGATAATACTGCAGATATGCACATGACTAAAGTATCCTTAACCTTTTGCTTTCATCTTGGTTAAAATAAGAATTGAAATATGTATGGTTGCTTGTATTGGGTATTTGAGGCTATATAGCTTAATTAGGATGCAAAATAAAATAAAATAGATCCACTGTAAAAGCGTCTTCGAGACTGACTTGTAAACACTAGGGTGCTTATTGCTATCAGTTTAGACATGCGAGTTTTTAATAAATAGAACAATTTTACATTCAAAAATGTAACGCCCCACCCCGAGACCCACATTAACAAAGAAAATTCCATGGTAATTCTGTTTGCCAATGTTCAGAATAAGGCCGGTTAGGGGCGATAAACTATAACCTTGTCTCAACCATCTACTAAACGTGCCGACAAATGCTATTTACTTTTCTCAAGTTGATCGACGTATTCAATACTTACTTCAGACAAAGCTATAGATGGGTATGGATCCATCAGAACAAAGCACTATAACTAAATGAATATCTCATCGTATAACAGTAACAGTGTAATTCTCAGCATTCGTTATAGTAACTGTTACTTGAGAATTACATAGTATCTGTTACTATTCTGTGATGAGATATTCATTTAGTTATAGTGTTTTGTTCTGAGATCCATAACCATCTATAGTTTTGTCTCAAGTATATTGAATACGTCGATCAACTTAAGAAAAATAAATTGCATTTGTCGGCATGTTAAGTAGATGGTTGAGACAATGTTATAGTTTATCGCCCCTAACCAGTCCCATTCTCCGCATTAGCAGACAAAATTACTATGTAATTCTCTTTGTTAATGTGAGTCTCAGGGTGGGGCATTACATTTTGGTATCAGAGCTTCCAAAACATCTCAATACAACATCAAAACCGAACAAGAATGAATGCAAAAATAAGCTAATAAAAACATGGCTTTCTATTTATACACCAAAAATTGCTAAATATACACCAAAAATTATAATAAACTATTATACACCATATATTACTTTATATATACCGTTTCTTTTACTAAGTTATCCATGTTCTCATCTTCTTTTTCTTTCCTCTTTCAGACTTAAAGCGCAATTACCTAAAATTAGAATTTTTTTGCATTAATTGAGTAAAATTTAACATAATGAATTATTATTTTTTGTAATAACATTGCAGCTTTTATAAACTTTTTGAAAAAAAAATTAATTTCAACAAAATTACTCTAATTTTACAAAATAAATCAACACTTCTAAATTAAACCATTATTTCTGAATGTTTTCTTAATTGAAATTTAAGATTCATGATTAAATAATTCATTAACATATTTAGTTTGCATCGAGTTTCAATATTTTTAAGAATAATTTGACTATTTATATGCAAAAGTTTTTAAAAAGCAACTATGAGAATAGGATAATTTAGTAATAGAATTTTATAGAAAAATAATGGTGTATGTTAAGTGATTTTCGATATATAAATAAAATTTGCCTAAAAACATTAGATCGGTAATTGTTATTGCTGTCATTTTGCTCTCGGGACAACAACCAACAAATGCAATTTTGATCAAACAAACTTCAAATTTTTTGAAAACTCAACACATGAGACTTGTAGCTCCAAGTCTAAGCTTTTCGGAACATGTAAAATTATTGAATTTGAACAAGATTACAATTTGAACAAGAAACATGTAAAACTATAACATGTCCTTTTCTGGACAATCACAAAGTCAGCTTGAGTGCTCTTGAAATTAACGTTTCTTATAATAAAGTAACTGTAGCAATCCCAAATTGACCTGTTTGGAATTCGGTGACAAAAGATATTGACTCTGAGTAACAAGATGTGATCGAGTACATGTTCGGTGGCGCGGGTAAATTTTGTGCTCCACTGACTACTGATGGAGGCTCCACGTAATTACCAATTTCTCACCCATCATAAATCTAACGTTACCATTTTCCTTCTGCTGGGACCCACCACTCACGAGCCTACTTCTCTCCTTACCAAAGTCATCAATTCGCCAAAAATTTCCTCCTCTAATCTCGCTTCACTTTCCTCCTCCTTCGAGTTGTCGTCGCTTCTACATTCTGCACAATGTCTCTCTTTAGCTTGCTCCTCGTCTTCCTCTGCTTTCCTCTTCTTTCTCATTCTCTCTTCGGTAAGCGCACCTGTACTTAATCGTTGTTTTATGCATTCATCATGCTACTCATACTGTTTACTTCTACAGACACCCGCTACTTCATAGACTGTGGCGGCACCTCCAACTTTACTTCCGCTTTAAATCGGACATGGCTCTCCGACCGTTTCTTCTCCAGCGGCTCCGCTGCTGTGATCGCCGAACCACACCGCTTCGACCACATTCAAGAAAGGACTCTTCGTTTTTTTCCAGTTTCTGCCGGGAAGAAGAATTGCTATTCTATTCCTGTGCCCAATGGACGCTATTATCTGCGGCTGTTTACAATCTACGATAACTACGACGCGAAGAGTCATGCTCCGAGTTTTGATGTCTCAATTGAGTCTACTCTTGTTTTCAGCTGGAGGTCTCCCTGGCCTGAACAGGTTCGCAGATCTGGAGCTTATTCTGATCTTATTGCAGGTAGCTAGATCTTCTAAGGTTACGATTTGATTTTGACTTACTGTAGCACTGAAATTTTGTTTTTATGACATAGGAGTATCTGATGGAGCTGCCGATTTATGTTTTTATTCAATTGGAACTGATGCACCAATTATATCATCCATTGAGCTATATCAGATGGATCCATTGGCCTACGATCAGTCTACAGTTGGCTCGGATTTGGTTCTGGTGAATTATGGGAGGCTGACTTGTGGGTCGGAGATGTTTGGGCCAGGGTTCACGATTGATAATGATAAGTTTGGGAGGGTTTGGCAATCAGATGAGGAATTCAGGAACCCTCGCTTGAAAGTTAAGGCACTTTCTTCTGGTGGTAGGAAGGTTTTAGGGTCTGAACAACCCCATAATTATTTCCCAAGGATTTTGTATGAGGCAGCTGTCACTACGGTGTCGAGCAAGGATTACCTGGAGTATATATTGCCGGTTGATAGTAAAATGGATTATATGCTGTGGTTCCATTTTGCGGAGATTGATTCAGGTGTGAATGCAGCGGAGAAAAGAGTTTTTGATGTGTTTGTTGATGGGAAGAATGTGAAGAGGGTTGATATTTACAAAGAGGTAGCAGGGTTTTCAGCTTTTAAATGGCATTATGTTGTTCGAAATTTGACGAGCACGGAAATGAATGTCAAACTTGTTCCAGTTAAAGGTCGACCAATCATTAGTGGGTTAGAGAATTATGCCATGGTGCCTTTGGATTTATCTACTGTTCCCAGTCAAGGTATATATTTAGGTTTAATTGGCTAATCCTGCATAAATTCGTGAATATTGGATTAGGTTGCTGAAAATAAAGGGCATTGTTTAAGCTTAAGGGATTTGATTTTTTTGATAAGCGGATCAAATCTTAGGGGACTCTACTTAGAAAAATAGAAGGCGACTTTTGGCTCATATCACTCTCCTACATAAAATTAAACTCACATCCTTCCATACTTTAAAATACAAATTATAAGAAATTAAATTGTAATATTAAAAACATGCAATAAATTTATCGGATTTCAATTTTGTTTTCACTGTTAAATCACAAATTATATTTTCTTTCTACTAAGATCCACATATCATATGTTTTAACAAATTAAGTTTTTTTTTTTTCCTTTTTTTTTAAGGGGGATTTCAGGTTGCCTTCTGCCTCGTAGGCAAATATTTGCCCTCGGGTATTCTAGGAAAATATATGCATTTCCCCCAAGATAAATATTTGCCTGGCATATTTAGGCAAATATTTGTTGGGGGTAAATATTTGCCCTCTAAATGTATAAAAAGAAATTTGTTAAAACATATGATATATGGATTCTAATATAGAGATCATAAAATATGCAATTTAACGGTGAAAACGAAATTAAAATATGATAAATCGACTGAAAGATATCATGTTTGTAATATAGCAAATATTTATGACATCTTGATGTCCAGTCATGAAGATCCAGCGGTGGCTAGGCTAAATAATTCCTGTGACTTAATTTGTATTTCAAAGTGTAGTTGTTATGGAGACTCCACAAAATAAGATAATATACTGATTTGCCCAACAGCTCCCGATTCAAAAATGAAAAAATAGAAAACAAAATAAACAGTAGTAAAAGCAATTTTTCGCTGGACATGATAGGAACAAATACAAATCTGGCAGAGGATCCCATAATATGGGGGGCAGTTGCAGAATTTTTTATATTTGTTAATGGGGCCAAAAAGGTGTTGGTACACCGCATAGCAATTTTCCAAAAGATACCCCTCCTTATCTAAACTTGGAGTTTTTTCAGCAATGCCCAAAATAAACATGGCACATGCAATGGTAAAAATGAAACTAAGGGATTTCATTGAAGGAAAAAACTGAGAAAATCTAAAGTATAATTACTTCTACTATTCGAGAAAATATAGGTTTGGAAGGGATTGTTTGTCACGCAGTCGAGCTAGGAACTAAACATCACAACAAGTTGGGGATTAGGAACTTGTTTTGGAAGTATTTTGAAGTATCTTCAGAATATTGGATTACTTGCACATTTATAAACCAATCTTCTAGTGTTTATGCACTGATATCATGTAGAAGCAAGGTTGTACATCTCCCTCATCCTCTCAAGAATCCAAGATTTGACAGCTTTTTTAGTTATAAGTGTTTTAAATCTCCTTCATTTTAACCGAGATATTATCCTGAGATTATCTCCAAAATCCGAGATTTGAGACCTTGTGTAGAAGATCAGACAACTTAATTGTGTATGAATATGAGGTTTCTCCAGCTCTTGCAATAAAGTTGATGCAAAATTATCCGGTATCCAACGCTTTCATTGTCACAAATCAAAAGGCGTGGTCTAAGAATCTGAGGAAGCACAAAATCATATTCAGCCTTCAGTAATTTATTCTTATACATTGATATGCAAGGAAAAATGTCAAAGGTTACATTATTTTTTGATGTTTTCTCTATAAATAAAACAGAAGATAGTAGCCTCAAATGCACTGCTGAAGAGCTGCAAGAGCCACTGCACTCATCGCATCTAAAAAAGTAACACTTCTCGACCTTTACAGAATCGACATAAATGAAAAACTAATCATCACTGGTGCACACTGGGATACTTTTCTCGAAGGGCACAAATAGCCCCTTCAGTGTATGAAGTTTTCAAATCAGCATTGCAGCATGCTATGCATCTTGTTGCAAGTTTAATTTCCAACTTTTCAGACGGGAGGTTCTGTCCATTTACAACTGTGAATGTTTTTGCATGTACATCATGCTTAGGTGAAGAAAAGGTAAACTCATTGTTGAATACTTGAATTTCCGGCCCTACAAAGCTATACACGAGCTTGGAGCTAGGCAAGCCTAAATGTTAGACATTCGCACTTTTAATGGTCAGATCTCCCATCTAAAGAACTAAAAACAGAAGTTGCAACTAGATGTGTAATATTCGAGGTTGCCGATTTGAAAGCTTTGTGCGTAGTTATTTGTGCCTTTTGAGAAAAATATCCAAAGTCTATCATTGATGTCAATTTTGTATAGGTCCAAAATATCATATTTTAGAGGCCCTGCAGTGCATAACTTTGCACTCATAGCGGTTTAACTATGAATTCAAGGCCACTCAAATATGAATAAATTGTCGATGTTGAATTATGGTTTTGTGCTTCCATTCGTTCTTAGACTCTGACTTTTGATTTGTGTTGATGGAAATGCTGACATCGATCATGTTGTACAAGCTGTACTGCACAAAGTGGATTATTTTCCTCTCTGTTCGATTGGGTTGTTTGATCTTCTATTGGATCCATGTGCTATGACACCAAAAGTGGTGTTTTAGAAATAAAATGAATGATTCGGTTCTTTGTTTGTTGCATTTCAATTATTCTGATATATTAAAATTATTTCTGTTTCCAAAAGTCAGCATGGTCTCTTTGAACCCAACCCAATGTGAATGTGATTCTAAGAGTGCCTATAATTATTTCTCGTACATAATTGAATTCCAGCTTTTTAGAGGGTTCAATATCAAAGTCGATATAAACTGAGGTGTAGACAAAGATAAATTAAAGTGTGATTCACTGATGTCTACAGCCACTGCAATGAAAGCGTTGAAGGAATCACTAAAAATACCAGAAAGGATGGGATGGAATGGCGATCCGTGTGCTCCTACTAGTTGGGATGCTTGGGAAGGTGTCACTTGCCATAGGAGCCCAGGTGGGCGTGCTCTTGTCATCACACAGTTGTAAGTAACTGCTTCTGAGCTCTCTGTGTAGGAGTGTATTTTACACATATTTCATTAATGTTGTGCATATTTGGTTATATGTTTTGTTTGCAAACGAACGTTTCATGCAATATCAGTGATATGTATGTATGGATAGGTAGTTTTGTGAAGCCTTCACATTATTGATTGCTTAGATGGAAATATGGAATCTTAATGTGGGACGTCTTTAAGCATTGGAAAATAAATACCATTGTATTGTATAGAATAACTAATTCATTACATACCACATGACAACAAAAATACCATCTAAATCTATCATACTCTTTATCAAATAGGCCATTTAAGTCTTACCTTTTATCCTATTATTAGATTCATAGGGTTCTGACTCTCATAATATATGTACGTACATGCCTTTGTACATGTGTGTGTGCATCTGCAAGCGTGCATGGCATGCGAGTGTGAATTTTGATTGCAAAACGATATTCGTAAGCTTTAACTTGAAATATAACTTTAAGAAAATGATCACACATCTAACGATGTAATACGATTAAATGACATACTTATAACATTATGCTTAATGATATTTTATGAAATGAACAAGCAAAGACTATTTTCTTGATGTCTAAAGTTGTAAAAAAGAAATATATCTAAATTACGTTAGTTTTGTATAATTAATTATGATGTATACTAGTTTTTTTTTAATAGATGAATAGATGTTCAATAAATCCAAAAGCATACTCCACCACGCTGTGCGCCAAGGCTCTAGGACTGTTTTGCACCTTTTTGCATTGTGCGCTGCTAATAACTAACTATGATGTGTTCTATTCTAGAAGTTTGCACTAACCCAAAACTAGATGCATATACGGATGCAATTTCATGCAGGTAACAGATGCCACTGCATATGTTCTTGCATCAGTTGCAAGCAGTTTTATACGTATGGGCTGCTAGGGGTAAAAGCATGATAAAACATCACAAATTTAGAGATTAGTGAACTATTATATTCTTTTTCTGTATTTGCTTAATAACTTAATTGTTTTTGTTGTCTTAACAAGTTGAACATACTTAACGTTTGTTAGAATTTTGAGAGAGGAGAGAGATACAATGGTAAAGCACCAAACGACTACATTGTTAATTTCTACTATGAAAGATGAGAGATACAAAGCTTTAGGTAGAAAAAATAAAATAACAAACTAACCTCCTAAACTTAAGCCACTAAGATAATAACAAGACCACTTCTACCACACAAATAGGACACATGTGCTGACTTCTTCCTACACACGTGCTAACTCTGACATCCTCCTTTAAAATGAATGTACTAATAATATTCTGTTTACAACTCACAAACGCTAACTGTGGTCTTAATTTTTTAATTTCTTCATCGTTTAACATAGACGAACTCCGTTACAACTTTCATCTTTACCTGGTTGGACATGTTCAACTGTATCATGTCGATTGGTTCTTCATTCGTGAACTATCAACAAAAACTCTTAGTTTCCACTGAGGGATTCACAGACCTCTCCATTCGTGTTATCTCTAGTACTGTTATATCTGTCATCTCCCCAGTAACCTAGATTGCGGCTCTTCTTTCTTTTGTTTGTTGGATGACACGAGACCACAATCACTTCACTCGCAGTCTTGCCTACTTCACTTGTAGGCATGTCTATCTTCTATAGACATATCATCAAACATTACTTGAGCACACACACATATCCAACTACATAAGCGACGTTCTATCCTTCGTTGTCGTCATCTTCATATTCACATCACTATTGCAGAAGCACTTCACTGCAAGCTCTTACTTCAACAACCGCAACCAACGTTGTGCAGAACGCCTTATTCAATTTCTGTAAATACCATCATTTTTTTTGCTGCCTTCTCTCACACAAAAACAAACAAATCTCATCAATTTCTTTTATCTGATCCAGAACACAATACTATTTTTTCCAACTCAAACACCAACCGTTCATTTAGCAAACCTCATCACCAAACTAACAGCTGCTCCACCTCATCTCAGCAACTCCAAATCCGCTTCCTTCAACCATTGTCAACTGAAACAGCCTTCGAAGACATAATCACCACAACCCGAACTCTTCTCTGTATGCATTCTCTGCGTTTACAGCCTACCACTTCTCAAGTTGCAAACAGTCAGTACAAAAGCCTGACCATCCACACACTACATCACTTCCTTAACCAAAAAACAGCAACCAAAAACCATCTACAACCATCCTTGCCTCCTAGCACCATTTTCCATTTCGCTATACCAAGCCAACAACCTCTGCCAAAGCAAACACATTATCTCCTTCCTATCACTGCTAATCGACATCCCAAACCACCGAACATCATTCACCGTCAACCTTACACCATCATACTTCATAATGTCCACAACAAGTAACCTTCACAAATACTTCGTGCTTCTCCAAACTCTTGCTTGAAACAAACACCAACAACCTGCCAATAGCATTCTAACCACTGAACTACTCAACCTCATCAGAGAACCTGCAGCCTCTCACCAATTACCAGAAATCACCTCACACGATATAGAACAATACCTTCTCGACAAAGACATCCAATATCTCTATTCCATCTTCTCTTCTTCATCAACAACACTAACACCTTCATCTCTGTACGACCAACAACCACACACTTTCCAAACAGCGACCATTCAAATTACAATCTGAAACTGCTCCACCAAAACTGCCACCATCACCAACCACATCTGCATAATAACACTGCGGCCTCCCCTTCAAGTCACCACCATTTCACCAAAAGCTTCTCCATACTTCTTCAATTTGCAGTTTAGCCCAGCCCAGCCCAGCACAACAATAACTTCTAGTACCAAACGTCTGCCCCAAGCATCGCCTGCAATGCTCGTGTGTCTCGTCCTTGCCAAGCAGGAGTCTTCTCAGCGACAACATACTTCTTTTCTACTTCGAGATTTTCAGCGGCACGTTTCTTCACGGTGGATTTCTTTTCAGCCTTTTGTGTCATGGCTAAAATTAGGGATTCAAGATTTGGGGAAACGTATTTTATTTTGGTAGTTTTTGAGAACGAAGATGACTTCATTTTGAAGAGGATTTTTTTTTCAACTCTCGTTGAGTTTATTTGTCAGCTCTCTCCATACCTCTCTATCAACCTAGCTCTGATACCATGTTAGAATTTTGAGATAGGAGAGAGATACAATGGTAAAGCACCACACGATTACATTGTTATTTCTTACTATGAAAGATGAGAAATACAAAGTTTTAAATAGAAAAAATAAAATAACAACTAACCTCCTAAACTTAGGTCACTAAGATAACAACAAGACAACTTATACCACACAAATAGGACACACGTGCTGACTTCTTCCTAAACACATTAAACATGTGCTAACTCTAAGCTGCTTCTGTCAAATATGCAGAGATCTTGGGAGCCAAGGATTGAAGGGGTTTATTAGTGACAAAATTAGTCTTCTAACAAATTTGGTAAGCGTGTAAGTATCAATTGATCTTGTACTTCTTTCATGCAACCGCTTTTTGTGATATTACTGCTGGTGGTAAAGTTAACTCCTCTGAACCGTGTGATATCTGGAATGCAAATGATAGCTGACAGGGTTATTTTGCTTGCAAAATAGATTCTGTGTACTGTGTATTTGAGTTATGTGCATCTAGGATAATTCAATTCCTGTTCAGTGCATGTTTTTGTATTTTGAACACTAGAATCTTACGAATAATTTTATATGTCTCACAGAAACTTCAGCTCTAATTCACTGGAAGGAACATTGCCTTTAGGATTAGGCCAAGGATCTTTGGCAAAATTGTAAGTATCCCGTACCTTTTGGAATGATTGAATGATCATGTTTTTTTTCAGAAATTGTATTATGTAAATAAACTTAAAAATTATTAGGTAACGGGTTATCCTTACCTACAAACTTATCAAATCATCCGTGTCGAAATAATCTTGTCAAATGTACATAAAAAGTTTAGTACATCATGTTAAGCATCTACAATCATAAAAAAGTTTAGTACATTCACGATGTTTACACTTAAGCTGTTAGAAAATGCTGTTAGAAAAAATAATAACCTGATTTTTCGAAATGAACTTAAAAACTGAAATACAATAAATAAAATGATGGTTAATTATAATAACTCATCTCTATTTTTGAAGGATCCAGACAGACATAAGAAACCCTTATTCCATCTCAATAGGTGCATTACTAAAAACTTTGAAATCCATTAATCACATCATATTTAAGCTTATGCAAGATAGATGTTGCTAATGTACCACGTAGGGCTCGATGGAATGGAATGCCTTAGTGTTCGTGTATACATCCAAAATTGATTATGAGGTAAAGAAAATATTGGACTCATTTCCCATGGTCTGGTAATTTGCTGGAGCATGGGTTCACCTATAAATACGATCTCTTCATTTTTAGATTGGGTATTTAGTACCATCAATGAATTCTTGCCTTGTTAATTTACTTTAAGGCCCAATCCATAAAATGCTAAACACGGGTAGTTAATTAATCTTGTCCTTTATCAATGTATCGTATAAGCTTATTATTTGCACTACTGGCAAGTAGATAATCACACTGGTATGTTGATTATATGATATAAACTTGGTATAAAATACAATTCTGTTTGTGTGTTGCAATTTTTGATCTAGTTGCATGCACTTCTGTATTTCCTTGTATTTATTCATGAAAGAATCGCTTAGAGCTATGTATGACTATCCATATAAGTAAAAAATTATAGAATGCTAAGATAAAAGTCTTTATGGGAAACACTTGATACACTTGTTGATAATGTATTGTCACATGTACTTTCCTAATGTATACGTAAAGAATGATGAATATTGAGGTGAAAGATCTCTAGAGGGAAACACTTGGCATTTCAGTTTTCAAGTGCTTGAATAAACTGTTGATAATGTATTGTCTAATCTGCTTTCCTAATATAAAATCAAAAAATAATGTTAAGATAGATGATCTTTATGGGAAATTACCGATGTTTCAGTTTTCAAGCCTGAATACATTTTTGATAAAAAAGTTTGTGAGCATCATTAATACGTTTGTGTGTCTCCTTCTAGGGATTTATCTTCAAATCAATTTTCTGGAAGTATTCCAAGCAGCTTAGGTTCATCCAGATTGCAGCTTGTGTAAGTAACTGTACTTTACTTCGGCAGCCGTCTCTCTCTCTCTCTCTCTCTCTCTCTCTCTCTCTCTCTCTTTCTTTCTTTGCCCTCTTTTTTCTTACTATGATAAGGTTTCGTGAGGAGGCGAATCATTTAATCATTGGTTTGTCGTTGATAAAGGATCCACATACACACACACAGAGACACATACATATGCAAACACACACACACACACACACACAGACACACACACACACAGACACACACACACACAGAGATATAGATATATATATATATATATATATATATATATATATATATATATATATATATATATAGGATCAGAGGTTTTTGATATGTACCCAAAATGAGGTGTAGTTGACCCATGTCATATGTATATGTGTGTGTGTATACGCATTAACACACATATTGGAGCGGCTGCTACAACGCAATTGGAAATACAAAATATAACAAAATACGTTATAATCATTGGATGTGATTGCATTTACAAAAGAGTCGAAATCAAAGGATGATGTGATGGTTGAGATCTGTTGTGTCACAAATTATGTTCACCGATTTGTGTTCCAATTGAGTTTTCCTGTGTATGTGTGTATATGTATAGACATTTACTCACATATACACTGTGTGTGTGTGTGTGGGGGGGGGGGGGGGGGGTTGTAGTAGTAGCGATGAACTTACATCTCAAATTTGAATATATTGTTGTGATTTGACACATTTTTGGTGGTTAACATATGAGCAATAAAATTGCAGAACTCTTTGTTGTACTATCTGAAGTAAACGGTGTGGTGCATCAAAATATATAACATGTTGCTTTGCGTCGAATCCCTCTAAGCATTCACCTCTTGTGCAGGCTCCAGTCAATTGTTTTGAGTTTTATTCTCACGAACGTACCCCAAAGACGGTGTATACTTAAAACATTAGCTACAACATTGCATAGATCGATACATGCACCACTTTGTATCATATTTATCAAGGCGCGCAGTAAGGCTCAGGTGCACGGTGTGCGCCTTTTTGCAATTTGAGTGCGCATTCAAACAACCGGGTCACTTTTTTTTTTTTTTTTTTTTTTTTTGCAAGATTCAAATATTAGTTTACAAATTAGTCAAATAAAAATTATGTTAAATGAATTATAAAATATGATTTAAAATTTAGTTAATAAAATATTTGAATAGTTGAATGAATGATAAAATACAACTTAAAAATTATTTTGTACTTGATAAATATTAGATCAAACTTGTATAAAATGCACGCATAAAATCCCAAGGTTCAAGGCTTGCGCTTTAGCGCCTTGACAGCTTATGCTTTATATCCATAATTTATGATTAGGACCATGAAACTTAAACGATCGGTAAGGAAATTTATACCTATGTTTTATCAGTACCTTTGTTTTTTAATGCAAAGGCGTACATGCGGCATTTTTGGGTCTGTAAGGCTAGGCGTTTAAGCCTTGTACAAGCTTTTCCGGTAAAGAAAACACAAAACATATAATGAAATTTGACATAAAATAACATTGAATATCAAATAAGTTTACAATGAGCATTTACTTTGAGTTGTGCTGCATTCATTCTTCAAACTTGATGGGGCCTTTGGACAGGGAATAATTCCAAGATTAGTATGTTGTCTAATACGAGCAACTCCTCTGATGCATTTATGATCACAAAATCCATAAAAAAAAGTATTTTGAATTGGTGGAATCTGGAAAACCCACTTCCGCCAATATCTTTACTCATATCAAATTAACTCATGCACAAAAACAATAAGAATTCAAATCATTTAGGCTTTCCTACAGGAATGCATGTTTTAAAAATAGCTTAATGGATTCCAGAATTGGAATCGGGACTGTAATCGTAGTTGATTCCAATTACTAGAATAATTGCATTAGTAAAAAAATAAACTACCTCTGTTTCAGCTCTCGTATTCATTAGATGGAACAAGGAAACATAGAAGGTAGGGTTTGTGAGATACACAGCCCAGCAGTTTAGTTTTTTCAAACCTAAAAGGCTTAAGCCTCATTAAATTGAGGCTCTGAGGCGTATGTTATTTTGCGCTTTTTGCACTTCAAGCGTCTGAATTGTAGGCCTCATGAGTAAAAAACGCCTTTTGATTTGCGCCTCAGCGCATTTTTGCTTGCACCTTGTACTGAGGTGCGCCTAAATGCTTGCATCACGCACAATTTTTTGAAACACTGATTGATGTTGCTTAGGAATGATAAATACACTTCCCTTTTATCTTTTATCCTTGCATCAACATTCTATTTTTTATACCATGTTATTACAATTTTCACTTCTCTCCATCATCTTTGATACAAAAAAAACATAATTAATGATAAATGAGTGATGCTACAAAGAAGACAGAAAAAAATGTATTTTTCAAACTCATATTGCTTTTGTACAAGAGTATTAAGGGCAAACATCTCAAAAATGATGCATGCATAAACAATTAGAGTTGGTATAAACAATTAGAGTTGGTGATGTACCTTATGAGACAGATATATTTTTATATAGTCTACAGACGGGTCTTGGGATCAGATCCCATGACATCAACTAATCAATGTTCAAAAAGGAAAAAAGAAAAGTTGAAACACGAAGGTGCCTTTCCATTTTTAGAAATAAAAAATGACGATATTGATCATAATAAAGGTGCAATTTTGAGCATTGCTATCGTATTGAACGCCACTACCTTTATCTTCACGGAAAGCTAATAATTTGGAGAAGATCTACAAGTCTATGCCAAAAATCAATAATAAACAATTTATACGACTTGATACTTCAGCTTCACATTGTATGTTGCGCGCTTGAGACATCAAGCCATGTTAGTTTTTCTTTTTCTTTTTCTCTTCTAAAAAAAGGCAAGTATAAACATCGCTAAATGGGAATAAGCAAGCAAACTATTTAAATATCACTTATGGATATATACATCCGCTCCTTGTTGTTGCCTTAGGCTCGGAGTTTTTAAGAGTAAAATTTAGGGAAGTGTTCTAATTGTAATCAACAACTTGATGAAGTAACTTACATGGGATGTATCTTAACCCATTAGAAAGCTAATAATTTCCTTTTTGAATACACAACTCTTCAGCAGTTTTCCTTTTCTTTTCTCTTTTTTCAAAAAAAAAAAAAAAAAAAAAAAAAAACCAAAAAAACAAAAAACAAAACGAATGTGGTTGTAGTTACAAGAAATTTTTGCAAATTTGCTAGCATGGAGGAAACATACTTGCTATGGATAAAATCATATAATCATGAATTGTTGTACTGTAACTGCGATATGATTTACTAAAATGTTCTGTAAGTTTGGTAGTTACTTATGTCCTGGCTTTATCTGGTTAACACATAAAATTTAACATTTTTATTGCATGTGTTAAAGGATACAAAAGTGAAGTACAGCATGTTTATTGAAAATAATAGGTTTGTACTGGTAATGTCACAATAACATCCAATCCTTTTACATTTCAGGTATTAATTTAAAATTAGGTGTATTGAAAGCAATAAGTTTGTACTGGTAACGTCATAATAATATCCAATCCTTTTATATTTTATGTATTATTTGAAAGTTAGGTGTTGTGTAGAATTGCAAGATCTTTATAACTTCTATTTCATAGAATCATATCACAAATTAATAATATTATTGCCATTTATGGTATATCTAAAATGTAAATGTATCTATTCTATGAGCACTTGAACTCGTGAGGTCGTCTTGTATATTGTCCATGGACAACCAAATATATTTCCAAATACGATCAACAACTTAATTTATTTTAGAAAAAAATTCACATTGATTTTTATATTATGTACATCTACCTGATCCACAATATTTTTTTATGTTATTCTACATCAAGAAAATACTGAAACAAAAAAACTTATGAAATTTTGGGCTGTGGTTGGTTTACCCTTTTTAGTTTTGGGTTTTCATTCATACAAAAGTACGCGTGACATATGCATATTATGAAAAACGACCAACTTAGAAAACGAATTTAACATACAAAGCAGAAAACAATATTTTTTGTGTTTTTTTTTTTTTGGGGGGGGGGGGGGGGGGTAACGGAAGACCAGAAACAATTCATCCCTCCGTCATTCTCTCTATCTTTTCGCTCCCTCCGTCGTCCCTTTGTTCTTCTCATATTTAGCAATTAATGTTGAAAAATCAGTATATAATATTACAAAATAAACCAAACGGCCCTTTAGTTTTTCTTTTTCTCTATATTAATAAAAGACATTTTCTTTTAGAAAATAAAGGAAGAAATGTACCAGAAATACACTTGAAATATATTTATTTCAGATAACACATTTAATGTATACTTGTTAAAAAAATATTCTACCTTTGGATTTTAGAAGTCAAACAACCAAATTAGAATTGAATAGATTGCCTTTGTTTCCTAATTTTTTGCCAGCTATCATACAATTATAGATGTATAGAAATCAGAAGTTATTCAATTTTTTGGTAAGAGGTTTTTTTCAAAAAAGAGAAAAGATCATATAAAATGTTACACCCTTCTGTGATTGTTCTAAAATTAAAATTCAAATCGGTTTTATCAAAAACTGAAAAAAGAAACCTTATAAATTTCACAAGTCATTTTCATTT
Source organism: Allium sativum (assembly GCA_030737875.1). Lineage (NCBI taxonomy): Eukaryota > Viridiplantae > Streptophyta > Magnoliopsida > Asparagales > Amaryllidaceae > Allium > Allium sativum. The sequence continues at coordinate 643,807,534 of CM060922.1, forward strand.
TTATTTCTGAAGTATCTTCGCAGAAAGAAATTCTTCTGTGAAAAGATAATGATTGATTAAAAAAAGTCTTTAAGTATTTAATAGAAAAACAATTCAAACATTAAATTTTAAAATTTATTTATTGATTAAGTCTTAAGAAAAAAATTCATAGAAACTAAAAGAAAATTTGATTCTCAAGATTGATAGATCTTTGCGTTTGGGCCCAAATTAATTAATTAAATTATTTCACATGATATAGAAACATGTGAAGTCAGTTTAAAATACTCACTGTAGACTTAGACAAGTAAGCTCCTCCCATAAGAATTTGTTCATCTTTTTTGTTGGATTGGATGAATTATAATTCCTAGAGGATATGGTGAATTTTGCTGATTCTAGCATGGCATATCAACAGCTGCAATGGTTTGATATCACATCTTAATGGATTTGAAATACAACAAATTTATAGTGGAACATGGTTTAATCTTAAGAATTGGTTTTCCTCTTTTTTCTTAGGTCAGATGAAATATTTTTTTTGAAGATACTGTCAATTTCGTTGATTATAGAATGGCAGATCAACAATCGAACTAGTTGAATATTACCTCTCAGTGAATTTGACATACAATAATTTTATTACAGGATACGGTTTTAAATTAAGATTTGATTTCCTCTTTTTTGTTGGGTTGGATAAAATATGATTCTCGAGGATACTGTCGATTTCATTGGTTCACCACGATAAATCAATTGGACTCATTGGATATCACATCTCAAGTTTTGAAGTACGATAATATTGTAATATAATATGGTTTAACGAGATGGCGGATATTTCGATAGTCTCAAAATTCAGAGGAAAAGATAAGAACCAATGGAAAAATAAAAATAATGGTAAGGACAAGTTAACAATAACTGTTGAGGTGACTTGATTTAGAGAGAAATATAAAAGGTGAGGGAAAACATTGTGGTAGGATTTATAAGAGAATCAATAGGGATTTAATTTACTAATCAATTGCAAGTTCAATTTACACTTCAATCACAATGCAAAGCCCATGTTACTTAGATATGCTTTGAAATTACGTTGAAATAAATTTCAACTACAAAGCCTCACTCAAACTTTCAAATTGTAAATCGAATCCTTGTATTTTACAACAACTTCGTGTATTACTTTAGTATCGAAAGAACTTTTAATTATGCATTCTTACATTGCAATATTCAACATTTTTTTTTAAATTTTCGTTATAATTTTTTTACTAAGTCACTAAACGAATAAATGATCACAAATAATTCAAGGTTTTATTAAAACTTCAAACTCATCGTTCTTTTTAGATTCTACATTTTCCATTTTTTCCGTTTTACACTTCAAACCACTGAAAACTTTTGAATTTATTTATTTTTACAAAAAAATCTTGCATTGTGTAATCAAAGTAACATGTTAATTGAAGGTAAATGTTATAAATTAGAAAGTGTTCACAATAATGTGTTTCTGTGCGATTCTAGTAATTTTATTGTATGTTGCATTCTTTGCAGTACAATATACTAATCATTGCTTCGTTCATTTTGTTATGAAGTGCAAATTGCAGAATAATTTTAGATATATACGTTTTTGCTCAGATTAATTGGATTACATTAATAAAACAACTAATTTTGTTTGTTTGCAAAGTAAATGAAATAATCGTCATAGATGTTCAAATATTATCAATTGTACAGTCCTGTTTGTAACGGGTGGTACCTTGCAATTTAAATTACACAAACAACTTAATGTTAAATCATTGTTGCATTTAACTTGAAGATTTCGGATTTGAATTTATGTTTTTAGATTACTAATTTTGTATTGACAGCTTCTTATGTGATTTTATTTTTGCAAATTTTAAGGGTTTAATTTACAGAGTGGAAAATTAATAGAAATTTTACCTAATTCGATAAATAATAAAGACATTTTGCGGAAAAAAGCACTAGATCTATGTATCTCCGCACATGGGAATGGTTATCATGTAGTGCCTTCAACAAATGGGAGTTTATGTCTGTTTCCAGGCAAATGGAACGAAGATGCTAGGAGTTTTACGTTATAACAGTAACCTAAAGGAGAGCTACTGTAATATCATGAAAATTTTGTAATCTTCTAACCATTCCCTGCCTAATGAATGTCCAATCATGTCACTGATTTTGGATGCTATGTTTACCAAGACATTTATACAAAAATTCCACTCCTGGCGTTTATTTGTTGGTTGAAGGCTCGTTTCAAATTGATTAGCTGATTTTATGTGATATCTTAAGCCTATTTGGAGTATTTTTCATGGGAATTTATGTAGGTTTATTGCAGTATTTCAATTGATAAATTATACAATACATTACGCTGGAGGTTTAATGATTAATATTCATTATGTTTGTCCGTCTTTGCTACTAGTAGAAGTTTACACATGATTCAGTCGTCCATGTCCATAACTATTTTCATTGGTTTTAGATGATATAGCAGAAGAAATCAAAAATGATTTGGCATGATGTATGATATTTGCACCTTTGATTGTGCTAATACATAGAAAAAGAAAATAAAAATATTTATTAGTAAAATGGAGAAATGCACTGGAGTCAAATAGTTGGAACTTAGCAGAATTAAAAATGAATACATGTTATGCAATATTAGTACATGAGCTAGGGTGTATATACTATGTGCCTAAAAAAGTCAAATGATTAACCAAAATAATTCAGTTAAATATTTATAATCAAGAATACAAGAAGATGGGTAGGTAGGATACAACAAACCGAATTAACACATGTTGTGTATAATGTAGACAGAAGCAAGTTCTATTTTATGTGATAAGAAATAACAAACAAATTTTAATGAAATTTTTATCGAACAACGATCAAAATAAGTTGTATTGTACAGAGAAATATGTTGAATTTTAAAAGATAAGACAAAAAATAACTTAAATGCAGGAGAAATGAGAATATTAAGGGGAATGATAGGAATAACTAGGAGAAATAGAATTATAAATAAGAAAATAGTAAAGATACTAGAAGTGACACCTAAAGAGGAAATTACATATACATAGAAGGAAAAACACAATAAAACAAATAGAAAGATCTAAATTAACACTGGAAGAAATATGAAATTTGATTTCAAAAACTAAATTAAACATATAATTAGATATAGAAATTTATGGAGCGTGATAATTTGATTGGTCGACCCCATTGATCTTATTTATTTATTTTGGGGTGGGGGTAGGCAGTGATGATGTTTGAGTCGTGTCCATCCTTTTCAACTGTGTATACGAAAACGCCCATCAACTCTTAAATCTGACCATCATAGCTGTCTACCGTACCCAACCTATAATACCATCGTCAACCCTTTTATTACACCTCTTCATTTCTTCTACCATCTACTGCAGCTGTTATATCATCATCTACTATTAATTTAATCAACATGTCATTCTTTATAACTCCAACTTACTCTCATATCCGTCTTTTTCTTCTTTTTTTATATGCTCAACTGCAATGTGCATGGGGTTGGGCAATCATGTAATTTAAGTATGTTAAATGAAGATGAAAACTGGGAAGAAATGAAATAGGAAGATTTTTAAGGCAAAGCTGACTGGCTAGTTTAATCAAGCAGATATATTCATTACACACACACGCGTCATATTTTCGTTGTTGTTTATTCTTATACCTTTATCCATATATGCATATTTGCTATCGTATTAACCAAATATTTTTTTTTTGTATCTTTAAACCATACTTAAGCTCGTTAGATTTTCAAATTATTGTTGATACCGGGTTTTCCTTAAAATTAAATTAAATGAATATTTTTGTCTAATAATTTGAAATTTGGAAAAAGTAAAATTATATGGCAGTTATCAGAGTTTTTGTCTCTACCGTATAGTTTGCAGCATGTTCCTTCAATCTCCAGGTTAATACTTAATCGGCTCAAGATAATTTGCTGGCCAAAAATAATTCTTTTTACAAGAATTTGGATGGTGAAATTGAGAGAGTTTGATTTGGAAAATGAAGAAGACAATGGATTACTTGATTTCATTTTTAGTTGTGTTTTTAATTTGCATTACGAAATGTGTAGAAAGTGGAAAGAATTCATAATTCCAAGCTATTAGGACGATGAGGGATGATGGAGGGGATGTGTTAATTTTCATGTCTTTGTTATTTTTTGGAACATAGAAAGCAAAATAAACTTGTTTATATCTTGTATCATGTTAACTTCATTTTTCAAATTGGTTGTCTTTCAAAAACACATGTATCGTGAGCATTTTTGTGTAGATGGAAATTCAAAACTAGATGGGCGAACCAAACGAGGCTAATGCTATGTTAAGATAACGATGGGGTAGCAGGAGTCATGAGACTGGTAAACGAGCAATGAACCATAATGTATAAATGCATATTCGTTTTGTCTATTTTATTTTTCTGTCAGTTATTTCTTGTGGTATAAAGCAATCAAGTAAACATATTGTTTAACGGCTTTTGGATTAAAGCAGTTTTAGCTGGACTTAGAAGATTCAAACGATATCTTAGCCATGCTTGGCAGAAGTACTTACAAAAATTTGGACAACATTGGACTTAAGGATATGGATCGACACCAAGCCATACTTTATGGGTCGGCATTGATCCATAAGAACTTGGAGTTGGGTCATGTGACTCATGGCGTATGCTCTTGTACACATCTACATTGCATATATGATGTTCCGTGTGATTTTGGTGAGTATTGTGCAAGTTATCAATTACTCTTCCCCGAATTTGAATGGATTTGGAATGATCCATGAATAAAATGATCAAACAAACTCGGAACGACTTAAGATTGGACATGTCGACTCACCATGGAGCAAGGTAGATGTATCAAGAAGGAAAGTCCAAATTTACCTAGGGGATAGGATCAATGTCGATCCATCCCCTATGGATCGGTATCGAACCAACAATACGACACATAGACAGGCGTGACTCTAGGGGTTGGGTCAACATCACTGTTATCACGACGCTCGACTAGTCTAGACCATGTCATCGACTTGAAGCCACGACTGGGCTATTTGTAAACATGTCGGCTGACTTATCGAAATTTGTGGACTAGTCTCAACTGGTCGACTTGATTATCGATTGGTTTGGAGTGATAGGTTTCAGGGAAAAAACGAGCCTATACAAAAAAAAAAAAAAAAAACGATCAGGATCGATTCTTTATATCGTAGAAAAAAGAAGTCGAACCCTAGAAGTTCGAACTCAAAAAAAAAAAAAAAAAAAAAAAAAAAAAACTATCAGGAAATCGAAATAAAAAAAGGTCCGAACTCGAAGTAGAAATGGAAAGTCACCTATAAGTCTCAAAGTCGAACCGTATAAGTTCGAAGAATCCAAAATACGCCGCTCTTCTAGTGCTGCTCTTCCAGTGCCACCGTGAAAGTGAGATGGAACAAGACCCTCTCATCTTAAATGATGATGAGTATGCTGATGATGATTATGAACATGAGTCGACTGCTATTTACGAAACTAGTGATTGTGAGGCAAATGAAAAAGTGGAACTAGATGACTAGTCATCTTTGAATTGATAGCATCATTTGTGTTTTATATGTTGCACTTTTTTAGATTTTAGTATGCTTGTTGAAACATCATTTTGGTTTGTATTTCCTTTGCAATTTGCACTTTATTAAATTTTATGCATCATTTTGTTTATTTACGTTGTTCAGTAGCAACAATATATTTATCGACTAGTCTGCGATTAGTCCACGACTAATCGACTAGTCGATTAGCTGGACCTTTGTCGGCTCGACTCGACTTACCGCCGTAATAACCATGGTCAACGTCACCTATGGACTTCTCCGCATCACTCTGTCTGGCCCAAGGCTGAAGGATGCATCTGTAAATAATGGATGACTTGCAACTAAAATGGGGTAGGATTCTGCTGGATATGTCAAGACTCCATTGGATCGGATTTGGAAATAAGACGCCATTGATTGGCAAGATTGCTGCTACTTCGCTTCTTATCTCCATAAACAACTCTCAAGCACCTATAACCTAGATCTAAGGACTATCTAGCTCAGATTAAGAGAGATCTAACTAGCATGTTTAATAAAAAGAAAGATTGAAGTGGACGTAGGTTGGAGACAATCGAATCACTATAAAAATTATTGTGTCTCCTTTGCTTTTATGTTTCTTATTTGTTGTTTCTACGAGATCTGTGCTGCTGATTAGTTGGATTATCTTTAAAGCTAGTGCTTTCACAATCATTTGTGGTAAATGAGTGAAGAACCAAAATGTATGCTTTTTCTTTCAGTTTTATTTGTTATTTCTTTTGGTATTGAGCAATCAAGTTAGACATTTGTACATTATTTGGATTATTAGTAGTTATTCCCTATACTCAAACACTCTCCAAATTACTGAATACACATGAAGTTAATGTTTTTCCCTTACCTTTTGTTATTACTAGCACAAACACGCACGCGTTTCTAATGTTTTTCCCTTACCTTTTGTTATTACTAGCACAAACACACGTGTTTCTAATAGTTAGAGATTTTTTTTTTTTAATTTAGTAAAGGAAAAATGAGTGCACGTGTTTCTAATAGGTAGAGGATTTTTTTTTTTTTTTTTTATTTAGTAAAGGAAAAATGAGTGCACTAATGTGCGTTGTAAGCATAAAAATTTTGATAGACGCAATGCGCTTTTATTTCTAGTTATTTTGTTTGGTGTTGTTGGTAGCATATTCGTAATTCCGTTAATAGGTAATCGAAAAGCGGATGTTGGTGGAGGTTGCAAACGGGTGGTAGTGAGATTCCGTTGATGGACGGGGGTATTTTCGAATATTTTTCTTTTTAAACACCATGGAAATCCTACTCATTGAATTCTATATATTAATAGCAGAGATATATGTTTCAAAAACAAAGTTCAGATAGCTCAAAACAGTTGTGCAATGCATGATTTATGATAGCAACATTACTGGCAGTTGAAGAGTACAGGATGATGTTCTGTTTTTATACCAAAACCAACAAATCATCTTTTGTTTATATTATTATGGATTTATGTCATTTGCCGTGCCACATATGCACATGCTCATGAAATTTCTAAATTTTTTTGAAGGATAATGCAAGAAAGGTTAAATCAAACTGAATCTATGTAAAATAAAGGGGCAGTTTGACTAAAGTCCCTATTAAGTTTCAAAATAGACAATATGTTAGGGCCTTAAAATTAAGTTTATCAATAGTTGTATAAATTTATGTAATTATTCAATGAATAATTGCAGACATTTATGCAATTATATTCTAAAATTACGGAAATTTCCACAATTATTCAACAAAAATATGCGGAAGTTTCCACAATTATTTATCAAAAAGTTGCAGAAATTTCTATATTTTTTTTGAAAATATTGCGGAAATTTCCACAATCATCCACCAAAAAGAACACGGAAATATAAGCAATTATTTTCTGAATAATTGCATAATCATATGCAGTTATCCAGTAATTAAATTCTAAGGATCCTAGCCTAGTATTCACTAAAATAAAATTAGATAAGTTTCTTAATTATTAATTTCTATCTGTATCGATCATTTTTTGCATGCAGTTTGCTGAACAACAACCAATTGGATGGTCAAGTTCCAGAAAAACTTTATTCCATTGGTGTACATGGTGGAACCATCGAGTATGTCAAATATTTGTAATGCACAATTTTTATCCTCATTTTATAGTTATGTGGAAGCTGACGTCAAATATTAAATTGATGATTACATGTTTATGTCTTTTAATTTAGTTCCGTGAAAAATCTCTATATCGATATGGCTAGGAGATTGAACTTTGAAGATAAAATAATATCTTCCTGTAGTAATTTCGTAACATATTATGTACTTGTGTGGATGTTTCTTTGTAATAACGATTTATTTGTTTTTTGAAGTCTATCTGGCAACAAAGGATTGTGCGGTGTTCCAACTCTCCCAGCATGTCCCTTCTTTTGGGAAAAAGGGTTGTCGACTGGCGGTAAAATTGCTATTGGACTTTCTTGCGCTGTTGTCCTCGCATTAATCTGCTCGATCATTTACGTAGTCTGTATTAAACGGGGAATGCATGACTATGATTTCGCGCTTCCTCAAGACTTGATTTGTGAGTATTATATTTTCATATTTTTTTCCCCTTGTATTTGATCTGAGATGACAGAAAAATACACACACATGCATTTTATTTTTATTTTCTGAAATTGGTAACTTCAAAACCTCTAAACACATGCTTTAAACTTTTTTCACCAGACTACTGGGGATGGATATACATACAAACATATATGTATGTTTTCATATACATATGTATATGTTTGTGTATGTGTACATGTAATATTAAGCTTCTTGATATTTTATGACCATTGTCATTCCTCTTCATATGCTACTATTGTGCTCTATCTATTTCAAAAGTATGGTGCACCAACTTCGGAGTGTATTCATTAATGTCCCACTTTGTTTTATAATCTACAATCATTGACATAAGTTTTCCTACTAAGTTTTCTGTTGAGAACGGGGGATCGAATAAGTTTTTCATTCTTGCATTGAAGTTTCTAATTTGATGTATTTCCCTTCTGTTTGATCAGCAATTGCTGCAAAAAGAAATCGATACCAGAGGCAGAAGTCACTAATGCTTTTCGAAATGGAACCACATAATACTAATGGAGGGTACATGCCAACTTTGTAGCATAGAATACAGCTCCCTGAAAAAGGAGTAGATATAAAAGAGAAGTGTTATCAGAAATGATGGATATGGTCAATGCTGAAGTTATAATCTCTTTCTGTCAATTGTTTTCCATCTTTAATGGCGACACTGAAGCAAACACAAAATCAATTTTCTTGTGGGAAATAATGTCTTGCAAAGGTGAGTTCAGATGTAATTTGTAAGTTGGTAAATATGTATCACTTCACGTCCCTATATCTAGTTTATTTGGAAAACAAGTAGTCAAAATTTGTTTGTGTCCTTGGTAAACGGGTGTAAATACGAATACGATTTTGTTCCCATCCAAAAAAGGGTGTGAACAAAACTTCCACCCCTGATTGGTGGAAATCAGGGGGACCCATATGGGTCCCCCCGATTTCCACCAATACCCTGGGTCTGAACATATGCAAAGTTTCTGTAGCTGATCAATATTTATTTGTAATCTAGAAGCAGACGTTTGGGATGTTGAGGTAATTGCGAGTAAATTCTTTGTTACTCAAATGCGATGCTGGGACAAAATCGAACTAATTTTTTGAATGTACACGATCCTCTGTTGCTATAAATTTTAATAATTTTTCCAGTCTTGCTACAGGCGCAATGTTTCACCGGATTCTGGTATTTCCTGTTTATAATTTTTTCCAGTAGATCTTTTTGTGTATAGGGTAACAATTGGTTACGTCTCAATGTTTATAATTAATTAAATCCATTTCTACCGCATATTCTAAGTTGAATAATAAAATGACGTGGCAAAAGAAAAGGCATTATTATTTAATTTCGAAATGTGTATGAATCATGAGGGATTTGATATGCAGCAAAACTGAGGTGTAGTTGTATCGATTTTCGATAAATCATTTGTTAGCTCTATCTAATAAATAAGGTGGTGTTTGGTTTATTTTTTGTTTTGTATTTTGAGTTTTCAACGTTAACAACAAAAAATGGATAGAGTAAACGAAAGATAGAGTGAATGGAAAGGAGATGGGAGAATGTCGGAGCAAGGGTGAGCAATATTCGATTCAAATCGAGTTAACCGACCAAACCGGTTCATTTTAGCCGATTTGGTTCGGTTTTAAAACTAAATTGGTTTGAATTCGGTTTGTAAAATAATCTTTTTTCGGTTATCGGTTTAACCGAACTTTTAATTTTATCTAATTTTATAGTATTGTAGTACTTTAAACAATTTGTTTGGTTATATAGCATAAAGAAATTTGTTGAAAATAGATCAAATCTTATCATAAATATAAAATTTACTATATAATTTTTTTCCATATAGGAATTTATTTTTTACTTTGAGTGAATCCATCGTTTGAATTATAGTACATCCTTCAAGTTCGGTTAAATCGGTTACCGACTGAATTAATCGAAATTAATTCGGTTCGGTTCGGTTTAGAAAATTTTCGGTTCCAATTCGGCTTTAGGTTTTTTATGTCCAAACTAATCGAACCGATCGAACGCTCACCCCTATGTCGGGGAGGACAGAAGGGTGATTCATGTCTTGTTCATCCATTATTTTCCAAAATATGGGAAATAAGATGAAGTTGTTTTTCGTTTTACATGTTAAACTCGTTATCTGAACGGTTATTTTCCATGGTTTATATATGTTCTTTGCAATTTTGTTATTGCGAAAATGGAAAACTAAAAAAGATGAACTGAACGCATCCTAAATTTTTCGATCATTTTTATGATAGCGAATCAAGGTATACTGGTGTCAATTTCCCTCACTTTCTAATTCGCACAACACTCTTCGTCGGTGATACTACAATAGAACATAATTTTCAGTCAAAAAGTCTAAATCCTTATTCCTTTTATTTGGGAACTTTTCTATCTTCACTGAGCTTACATTATCCTTGTTTAGGTTAATTCAATCTTTTTTGCAGCCTTTCTTACCTTGTCTGGATGAAGAATTAATCTATCTTTGGTCTTCAATCAACATGCTAATGATTTGCATGCCCTTTCATATAGAGCTTTAAGAGACATTATTTTTATACTACTCTGATAACTATTATAACAAAAGATTGATTTGAATGCAAATAGTTTTCTCATGACCCTCAAAAGTATAGTACACAGGTGTTAGAAATTTTAGAGGAGGAAGAGGAAGAAAGAGGAACAATTAACAAAACTTTTATTGCTTCATTTTTCTTCATAACACAAATGAGAGATTACAATTATATTTATAACACAACAAAGATTCTAGACTCTTCTTCTTTAGATTTTTCCTTATCTTCTAATTTCTAGAGTTGCCTTAACAAACCATTTCCTAGATAATTCTATTACATATATAATAACTCTAATATTTATTACCATTTATTTTTATCCTTTCCTAAATATAATAATTAAATCTGTTCCATAATTTATGTTTCCTTTTAAAACCAAATATATTTTCAACATTCCCTCTTAAACTTGGTTTTATTACTCCAAGCAGATTCCTTGATTCAAAATTATTGAGATAATAAACGAAGCACTTCTCTTCGATTTGTGATGCACTTCTCATCACCTTCAATTGTTGAAGCACGTCTCTTCAACTCTACTCTTTGAATATTGGAGCACTTCTCTCTATGGTGCACTTCTCACCCACAACTCTAAAATAAACTTTTTTCCACGGCCACTTGTGCCATGTTTTCTTGCTCTTCATCTTTGAATCTACAGTTCCTTGCCATATGCCTAAATTTTTGACACTTGAAACACTTAGGTTTTCCTTTATGCCAACAATCATTTTCTTCATGACCAGTTTTGTGACAATTGTTGCATTGGAGAAATTTGTCTTTCCCTTTTTGAGTTTGATGCTTTGCTGTTAAAGCTTTTTCACCGTTGTTTTCACTATCTTCATTTCTCATGATTCTCCTTTGATCTACCGCATGGAGTGAATTGATCAATTCTGAAAATGTTAACTTGGACAAATCTTTAATATCTTCAAGCGAAGAAATTTTTCCTTCATACTTTTCTGGAAGAGTGACAAGAAGTTTGTCCACCACCCTTTGGCTTGTAAATTCTCCACCAAGTAGCTTGATTTGGTTGGCAATAGACATCAACCGACTCACATACTCCTTAACACCTTTATTACTTTTCATCCCCGTCATTTCAAATTCCCTCTTAAGATTCAAAATTTGCATTAATTTTGTTTGACGATTTCCTTCATACTCCTCTTTAATTTTCTCCCATGCTTCTTTGGGAGATTCACATCCCATAATATTTGTGAATTTTTTTTAGACACGGCCCCATGCAGATACAAAAGTGTCCTTGACTTTTTCGCCATATATTCGTCATATTTTTTTGGCTTGAGAGGTTGTTGGATTTTAAGGAAGAGGAGTGGGATCAATATATATCACTTTCAATGACATCCCATAAACTTAACGCTTTAAGATATGACTTCATTTTGATAGCCCATGATTGATAATTTTCGCCTTTGAATAGAGGAATGAAAATTGAAAACTTTGTTGCAGTAGACATTAGAAGAACACTCACACTTTTTTTTAACCTCACAAGCCTTAAAAATAACTGGCTCCGATACCACTTTGTTAGAAATTTTAGAGGAGGAAGAGGAAGAAAGAGGAATAATTAATAAAACTTTTATTGCTTCATTTTTTCTTCATAACACAAATGAGAGAGTACAATTATATTTATAACACAACAAAGATTCTAGACTCTTCTTCTCTAGATTTTTCCTTATCCTCTAATTTCTAGATTTGCCTTAATAAACCATTCCCTAGATAATTCTATTACATATATAATAACTCTAATATTTATTACCATTTATTTTTATCCTTTCCTAAATACAATAATTAAATCTATTCCATAATTTATGTTTCCTTTTAAAACCAAGTTTATTTTCAACAACAGGCACCTAACAACTCTTCAAGTACCATGTTTACTCTTTTTGTTTGCTCATCCATTTATAAATAGCGGTACTCATCTTCAGTTTGATACTTATTATTTCATGCAGACTTATACATAATTCACTAGTAGGGAAGATATCTTTATCACCGACTATACTACTCAGAATCTTATGTAGTCTTACATTTGGAACACACAACCATTCTTTCTTCCTCAACCATCCATTTGAAGATTAAAACTTCCAAACGTCACCCTTAACCGTACACCACCCATAATCAATTCTTATAAAACAAATCATTCTATAAACATAGATAATACAACATTCTGATGTTTCATGCTAAGTGCATCTACAACTTTGTTTTCTTTCCACGACATATACTCGATATGAAATTCATAAACCACAAAAAACTCTAGCCACATTTGTTGTCTCACATTCAATACTTTTAAGAGAATAAATACATTGAAAACTTCTAATTTGTAACTCAAATCGTTCTCCCAATAGATAGTGTCCACGCATTTTCAAAGCAAAATTAACCGTTGTCAACTCTAAATCATGTAGACAATCACTTTACCTTTTTTTCTTTACACAACTACTAACTCTATACCACATGCATCGTATATACCACTAAATCCCAATTTTCCGTTTGGAAAAGCTAACATTGACACATTGTTAACAAATATTTTAGCTTCAAGTACGCTTGCTTACATTTATCGGTCCAAACATACTTCATGTCTTCCTCTTTAGTTCAGTCATAGGTGCTGCTATACGAGATAAATTGTTGATGAATTTATGATCATATCCAACTTGATAACTTTATTCATCACATGAAATAGAAAATAAAAGATAAAAAGAAGAAAATAATGGAGATTGCTTTATTGATTGATTGAAGAATACAATGCTAAACCCTATATTTACAGGGTTATTTATTCTGTAGAATATTCTCTAGCATATTCTTTATTCTGTAGCATATTCTCTGTCATATTCGTAGCATATTCTCTAACATCCCCCCTCAAACTCATGATGCAACTGCTATGAGCATCGAGAGTTTGCTAGCTAGAAAACAAAAACAAAAAACTGAATGTGACTTGGTAAAGAAATCTACAATCTGTGAAGAAGATGGTACAAAAGGTAAGGTGATGATGTGCTTCTCAAGATGATGTCGAGTAAGGTGACTATCAATCTCAATATATTTGGTTCGTTCATGAAATACTGAATTGTGAGCTATTTGAATTGCACTTTTATTATCACAATACATAGGAGTTGGCTGAGAAAAAGATACTCACATATCCTCAGTAACCAACGTAACCAAAAAATCTCTTTAGTAGTAGATGCCATACCACGATATTCTGCTTCAGTTGAAGAATGAGAAACAATAGATTGTTTCTTACTCTTCCAAGATATAAGAGAATCTCCCAAAAATATATAATAACCAGTAATTGATTTACGATCAGTTGGACTACTACCATAATCAGCATCAGAATATGCATGCAACTCCGAGGAGGAAGTAGAAGAAAGTATCAGACTATGGAAAATAGTACCTCTAAGATATCTCGATATGCGAAGAACAATGACCCAATAAACTACAGTGAAATAAGCTACAAACTGACTAACAATATGAACAACATATGAAATATCTGGATGCATGACAGTAAGATACACCAAGCTTCCGACAGTAGTACGATACAAAGTAGGATCTGATAAAGGACTTCCATTAGAAGGAGAAAACTTCGCGCTAATCTCAATGGGGTATTGGCAGTCTTATTGTATTTGAGTCTACCTCGATCAAGAATATCTGTGATATATTTTGACTGAGAAAGAAGATATCCTTTGGGTGAATAATCATATCGTCAACATATAATGATAAGGTTATACGTCCAACATTAGTGCATTTAACAAAGAAAGCAGGATCATGACGACTAAAGATAAAACCAAGAGAAGATATGACAGCAAAAATTCTCTGAAACCAAGCTCGAGGATCTTGTTTTAGACCATACAGTGCTTTCTTTAGTCTACAAATATATCCAGAATCATGTGGAACACCAGGAGGAGGTTCCATATAGACTGCTTCTTGAAGATCTTCATTCAAGAAATCATTCTTAACATACAGTTGAGAGATAGACCATTGACGAACTAAAGCTACAACAATTAAAGTGTGAACAATTGTCATCTAAGCAACAAGAGAAAATGTTTCCTCATAATCCATGTCATACTTTTGAGAATACCCTTTTGCAATCAATCTAGCTTTATATCTCTCAGTAGATCCATCGAAATTAGTTTTAACCTTATATACCTAACGACAACCAACAACCCTCTTACCAGAAGGTAGAGAAACCAAATCCCAAGTATTTGTCTTATGCAAAACAGAAAGTTTCACATCCATCGCCTCTTGCCAATGATGATCAAGAATTGTCTCTTTACATGAAGAAGGTTTAGAAAAACTATGGATCAAAGACAAAAAAGAGGCAAAAGATGAAGAATAACAAGAATATGCAAAATCTAATAATTTTGTGGACTTAAGATTGCGTGTGGAAAGGTGGTGGAGGTGGTGATGGTGGTGATGGAATATCTATAGTCTCAGAAGTTGCTTGAGCAAGAATAGGAGAAGAGGGAGCTTCATCGTTATCATTTTCTGAAAGCATGTCATTATCTGCAATATTACTAGCACAATATTGTCTGAAAAAGGATCGATATGAAGAAGACCAGATCTAGTTATGTCATGAGTATTAGTTGGAACAAAGAAGAAAGGGATGTGTTCAAGAAACACAACACGACGAGAGACATAGAGTTTGTTAGTAATTGAATCAAAACATCTATATCCTTTTTTTCCAGCACCATATCCTAAAAATACATACATAGTTGAGCGAGATGACAAATTATTGCGTTCAACACGAGGGCGAAGAACAAAGCAAGTACATCCAAAAACTTTGAAGAATGAATAATCAAGAGAAAAACCATACAGTTTTTCAAAAGGGGAAATACCAGAAATATGAGAAGATGGAATTGCAATAGTTACAGACACGGCTGTAACAACAGCCTCCCCCAAAAGTCATTAGGAACAGAAGAGGATAAAAACATAGATCTAGCAGTTTCAAGAATGTGTCTATGTTTTCTTTCTACAACACCATTTTTTTTATGAGTGTCTGTGCATGAAGTTTGGTAAATAGTTCAATCTAAGGTAAGTAATTCTCGAAATTTCTTAGATGTGTATTCCCCACCTAAATCACATCTTAAAACGTTTAATGACAGTTGAGTGTTGAGTTTTAAAAAGAGCTCGAAAAGTGGTATAAATTTCAAAAAATTCTGAACGATGTTTCATTAAATATATCCAACAATAACGTGTATATGCTTCAACATTGATGGTGTCAACTTCATTTGTATATGCTTTGTCTTCTCTTTCTTTTCCCGCTCTGTCCATGTTTCAATTTTAGTCTAGTAACATTGGGTTTATTTTGCTTCGGTACCACATCTTTTAGGGCAAAGTAACCATGGAAGGAAAAAGAGCATGCTTCTCCTTTAGAGCGAACAATTTCATTGACTTGTGCAAATCAATTCTACATACTCATCTTAAATAAATGAGCATATTCACAAATCTCTTCATTTAATGCTTAAAATCATATCCATACACTTATCTCAATTGAATAAGTGTATTCACGTATCATATTATTTTCATTCTAACAAATCGTATCCATACACTTATCTTAATATAATAAGCATATTCACAAATCGTATTATTTTCATACTTCAAAAACATATCTATTAACTCAAAGGTACAAGTACAATCGTAAATCATAGGTGGGTTAAAACAATTCTTGGAATACATTTTTTCCCATATAACCCAAAATTATTGGTATTGAGTACAAACAAAGAAGTATAATGATTATAATGATCATACTAAATACTAATCTCCAAATCCCACTCATATTATTCATTGAATAGTGGTGATGATACCTTCCAAGTCTATACGATAGTAGAAGTTTCGTATTTGGAATTCACTACTAGCTGAATCCGAATATTGTTAAGAATTCTATTTCAAACATGTTAAGCCTTTTGAAAAAATTAATTTTTATCTCAAATTTTATAGAAATCTTCCTTGATAATAAATTAAATCGTTTTTTACAATTTAACTTACAAATAAAATTCGAATCAACTATAAGTTCTATTTCAAACCTTAGAACTTGTATTATTCTATTTATATTTTTTGAAATCCATTTCATCCGTTGTTTTATAAGCGCTTTCATTTCAAAATCTTATTCCAAAAAAGTTAATATCTCTTACACAATTTATTCGTTAATAAAACTTTGTTTAATAACTTCACAAAACTTTTTATTATAAAATTTGGTTAGGTATAAACACTTAGAAATCAATTATAAAACTTCATTTATAGCTTCATAAAACTTAATCTTAAAACTTACTTAAGTTTCAACACTCAAAATCTTGTTTATAGAACTTGTTTATAAAACAAGAATTTTGTGATAAAATCATTTTTAAAATCCTCCTATAAAATTTGATTATAAATCATGATTCATTTATAAAACTTCATATTATATTACAAATACTAAATCGATTCATTAATCTTGCTTTTGTTATAAAACAATTATATAATTTTACAACTTAGAAATTTTACCTTACGACAAATCATCGTATTCACAATGCTAAATTTAAGGTGTTTACCATCAATAACTTACCAATACCGTTTGTTGATAAATAACATAACAATGTTGAGTTTAATTCAGCATTCATTGCCCAAATTTTAGTAATACTTATGTTAGACAGTTTATGGCTGTATAAAATGAAAACAAATAATATCCAAAGCATAGAAGAATCCTGTTGGATACCTCCAAACTACCCCCTGCTTCACAGCTCACATATCAACTAGATATGTAAGATAAGCGTATAAAATTATCTAACTCATATATGATGAACCTTCCGCTTTAAATAGGTAGTGTCAAAGGTCATCCGCTCCGTGGGCGAGAATATATAGATAACCCAAACCAACTAAATAAATAGTAAATCATCCAATCAACAAATCAAAAAATAAAATATATAAACAACAAAGAATGTTATTATATGGTATAATAATATTCCAAAGAGCGTGAGTTTTAACTCGCCATCCAATCAAAACCAACGATTTTGGTCATTTTATCTAATTTCAAATAGGCATTTGAAATTATCTAAAATTTCAAATATCTTTGAATTAGATCAATCCAACTCTATGTATAGATTACACGAATATGAATCCAAGGGCGAATACGACACCTCAACCGAACCTCGTATGAATACGCCAGTTATATGTTTGAAACGAACTAAAATAAATGCAGTTTAAATAACATAATTATATTAACACTAAGTACCTAATTAGCGCCAGAATTAGTCTTGATTAATCCTCTCAAAATTGTGTGCTACAGGTTCATGAAACTCGACCTTCCCTTCGATCATAGCCATCCCACATTGATGTCTCCTTGGTACACTGAATCCCATAGTGACTTACCCGTGACCAGTGCCTTATTGAAAAATTGGGGTGTCTACAACACAGTGTTAGATGGATCTTAAGGTTATTATGACATTAGAAGTGGTGAAGTGTGTACTAACTTCTTAGTTATGAATATAAAATAGTATTTACTCAAATTGTAACAAGAAATAAGTAACCAAAGAATAAGTAAGTAATAAAGTAAAATGTAGAAAAGTAAATAACACCCAAAATTTTATACTGGTTCGTATTAACCAATCTATAGAATTTCACTATAATCACTTGCTTTCCACGAGTGGCAAGAACATATTTACAATCTTTATTTCACAGGCCACAAGATATACTTTCTCCTTATCAGCAACAACAAACTATGGCAAGCTGTCGCATCTTCAATGCAGATTCTTGTAGATTCAGTACAATGATCCTATAGACCTCCAATGACAATATAATTTTGAATTCTTTGGGGAAATAGGATGAAATTAGAGAGAGAATGATGTGAATTCAAATACAACTCTCTGATATTGTGTGGTTTGCAAATCCTTAAAGAATTGGAGTGAAAGAGAGTGGATTTGCAAAGATAATTGAAAAATATTCAATAGATTTATATTGCAAATATTTGGAGAAGGAATAGGAGAAAATGAAAAAAAAAAATGTTAGAATTCTTTTTTAGAAGCCTTTATATAGTGGTTGAAGAGACATGTCATTTAGTGAGAAGATGGACGTAAATGTCTCTTCAATTGAAATTAAAAAAAAAAACTGAAAAATGGCTAGTATGTCGACATGTGGGGAAACCCATGTTGGTGTTGCAAAAATGAACAACAACACTAAATAGGTGTTGCAAATTTCAGCTATTCAAATTTCTTTATATTGGTGGATTTTGGTAATTCGGTTGAGGTCAATGGTCGATGAGCTTCAAGTATAATTGTCATGGGATCTTTAAAAGATATTCTAAGGTTCAACCAACTCCTCACCACTTCAAAACACCTCCGTCCTTCATCATTCTTCTCTAATAGATTTTAATCTTCAATTGCTCTAATCATCTTTCTTCTGTAATTCTTCTTTTGTACTCTTGTTTATCTCTATGTCTCTATAATATATTTGATTTAACCACAACTCGAAGATACGTTAGTAGTAATATTTATATGGTTGTTGTCATCAAAATCAATACCTGGAATATTAACAATCTCCCCCTTTTGATGATGACAACCATAAAAATATTTGAAAGATAAATTATAATACTTTTATCTTTGACTCCTTCTAACTCTATGCATTCCTATCATTTTGTCTAGTATATTTATACCTTTTCTCCCCTTTGTCATCAACATAAATGGAAAAAATAGTCATTTAACTCCCTGCTAGACAATATGCAGAGTTTGTATATAGAGATAAATGCACATAAATAAAAACCCAAGAGGGGAAACCAAATAAATTCAAAACATGAAATAAACTTTATCAAGTAATTAGATGAGTTATAGAGTTACAGACTTTGTTGATGCCAATAACAAATCTTTTTCATATTTATCCAAGGTTTAATAAAAATTTTCTCATATGCTTTGAGCAACCGCTATTTTGTACCTGAAAATTTATAAATATGCACACTGGTACCCTTTTTATTTTGGGGTCCATGGGGTTAAGTTTTTGGATGCCAAACCCATGAAGATTTTGAGTGACCTTTCAAAATACAATCATTGGATCAATGGACCTTATTAATAAAATTATAAATATATTTTATTTTTCAATATTGTCTAACCTTTTTGGAATCCATAAATTAATGAACTTATTTTGAGGTTTTAATTTTAATTTCCTAAGTTTTGGTTTGAATTTGGTAGCCTTAACAAATTTAGTACTTTGAGTACTATTTTTCTTTAATTACCCTTAAGGGTGTATCCAAGTCCATGTTTATTCCTTGTGTGTTTAGATGCAAATAATACTTTTTCAAGATTATCCTCATCTTTGTTAAGTTTATCAATACCAACTTTCATTTTGTCAAAATCTTTAGTATGATTAAGAATAACATTGTCCAAAGATGTTATTTTGTCATTCAGATTAGTGATCCATGATGTCATTGAAAGATTTTTCTTATTTTAAGATTTCATTTTCACTTTTTAATTTTTCAAAACTTCCAAGTGTCAAATATTTTTCATCATTGTACCTATTTAGTCTTTCAACTTCATCTTCTAGACATTGTTTTTCTTCTATTAACCTTTTATTAAATATTTTTAATCTAACCATTTTTGCCAAACTATTGTTGAGCTCTTTCCTAAGTATTTTATATCCCTGACGTATATCATTCAAAACATTAGTAATTTCTTTATCAAAATTCCATACCTGGTCATCCATTGTCATGAAACATATGTTGGCATTTTCTGTTTCCGAATCACTATCACTTGATGATATATCTGAATCATCCCATGTTGTATTGAATGTCTGTTTTCTCTTCTTATTGAAAGTATTTGAAAAGTACTTTGGTTTCTTCAAGTTGCGACAGTCTCTTTTCAAATGACCGGGTTTATCGTATTCGAAATATTTAGCAACATTTCCATTTTTGGAATTATTATTGTTAGTTTTTCGAAGTTTGTTCGTTATCTAGTACTTCAACAATTTCTTGATCTTCTTAGAAATAAACTCAATATCATCATCATCTGGTTCATCATTGTTGATCATAGCATTAGGTGCTAGTGATTTCTTCTCATTTCCCTGATCATCCTTTCTAACCCGCAACTTTATTTCATAGGACATTAGATTACCAATTAATTATTCTATTGACATAGTAGCAATATCATTGGCTTCTTCGATTGCTAGATTCTTCTGATCCCATTCACTAGGAAGTGAATTCAAGATCTTCCTGACTTGGTCTTCTTTAGTAATTTTCTTACTTAATGATATTAAGCCATGTACTATATCTTGAATCTAGAATGCATATCAGAAATAGACTCATTTGGTTTCATTTGAAAATGTTATTGAGTTAACATAGATATCTTTGTCCGTTTTACTTTACTGGTTTCTTCATGTGTGACTTGCAGTGTTCTCCAAATTTTGTATGCAGAATTACAAATAAACACTCGATATAATTCATTGATGTCTAAGGAGCAAAATAAAATGTTCATGGCCTTCAAATTATTAAGTGCTTGTGTCTTTTGATCTAATGTCCATTTGAATATTCAGTTTAAGGCACTATGTATTCTATTTGGGTAATGATCCAAATATCTAAACCATTAGACTATAAATAAAATTTCATCCAACAAGCCCAATAAGTAAAATTACTTCCATCAAATAAAGGGGGTTTAGTGGTAGATTGCACTTCTATAAAAGGGTTAAAAAATATGTTACTAGTGTCACTAGCCATTTATACTTTTCAAAAACCCATTATGAATTTTTGAAAACTAGTGCTCTAATACCAATTGTTGAAAAACTGGGGTATGTACAACATAGTGTTGGATGGATCTTAAGGCTATTAAGACACTAACAATGGTGAAATGTGTATTAACTACTTACTTATGAATATAAAACAATATTTACTCAAATTGTAACAAGAAACAAGTAATCAAAGAATAAGTAGGTAATAAAGTAAAATGCAAAAAAGTAAATAACACATGGATTTTTATACTGGTTCAGATGAACCAATCCTATATCCAACCCTGCACTCCACCATGCATAATTTCACTTTAATCGCTTGTTTTTCCACTAGTGTTAATAACTTCTTTACAATCTTGATTTCACATGCCACAGGATACGCCTTCTCGTTATCATCAACAACAAATTATGGCAAGTTGTTGTATCTTCAATACAAATTCTTGCAGATTTGATACGATGATCATATAGACCTCTAATGGTAATATATCTTTGAGGAAATAGGATCAAATCAAAGAGAGAATGATGTGAATTCAAGTATAACTCTCTGATTTATGTTTTGCAAATCCTTGAAGAATTGGACTGAAAGAGAGTGGATTTGCAAAGATAATTGAAATATATTCAATAGATTTGTATTGCAAATGTTTAGGGAAGAAGAAGTAGGAGAAAATGAGAAAAAAATAATGTTAAAAGAGTTGGTTTCAGAGGCCTTTATATAGTGGTTGAAGAGACATGTCATTTGGTGAAGAGATGGAGAGAAATGTCTCTTCATTTGAAATCTTAAAAAACAAAAAACTAGCTAATGTGTCAACATGTGGGGGTACCCACGTTGACATGGGTGTTGCAAAAATGAACATCAACGTTAAATAAGTGCTACAAATTTCATCTATTCTAGTTTCCTTATATTTGTGGATTTTGGTGGTTTGGTTGAGGTCAGTGGTTGATGAGCTTCAAGTATAATTGCCATGGGATCTTTAACAAAATATTCTAAGGTTCAACCAACTTCTTATCACTTCAAAACACTTATGTCCTTCATCATTCTTTTTTAATGGGTTTTGGTCTTCAATTGCTCTGAGTATCCTTCTTCTATATTCTTTTGTACTCTTGTTTATTTCTATAAGTGTCTTCATAATATATCTGGTGTAGCTGTACAATTCAAGGATACGTTAGCAGTAATGTTTATATTGTTATTGTCTCAAAATCAATACCTAGGGTATTAACATGACTCACCACAATATACCATCGCAGGGAACAGCGACGCCTCCAAACTTTCCTATCGCTGTGAATTCTCCGATGAATGAAAATGGGTTTATCCCTATTTTCTCAGCCGTTTGGCCATTCCAGGTGCTCCAAGCTTCATCCCGCCCCCTTTATCTCCTACAATCAGAACCTTCGCTTGAATTTTTTGTGTTGGTGAACTACGAAATAGGTCTGGTTAGGGTTATGGCCAGATTCCGACGAATCCAGTCACCCAATCAACGAATGGCCAATGTCGATGAGTTCGTGTCATCGATAGGACAAGTTTCATGTTGAGAGTTTTAACTAATTATGGATGGATTGAACCGTGAAATATCAGCCATTGATTGTAAACGATGGCTAGGTTTTAAGGAATGAGGAGAAGAAATGCTTATATAGCCACTTTCAAAACACTATTTACCAAGTTCGAAAAGTTCCATATTCAGAACGAAATGCGTTCATTATAGTTCATAGCTAATAACCCACATTCTGAACATAATGTAACTATTTTAGAAAGCTATATCAACCATTTGCAAAATATGTGCTTGAAGTAAAGGTAACCGTAGACCTCTAAGCCCCAACAACCAGTGTTGGTAAAAAAGGGCATGCTTTGAGGTCAGTTTGGGTAGCTCCCATGAGAAGACGTTTTCATCTTTCTGGATTAATCATTATATGTCGAGTGAATGATGTATGCGGGTACCCGGGGGTGAAAGGTCAGTTATGACCGGGGTGAAATGTATTCAGGAAATGAGCTTCCCGTTGGAAAGGTTTGTGTAATAGTTCCGGCCATGCTATTTAGCAGACGAGAGTGTTCATCGGTGCATCCATTTAGAGATGTACTATTTGGAAGGTGGTTTCTTACCTTGCCATCGTATGGAATCCATTTCCCTAAGAGCTTGCGAATTCTTTTGTAGATCCCCTTGAGGGATGCATAATTTATTAATGGTAATAATTTCACTATTTCTATTACTTATTTTAATGGGTTTTATCCCGCAAGTCATTAAAAATAATATCAAACAATTTTGAGGTATGATGATTTGGTTACCATAAGGTAAAAACTCATGCCATGTTTATGTGTGGTCGTGGTCTTATGGGATACCCTTTATTTCCTAATGGCGAATTTAAGTTTCTCGCACCAGTTACATGACTGACCAAGAGTTTCCCATTCTTTCCCCTTCAACTCTGGGTGCCTATATTTTTCTCGGGAAGCCTAGTAGTAGGTTCTGCTTGGATCCGTTGGACGGAGCTTGAGGATGAAGAATCTAGAGATAGTCATACATTCCCACTTTTTCTTACTTTCTTTCAACATTTGCAAGGGACGGTTATGTAAATATCCAGGCTGATTGTAACACCCTATACATTTTTGGTCCGAAATTTCGATAAAAATCGACCATCCAATTATAGATATTATAAATTTGTACCTGCAAATACTGAGCATGAGCATGATCGAAGTATAGTAAAACTAACTCACAGCAGAAACAAGATAGGATAACAAGTATGGACTAAGGCAACTACCTTGAAAGCAAATCGCCACATCAATTCCAAGCATGAAAGAACATGAACAGAAAGCCAAACTTGACAACTTGCGAAGGCTTGTTTTCTCCAAGATAAACTTGAGAGTTGTTACGAGGAGGGGATTTGAACAACAAGTCCTGGTGAGTAGAAAATATATAAAACTGTATACAATACACAAATGCATCCCGCTTGGTCTCACCTAAATCATATGTCTAAAATGGCTAGTAAATTAACCCAACTTTGCAAAGATTACGCTTGATGATCAACTAACATACCCAAGGTAGCACCTCCTAAAGGTAACATTATCGCAAAATAATGAGATAGAACTTTTACGCATAAGTATGAAGCCTTCCAACCACCATTCGAACATACAACAACACTAAGAGGCGGGCTCTCCAACAAATCAATACCCTAATAATAAAGGGAGCGGTCATATCTATACAATGACCTATGGCCTCACTAATATTATATCATAAAGGTGTATCCGCTGATCACACTTAATACCTTACTAGGTGGTTTACTACTCCCTAATATAGATTAGAGGACACCAACTACAAAGTTCTACTAATTTAAGGCTTCTGTCTTTCAGGCATATTCCTAAACCCTGCATAAGGCGAGAGATAGTAAGCAATCACTTATTACCTACACGCTAAATAGAAAATTTACCATCTTTTATGACTTTTCCCTCAACGGACCCCTTTGTTAATATCTAGGTATCCTTATTCCCTGAGTCACTTAGTACTTCCCATAAGATAGTGTTAGGGATTGAGGAGTGGAACGTTAAAGTAAAAACAAACACTAAAGGGGGGTGAATAGTGTTTTTGAGAATTTAAACAAAATCTAAAACTTATGTGAACTACTACATGGATCAGACACCACAAAAACAATCACAAATTCAAACACGAACACAAAAAATAAATAGACTGCAGAAAAGGAAAGAACAAATAGGATTTTATACTAGTTCGGATTGCTCCTGCGTCCAGTCCCGCATAGTGCTGGATTGTGCAGAGTTCTATTACTATATCAATATCCAATTAAAACTTCCTCGGTTTCAAGGCTACAAGGGATACCACCGATACCAACCTCCTTGATTTCACGACTACAAGGGATACCACCGATTATCTGTCCTTGATTTCACGGCTACAAGGGATACCACCAGTTATCTGTCCTTGATTTCACGGCTACAAGGGATACCACCGATTACTTTACTCAAATCAAACAGTTACAAACAACCCTAGAACTCTTAAATAACACTTGATTCAGAGAGTAATGAATAGAGAGTGTAGAGAGAAGAAGATTAATAAAAACAAAATTGAATTTGGCAGAGTATAGGTGTAGAAATCATAAAAATGATAAGAAATAATAGTGTAATGAAAGAGAGTGAAAGTGGAGAAGAAGAAGAAGAAGTGATTAAATTTTCGAAATCAACCCCTTTGTATAGTGTATGAAAGGTTACATCACTTCACAACCATCACAAATAGTGAAATGACACTTCCTTTCGAATTTGAGAAAATGACAGTTATATGTCGACATGGGGTTAGTTGTATGTCAACATATCCTTAGTATAAAGTTGATTTTTGAGCATTTTTCAAGTGTTTTGATATATAAATATAATTTTGGAAATTCTTGAATTAAAATATAGTGTTATAAATGAATATTATAAAGTAGGAAATCATATGAAAACATAATTATAAACTTTATAAACATATTTATAAAATTATAGAATTAAAACTATGTAAAACATATTAAAAGTATGAACATATATAAAACTTATAAAACTTGAGTTTGAAAACAAAAGTAAAATAAGAAAGGAATAAATAATAAAAAAAAAGAATAGAGAGGATAGAAATTGAAGATAGAATTTGAATACAAAATTTGAATTTGAACCTAAAGTGCTATTCAGAGTCTTACATAATCTAGACTCTATAACTATATTAGTCTTGAACTCTTGAAATCTTGAATATTCATGAGTCTTGAAATATCTTGAATTCTGAATCTCTAACATCTTTAAGACATATAGTCTTCAGTATATAATTCCTGTATATAAATCCTGCATATGTGTGTATATATATATATATTCTAACAAAGGTGTTAGTATATATTTTATAATTAATTAATATTGAAATAAGGTTGTTGTCATCAAAACTCTATTCTCCAACAATCTCCCAGTTTTTGGTGATGACAACCTTAGTTTATAAAATATCATATCTATATATACCTGTTGATGATGATTCTTCAAATACTCTCCCTGTCTATATGAATCCTATAAACTATGTCTATATTTTATAATTTCTCCCCCTTTGGTATTATCAGAAAGAAATTCTAAAACTACTCCCCCTAAATCATATAACTTCCTAAGTAAAACTTATAAATAACAAAGTAACTTCTAACCGAAAGTAGAATACTCCCCCTAAATAAAATACTCATATAATAAATCTTATACTTCCCTTTATATCTGTATTACTTTACGATAAGATGTATAACTACTTAACTTAAACACAATCATCCATAATTTAAACTAGAATTTGTACAAGCGACGGTACATGGATTTTTACAAGCACGATACATCGTAAGAACAAAAAAAGAAAACCTTAAATACTAATTATTCTTGACAATGGGAGATCTGTGAATTGGACAATTCGGATAATGGAGACAAAAATCCCCACTTCGTTCAATGACATTTCCATTTTGGTCTAATAAGACCTCTCCCACACATACAACCTTATCGTCTTCTTCCGTAATCATTGGTTGAGTGTCCTTAGGTTCTTCTTCCTCCTTCATCTCTTCTTCCTCTTCTAGTTTTTCCTCTGGTTCCTCCTCCTCTTCCATGGTTTGATTATCATCGTCGATGATAATCGGATTAGCCTGATTATCCATTATGTATTTAAGAAGACTTCTCATTATTTTCCCCTGCCTATTTTGCTCTTGACTCATTCTAATTTGAAATACTTGTATTCCAGCTATCATTTTGCAGAACATACTCCATCTTTTCTTCGATTTTGATGACCTGAGATAGCATAGATCATTGAAAAGGACCCTTGGATCATCTAGCAAGCGAATCGGAGTTGACTTGGGTGCTTAGATTAGTGGAGGCCATTGTATATTTTAATTTAGAGTTTTTACAGAGAAGAGAAACGAAAATGAAGAAGAAAAATCAAAGTAGAATGTTTAAATAATTAATATAACTAACTTTTGGTGGGAATTAAATTTAAAATTCTGGCAGTTATAAGTCGACACATGCATATTTGTATGTCGACATACTTATGTTTTAAAAAAAAATTCTATGTTATTTTTATATGTAATAGTATATTTAATTGCCACATCAATACCACAAGTATCGACAAAGGTAACTACCTTGAAAGTAAATTTCCACATCAATACCAAGCATGGGAGAACAAGAACAATAAGCAAAACTTGACTACTTGCGAAGACCTGTCTTCCCCAAGATAAACCTGAGAGTTTGAGGGAGGTCAGAAGAACAAGTCTTGGTGAACAGAAAATATATAACACTATCTACAATAAAAAAATGCATCTCATTTGATCTTACCCAAATCATATGTCTAATAAGGCTAGTGATTCTAGCCTAACCTTATGAAGATTACACACAATGATCAACTATCATACCCAAGGTAGTACCTCCCAAACATAACGTTGTCGTAATATACTAAGATAAAACTTTTACACATAAGTATGATGTCTTTAAACCACCATTCAAACATACACCAACACTAAGAGGCGGGATATCCAACTACTCAACACCCTAACAATAAAGGAAGTGGTCATATATGTATATACAACCACTTATTACCTCATTAACAATATACCATAAAGGCGGATATATTGATCACTTAATACCTTACTAGGTAGTTTACAACTCCCTAATATGTATTAGAGGACAAAACAACCAACTCCTACTAATTTAAGGCTTCTGTCATTCACGGACATTCCCAAACCCGCATAAGGCGAGACATAGTAAGCAGTTACTTATTACCTACGGTCTAAGTAGGAAATTTATCATCATTTACGACCTTCCCCCCAGCAGACCCCTTTATTACTTTTTAGCTAACCTTATTGGATAATCCCCTAGTCACTTAGTACTTCCTGCAGGAAAGGTAATCCTATGGACATTTAATACCTTATCCCAAGGCAGACTTTAACATGGTCACTTACTACATACAGGAAGTAGACTAGCATAAAGATTACCAATCTCAGACCCAATTAGCCTTTTAATACTTCTTATTTATGGGGAGGTGAGTTGTCTGAATGCTTAATACCTTTTTAAAGGCAGACCCAATGACTCTATCCTTAAGGGGAAGGGGAGTTAAATCACTTGATACCCAATAGTCGGATCCTACTACTTAATACCTCTAATCCCGAAATAGGCTATGTTCCGAATTATTTCCTTTTGGGTTTCTTCTTTTGAAAGGGAGGCAGGCCTTATATGCACTTAATGCCTCAACTCTTGTAGTAAACCTTTTAGGATTAATTCTCATTACGCAAATAGTTATCATTATGGTTCCTATGGTTAATAATATCTCACATTAGTTATACATATATCCGACTGTTGCAAAGTATGGACTTTTATCAAGTAAGGCAACTGACCTCACGTCATTAATCTACTAAGTCCAATCCTTATATTAACTAAAGATACTATTTTTATGATTAAACTAAAATAAGATAAGGATGATTTCGTACAACTTCCTATCCTAGTATACTTATTTATTTCCTTATTGGACTTGGTATTTACTACAGCCAGTAATGCCATAGATTCACATTAAATTCCCTTTAATCTAATTTTTTATTACAACAGTCACATGCCATTAATGACCCTAACAATAATATTTCTAAGGCAATGAACACCCAGTCAATTTATTTTCATAATTGTCTTGTGCCATTAATGAACCTAATGTCATGTTTTCTAAGGCAACATACAACTTATTAAATGTCATATATATCAGTTTCATCTAATTACCTTACATCTAATCATTGTAACTGTAACAACCCTGAATTTTGGGATAAATTTAAAAATTTATTTTAACTAATTTTAATGGGTTTTGATATTTAAAATAATTTATTTAAAAAAATAATGATTAAAATTTTATTTAAATCGAAGTTAGGACGAATAATTGAATTTTAATTATAAAAGGAGTTAGAAATAGCGCGGTAGTTTGAAAAGTCAAACTTGAACTTTGACTGACCGTACAAGATGCAAAATTTAACGGATTTTAGTAAAACCAAAAATATTAGAATCTCTTTTAAAATATCTTTCCAACAAATCTGAAAAATCAAAATTTTATAGCGGGAATCAAAAGTTATGCCCAGTTTAAATTTCAGAATAGTCGTTGTAGGATATATATATATTTTTTAATATTAAAAATAGCCATCTTTCAAACGACCTCTGTTTTCGACGAAACTACTTTTGTTGGATTCGGAATGTCACATTATTGCTAAGTTTAGTTTTTCATAATTTTTAGAATTAATTTGTGACCGTGGCAAAAAGATTTCAGTTTGGCCAATTTCGGTCAATTTTAATCGACTTGAAAAAGGCCATTTTTCAAATAGGCACAGAATTGAATGAAATTAATTTTCCTAGGTCCGCAGCGTCAAAACATAGCTAAATATATTTTTCGGGATTTTTCGGAGTTAATTTGTAGCCCTGGTGAATTTATTCGTACGGTTGAATTAAAAATAAAAATAAAAATATTTTAAAATAAAGAAAACTGGGTCAAGATAGTCGTTTGGGCCTACGGGACATAGCTAGATGAGTCCGGAATAGGGGTTAATGGGTAAGAATGACAGTCGTTGGGCTGAAATCAGACAAAGTTGATAAACGGGCCTTAATTGAGTAATTAGTGAATATAATAAAATAAATATTAAGACAAATTAGAACCCGAACCCTAATCTAATATGACCAGCCGCCACTTGCAATTTCCATGGCCTAGAATGGCCAATTCTTCCTTCCTCAAATTCTCCCAATCCACAAAGAATTAACACCTCATTCTTTAGACAATATTGGAGAGATTTTCGAGACCTTCGTTTTCATACGGATATGATTGGATTTCGTGAAGTAAAATGCCCGGATTTCACCTCCAAACCCGAGCCGTTACAGTTGGTATCATAGCTGGTTAGAGAACGTGATAGGGGGTTCTCGCTTGGTTGTTTGGTGGAAAGCAGGAGACTCTTACCCCTACATGTCCCAATGAGAAGATTGGGTTGGTTGTTGCAGTCGAGAGGCTGGCCGTAAAATCAGTTCTGAGGTATCACTGTATGTCACGGTGGGAGGTCAGCCCACTGCCTGATGGTTGCAAAGCCTAGGGCCGTTACAGTAACTCCCAAACATTTCTATGTTTATTTAATTTAAAATAGTTCTTATATAATTATGTATATATAAATTAATTATATTGATTACCTAATTGGAGTCACACCATTTATTCCTATTTATTTTAAATTGTAACCATTTGATATTTATTACCTATTCATTCCTTTCCCTACAACATTCATGATTACAATATTTATTCCCTTATTTGTAACCTTTTAATTATAGCAATTAATTCCATATTTATTGCTATCTACATAATGGTTACACATATTGGTTTTCATTTATTATGGGAAATCTTACCTTTTATATACCCATTAAAATGTAAATCATCCAAATTCAAACAACATTCATATATAAATCTTACTTTTATATTCCCATCAGAACAGAAATCATTCAAATTCAAACAACATCCATATATTTAATTATAATGTTGTTTACGTAGGTTTCAAATGGATAAGTATATTATATATATATATATATATATATATATATATATATATATATATATATATATTAGTGAGATATTTACATAGTTACTCATTATGTTCCATTATTATTATTATTATTATTATTATTATTTGGCAAAACCATCTGGTTTTTAAGGTGACGCAAACACCTTTTTACTTTAACTAATAATAAAAAATACAGTATTGTACAGGTGATTGCAGTTGACAATCAGCTACATTGGTTTTAAGGTAGATCATCCACCGTTTACGGAATTATAGTGTTTTGTCCACTCTACCTTTTAGGCTTACAGTATTGGAGCTAGCCTGGGCAACTAGACTAAAAAAATAGCTCCACGCAGGGAGTCACATACAAGAACATTACATAATACAAAGTATTACATAAAATACTGCACGGTACAACAATACATTACATCATGAATTCAAAAGCAAAGCATCCTACCTAGAAGTTAGACACGCCATAGGTATAAGAAGTACCATGAATCCAAAGTAGCTCTGCAGTAGCTGCAGACACAACTTACCATGCTGATGACCATATATTCCAAGGCATGGTACAATACCAAACAATTGGCAGGTCCAAGAACCATCCAATCATGAAAAAGAGCATAGCATCGAGAAAAGCTTCATCTGGATCCAAAAGTTGAAACTGAGCTGAAATAGAGAAGGCAGGAGAGGACCAGAAGTAAGCTCGTCGAGAGCAAGCTTCACCTAT
The DNA here is from genome assembly GCA_030737875.1 of Allium sativum. Taxonomy (NCBI): domain Eukaryota; kingdom Viridiplantae; phylum Streptophyta; class Magnoliopsida; order Asparagales; family Amaryllidaceae; genus Allium; species Allium sativum. The sequence continues at coordinate 643,839,067 of CM060922.1, forward strand.
GAGCTTACAGGCCATTAAAGTGGTTTCAAAAATCCAAAACTAAGGCAGGGGAGACCAACTCGAGGGATGAACCAATGTGATAAATCAATCTTGCTAATAGCAAAGGTGCTCTACAGTATAAACACTATCCATTACAGATAATATAAACCTGTAAAGCATCCCATATCCAAACAAGAGGAGAAATACTCACACACAAACTCCATACAACATTTTCAATTGCCACCAACTTTCAACCACCAAGACGAATTGTCAAATCCACACATACATACAAACACTTCAGGAACCCCAATACATACTAAATCGTCAACCAGAACAACGTGCTGACACTCAGCTCACTCAACAGGCTAGAGACTGAACTGTTCCAACGGCATACCTGATTTATAAAATGTTTACGCATAGCTTTCCAGGAGAAGATCAGGTAGAATCGTGTAAGTAACTGAAAGAAAGAACACATACAATGAAAGTAGAGACTCCACGGTAGACAAAAAACTTCAACTAATAAGCAAGTCGAACCATAACAGAGGAACTAAAATCCAAAATTAAAACTAAAGCGAAATGGCTCAACAGTTACTTTCCAATCGCCCCACCTAACAAGGTCAGATGAAGTCAAACAAAAATTCACCAGGCAATGAAGCTCTTAGTCGCCTGGATACCTCATTTCACAAATTACTGAGATAGACTGAAGGCAAGTCGCGAAACCAAGACAAACAGCAGCCTAAGTTTGAAAAATGTAATTACTCGCTAAGGACACTGCGCAATTTAGTGAAGTGGTAGAGTAGGAGATTGCGGATGGAAGAGGCGTGGAAGGAGGAAGAGCAAAGCATTTTTTAAGAAAAAAGGTTCAGATTGGAGTCCAATCTGATAATTAAATCATTTCAGAGGTTACGATAACAAAATCTGAGCAGATTTAGAGAGGGGAGAGAAAAATTGGAGTCGTATTGGTGAAGAGGAAAGATACGAGAGTTGAAATGAAGAATTGAAAAAAGGTGAAATTGCTCAGTCTCCATTAACAACCTCTTCCGTAAAAACCTTCTGTAATGTCCCAGATTTTTCAGCCATTTAATTCGAATTATTTAATTTGAATAATCGCTGTGGAATCGTTTTTAAATTTTAACGATTTAAATATTAAAACGGTTTTTATGTAAAAAGATTTTTGATGTCGAATTCTGAATTTCATACTGATTGGAGTTAAAACTGTTGTCGTAATAAACACGGTGAAATAAATTTATTTCAGCTGTTCAAATTTAATGTATATGGTATTGTTTTTTTTAGGGTTATTAAAGCTAACTAAAATTCCGACAATGTAGTAACGACTAAAGAACTGGACTCCAACAGTATGAAAATGGGTTGTTTCATAAAAAGGTGATAAGACGGAAATGTGCAGTACATATAGCCATGTACAAAAACTCTTGTCTATAGTAAGCAGTACATATAACAATAACAATACATGTGGCCTTATATATGCAATAAGAAACTATATATATAGCTATACATATAAGAATATATATAATAGCAAAACAAAAATTTGTCGATTAACGCTGTACTTAATTTAATTAACATGGTTTATTAATGCTAAGTGTCAATATTGAATACCGAACTCGTAATATTTAATTTCATGATCTAAACCATCAACCTACTGAGGCAATCACGTTGGCTGAACTTGTGATGTTTTTATCCTTTAGAGCATGAATTAAATTTTGTCAAATGACAAACATTTAATATTAATTTACATAAAGAAAATTGTTATCACATATTGATCAGAAAATACGAGATAGTAATACACCACCAAATCCTTGAAAGCAGAACAAACAGTATATACATATTTTACAATGACTTTATGTATCAAATATATGAATATTTATAACAGATTTTGGATAAAATCAATCAGTACAAACAAGATCCACCATCGGCCTTGATGCTTTCAACGATGAGTGAATCCATCTCGGTCCAGAGCAATCTGCAAAAAGGAAAAGAAGGGGAAAACCCATTAAAAAGTGGGATTCATGATAGAAATAAACAGTTCAAGAGAAGAAATAAATCAATCCGTATACCCATTCACGTGAATGGTATGACTACCAAAATAAACCCATGTGAATCGATATACGTATAGTGAAACATCAATTTCAAATGTAGACAACACAGAAGATAAGAAAAAGGGGGAATCAATGTTAGAAAAGGAAATCCAATGTAATCTTTATGGTCACAAATTCAACAGTAAATTCACATGCAGTGAATCTCAGACATACAAAATCCAAGAAAGAAATATGTATCACAGAACCCAAAGGTTTCTGATCTGAATAGGTCATGGACATATGAAGATGACAAATCAATGGACGACAGTAGGGTAGGAACGGCTATGACAATGCATAGCTAAAGATAAAAAAAAAAAAAAAAAAACACCACACCCATAGAAAGAATATATATATATATATTTACAGGCAGCAAAATAATCAAATTAAAACAACTAGGGGAAAAGATCATCTCGTACAACTATACAAAATAGACCTAAACAGTTAAATTACTGTATATATTCATACATCAAGACTAGCTCATGATCAGCTAAGCAAAATAGTGTGAGGTACAACTAGAAGAAATCAAATCAAATCTATAGATACTGTAAACCCATGTGAATAGATACTGTAAATCCATAGATACTGTAAACCCATGTGAATAGATACTGAAAATCCATGTGAGTAGATACTGGAAAAAAAATCCATGTGAACAGATATTGGTACATCCATGTGAATATAAATCGTGGACAGTTTCAAGATTTGAAACATCTAATAAACCAGCATTGAAAACAACAAAAGAAATGGTACAGAAATTTCCAAGAAAACCAATATAAATATGTATATTTCTACATATATCTGTACAACCGAATCAGCTTATATATATATATATTCATATATATATACAGTGCCGAATGTATATCCATATGTACAGAAACTCATCTACAAATTTACTGTTGAAATGTACTTAGAAATCCGAACAAAATCAAAGGGGAGATCCTAATGTCTGAAGTGAATGAACAACACATAGCTCACAGCTACCTAACCCAATCAACACAGTGATATATAGGTTTATCACATACAATTAAAATCCTACACAAAATCCGAACAAATCTAAATTTCAGATCCGATTATGATTGAAATAACAATTCATAGCCAACGACAGACGATGTACTCATCTAAAATCTGACCGCAACTATAAATACCCACAACAACTCAACAAGTTTTCAACCAATTCAAACACAATTTGTAAGACCAGAGAAAAATCAAATGAAAATAAATACTGTGTAGAGTAAAAAGGAAAAAGAAGAAAACTTAGCTTCAATTTTGCGTCGAAACCGGTTCGAGTAGAAGCCGTAGGTCAGTGGCTCGGGGTTGGCTGCAGTGAAGATCCAGGGGTTGATCGTGAAGCCCTGGTAGTGGATCGAGTGGCGGAGGAGGGTCGCGTGGAGAAGGGGATGGCGATGCCATGAATCAGGCCTAGGGTTTTCGATTTTTTGGTTTGGGAATTTTTCCGAGGGAGGCGGCTAAATGAAACTTGGATTGAAGGGTTAGGGTTTTTAAACAGGAAGCGGGTCGGGTTCATGTAGTTGGGCCGGCTAACTAAGATTTACAGACGGTCAGTTGCGTTGGGACCGTGGAGGAGAGTACTTCGAGATGGAGCGGGCCAAGCCTAGATCTGAAGTGACTGGAATTTTCATTTGAATTAAACGTCAGTCTAATCAAAACCAGAAAGTTTTATCGTCAGATTCAAATCGAGGTGAGTTAAACTCACTCAGCACTTCCAATTTATATTTTATATAGATTGGATTTTTATTTTCGTGTTCTGATTGATAGTGTTTGACTGTTGCCTGTTATAAAATTATGAATTTAATTACTGGAAGTTAAACGGTCAGTTAATTTCAGAAGAAATACAAATCATTTTGTTTTGACTCGAACAAGGGAATTTCCCTTGATTGATCGCATTTATAAAAGTGCTGGAATTGGTTGAGTTGTTTGGATTGGCCGTAGATTGAATGGTTGTTATTGTTGATGATTGAATCGTACTGCAACATTTGTTCTGATATAGACAATTGAATGGTACGTGTTGGTAAATTAGCATCACTTGGTCGATAAATAAATCGATTTCTAAAGATGAATTTTATTGACTGTAAGTCGACAGAGTTGCAGTTATAAATATATTTTATAACTGGAATAAGTTGAAAGCTGTCATTTTAAATAAAGGCTGTTAAAAGGGGAATAAATATTAATCATTATTGGAAAAATTATAAGTAATTTATGGGATATGTTTTATTAAACCAATTTCTTATGTCAATGAGAATTATAAATAAATGAAATAACTTAGCAGTAAGTGTCTGATTAATCGTGAGCGATTAAATGAAGTTATTTAAATTTATAAATTTAAAGATGGAATTAATTAGAATTGGTTAAGGAAATAACCATGTTGGGTGGGTCGACCATTTAGACTAAGGTAGATTTTAAATTAGTGAATTAATTTAATTGATCCAACTTAGTAAGGTTTTAAGCAGAGGAAAGTATTATTTAAGTAAAGAAGTAAATTGTTTTGAAAGGATTAATGTAAAGTGTTATAGTAATCATTAATCAAAGGAAATATATCTAAGTAAGCAAGTTGGAAATGAAAGGGTCGAGGGTTGGGAAAGGGCTAAAGGATGAGTTTTTGTGTTTAAGCTCGAGTCTTATAATAAGGCAATAAAGATGTTTAAGTGGATACTTAGCGTAAATGAAAGTTTCTTTTACTTAAGGTTCTAACTAAGTAGAGGAAATGAAGATGTAAAAGGGTATATATATATAACCTGGAATTTATAACGACGTTTATAAATGAATATGAGTTTAAACATCGTTTTTAAACTGGAAATGCTTAAAAATGGTATTAAGTTGAATAAATAGATTTAAAAGGAGTTTCCCGAAAGAGAAAAGGTAATGGGGAAAAAGGGATTTGCTTAGAGCTTAACGAGGCTTGAAATAAGGATTGAAATGATAATACAGGGTTTTGAATCACGACTCGTATTTATCTGAAGGTAAGAACGTTGTTGGTCAAGGTCTGAGAGGTAATTAAAATACCCCAACTTGAACAACTTCGGGACGACCCAACGATGATACTAGTGGGCGATGGCGAGAGGGTGTGATAAGATTTTCCAAAGTAACGGAAATGAGACGAAGTGATATTTTCCATGGTAACAAAATAAAAAGGGACTTGAGCGATTAAATTTTAAAAGCCAAGTGATACTGGGTACCAGACCAGTAATTATATGATTTCATGGATGTTTGCTTGATAGTTAAATAACCGACTATCAAGTTTGACCTTCACGATTGTTGGTATGGAAAGACCGGGATCGAATATGTATTCGAAAACCATTCCAACCAACAAGTACGAATATATAGAAGAGATCAAGTGATGATCGAGATGGAGCATGTGAAGACCATAGATCTTCATGAAGCGGAAGAACCACTTACAATCTCTGATTCGACCCGGAGATATACTGGGTTCTGTCGTGGTTGAAACTGTGGATTGCAAGGGCAATCGCTACTGATCCATGGGGTGATTCCTGTATTGGATGCAGTAGGAGAGTACCTTCGGTTCACCCTGTTCCTGGGTGACTTGTATGGATGGATGTCTGACAAAGTATTTCCAAAGGAATTACGTACGTTGGTTTCTTCAAACGTACGATAGTTGGTGGCGGAGGACGACGGTTCTCTTAGCTTAACCACTAGAGTATTTTTGTGGACGTCAATTAGTGATATCTGGCGGATCTGACAATGTGACATTCAAAGTGAATGGTGGCCAGATGTTTGAAGAGGAATTCTAGCCTCAAGCCTCATCAACCGGAAGATGACAAAAATCGGGCAGGCAGCATGGCTATGTGGGTCGCTCCCATTAGGGTGTATAATCACCTATCTAGAGAAATTCCTTTTGTTTCTTATCCTATCGATTCTGCCCATTCGGGAACGGTGGTTTGAGTCCAACCGTTGGTGATATACATTCGATACACTCAAGCGAAATGAGTGGTCGGTCATGTGTGGGCCGGGTTGCAAGACGTTCTTGTTGAACCCTGTGTATTCGCCTCTAGAGATACACGTGCGGAAGGTGGTTCCATACCTTGTCAAGTTGGAAATCCAATATCCAATAAGCGCCCGCGGGTTTTCAATTGTATACTATATACGGGGAGTGTGAGATGTAAGCGTTCCTCTAGATTTGATATTTATTTGTATCTAGACATTATCATAATATCAGATCAAGATATGATTTCAAAGGATGTTTAGGTTATCGTAAGGTAAAAACCGTCCGTGTTTATGTGTGGATCGGTCTTACGATTACCATTTTCTTTCGAAAGGATTTTTAAACTCTAAAATCAAGTTGTGTGCTACCCTTAATAGCTGTGCGAGTTTTTCTCACTCTGGTTCACCAGACTGACCCGGTATTTTGTAAATGCTCGGGTTAGCCCGGCATGTACAGGTTCAGATTATCAAGTACTGAGAAGTCCAGTGACAAGATGAAGGTGTTCAGACATGATTACTATCCCGCTGTGTGATTATATATATGAGGACAGGTTATCAAAACTGTCCAGCTGTGTGTTGTACTCTGATATGGTAAGTATTTTAAAGCTTTCAGTAAAGATTTATTTCTGTATTATATTTTGTTCCGCTGCGATGTGAGACTCTGTGTTGGTTCTTCTTCTTCTTCTATTCTAACTTTCTTTCTTTCTTATCTCACCCTCTAATTTCTTTCTAAACGTTCCAGTGTTTCGGTGTTTGGAGGATCGGCATGAGTATGGTAAAGGGTATTTATGTCGATTTCCGAGGCCGAAAATCCGCTGGGTCGTTACAGTGGTATCAGAGCTATTGGTTGAGTAGTAACCTTGGCTCTGTGGCGTAACTCAATAGAGATGGGGTCAGTAGCACCCTAGATCGAGACTGAGTGTATATATGAGAGCGTATTTGTAAATTTTATTTACAAATGTTTAGTATTGTATTTGTTGATCGGTTCGAGTGTTGAAAAGCATAGAACTGGCAATGGATATAGTATTGTTTTGAAAGAGGGTAAATGAAATAATTTTACCCGATGTATATTTTTATATAGAAAAGGGAAATAATTTTCTATATATTATGATGATATGGGGTGTTTGTTTGTTTGTTTGATTGATTTGATTTGGAATCAAATTTGAATTTTGAAATAAAATTGAATTGATGAGAGAATCAATTCGTCGATTTAATCAGATATGAAAGTGAAACTGGACCTGGTTAAGTGAATTTAACCGGTTGGGGTTGAGTGATTAATTTTGTACCCGGAGTGAGTTACCGTTTGGATTTGGAATTTTCTTTTCTAAGGAAATGCGGCCCAGAGTGGCAGTGGTACTCGTACCGATCGAGCCATGCAGGAGAGGAGCTGGCGAATTATTGAATTTTTTTTTTTTTTGGAGTTCGAATTTAATTTGAATTTAATTCAAAAGTAATGATTTTAAAAATAATTCGATTCGGAATATTCTCCTTACTTTGCAATTTCGAGGACGAAATTATTCTAAGGGGGGAAGAATGTAATGTCCCAGATTTTTCAGCCATTTAATTCGAATTATTTAATTTGAATAATCGCTGTGGAATCGTTTTTAAATTTTAACGATTTAAATATTAAAACGGTTTTTATGTAAAAAGATTTTTGATGTCGAATTCTGAATTTCATACTGATTGGAGTTAAAACTGTTGTCGTAATAAACACGGTGAAATAAATTTATTTCAGCTGTTCAAATTTAATGTATATGGTATTGTTTTTTTTAGGGTTATTAAAGCTAACTAAAATTCCGACAATGTAGTAACGACTAAAGAACTGGACTCCAACAGTATGAAAATGGGTTGTTTCATAAAAAGGTGATAAGACGGAAATGTGCAGTACATATAGCCATGTACAAAAACTCTTGTCTATAGTAAGCAGTACATATAGCAATAACAATACATGTGGCCTTATATATGCAATAAGAAACTATATATATAGCTATACATATAAGAATATATATAATAGCAAAACAAAAATTTGTCGATTAACGCTGTACTTAATTTAATTAACATGGTTTATTAATGCTAAGTGTCAATATTGAATACCGAACTCGTAATATTTAATTTCATGATCTAAACCATCAACCTACTGAGGCAATCACGTTGGCTGAACTTGTGATGTTTTTGTCCTTTAGAGCATGAATTAAATTTTGTCAAATGACAAACATTTAATATTAATTTACATAAAGAAAATTGTTATCACATATTGATCAGAAAATACGAGATAATAATACACCACCAAATCCTTGAAAGCAGAACAAACAGTATATACATATTTTACAATGACTTTATGTATCAAATATATGAATATTTATAACAGATTTTGGATAAAATCAATCAGTACAAACAAGATCCACCATCGGCCTTGATGCTTTCAACGATGAGTGAATCCATCTCGGTCCAGAGCAATCTGCAAAAAGGAAAAGAAGGGGGAAAACCCATTAAAAAGTGGGATTCATGATAGAAATAAACAGTACAAGAGAAGAAATAAATCAATCCGTATACCCATTCACGTGAATGGTATGACTACCAAAATAAACCCATGTGAATCGATATACGTATAGTGAAACATCAATTTCAAATGTAGACAACACAGAAGATAAGAAAAAGGGGGAATCAATGTTAGAAAAGGAAATCCAATGTAATCTTTATGGTCACAAATTCAACAGTAAATTCACATGCAGTGAATCTCAGACATACAAAATCCAAGCAAGAAATATGTATCACAGAACCCAAAGGTTTCTGATCTGAATAGGTCATGGACATATGAAGATGACAAATCAATGGACGACAGTAGGGTAGGAACGGCTATGACAATGCATAGCTAAAGATTAAAAAAAAAAAAAAAAAACCACCACACCCATAGAAAGAATATATATATATATATTTACAGGCAGCAAAATAATCAAATTAAAACAACTAGGGGAAAAGATCATCTCGTACAACTATACAAAATAGACCTAAACAGTTAAATTACTGTATATATTCATACATCAAGACTAGCTCATGATCAGCTAAGCAAAATAGTGTGAGGTACAACTAGAAGAAATCAAATCAAATCTATAGATACTGTAAACCCATGTGAATAGATACTGTAAATCCATAGATACTGTAAACCCATGTGAATAGATACTGAAAATCCATGTGAGTAGATACTGGAAAAAAAATCCATGTGAACAGATATTGGTACATCCATGTGAATATAAATCGTGGACAGTTTCAAGATTTGAAACATCTAATAAACCAGCATTGAAAACAGCAAAAGAAATGGTACAGAAATTTCCAAGAAAACCAATATAAATATGTATATTTCTACATATATCTGTACAACCGAATCAGCTTATATATATATATATATTCATATATATATACAGTGCCGAATGTATATCCATATGTACAGAAACTCATCTACAAATTTACTGTTGAAATGTACTTAGAAATCCGAACAAAATCAAAGGGGAGATCCTAATGTCTGAAGTGAATGAACAACACATAGCTCACAGCTACCTAACCCAATCAACACAGTGATATATAGGTTTATCACATACAATTAAAATCCTACACAAAATCCGAACAAATCTAAATTTCAGATCCGATTATGATTGAAATAACAATTCATAGCCAACGACAGACGATGTACTCATCTAAAATCTGACCGCAACTATAAATACCCACAACAACTCAACAAGTTTTCAACCAATTCAAACACAATTTGTAAGACCAGAGAAAAATCAAATGAAAATAAATACTGTGTAGAGTAAAAAGGAAAAAGAAGAAAACTTAGCTTCAATTTTGCGTCGAAACCGGTTCGAGTAGAAGCCGTAGGTCAGTGGCTCGGGGTTGGCTACAGTGAAGATCCAGGGATTGATCGTGAAGCCCTGGTAGTGGATCGAGTGGCGGAGGAGGGTCGCGTGGAGAAGGGGATGGCGATGCCATGAATCGGGCCTAGGGTTTTCGATTTTTTGGTTTGGGAATTTTTCCGAGGGAGGCGGCTAAATGAAACTTGGATTGAAGGGTTAGGGTTTTTAAATAGGAAGCGGGTCGGGTTCATGTAGTTGGGCCGGCTAACTAAGATTTACAGACGGTCAGTTGCGTTGGGACCGTGGAGGAGAGTACTTCGAGATGGAGCGGGCCAAGCCTAGATCTGAAGTGACTGGAATTTTCATTTGAATTAAACGTCAGTCTAATCAAAACCAGAAAGTTTTATCGTCAGATTCAAATCGAGGTGAGTTAAACTCACTCAGCACTTCCAATTTATATTTTATATAGATTGGATTTTTATTTTCGTGTTCTGATTGATAGTGTTTGACTGTTGCCTGTTATAAAATTATGGATTTAATTACTGGAAGTTAAACGGTCAGTTAATTTCAGAAGAAATACAAATCATTTTGTTTTGACTCGAACAAGGGAATTTCCCTTGATTGATCGCATTTATAAAAGTGCTGGAATTGGTTGAGTTGTTTGGATTGGCCGTAGATTGAATGGTTGTTATTGTTGATGATTGAATCGTACTGCAACATTTGTTCTGATATAGACAAATGAATGGTACGTGTTGGTAAATTAGCATCACTTGGTCGATAAATAAATCGATTTCTAAAGATGAATTTTATTGACTGTAAGTCGACAGAGTTGCAGTTATAAATATATTTTATAACTGGAATAAGTTGAAAGCTGTCATTTTAAATAAAGGCTGTTAAAAGGGGAATAAATATTAATCATTATTGGAAAAATTATAAGTAATTTATTGGATATGTTTTATTAAACCAATTTCTTATGTCAATGAGAATTATAAATAAATGAAATAACTTAGCAGTAAGTGTCTGATTAATCGTGAGCGATTAAATGAAGTTATTTAAATTTATAAATTTAAAGATGGAATTAATTAGAATTGGTTAAGGAAATAACCATGTTGGGTGGGTCGACCATTTAGACTAAGGTAGATTTTAAATTAGTGAATTAATTTAATTGATCCAACTTAGTAAGGTTTTAAGCAGAGGAAAGTATTATTTAAGTAAAGAAGTAAATTGTTTTGAAAGGATTAATGTAAAGTGTTATAGTAATCATTAATCAAAGGAAATATATCTAAGTAAGCAAGTTGGAAATGAAAGGGTCGAGGGTTGGGAAAGGGCTAAAGGATGAGTTTTTGTGTTTAAGCTCGAGTCTTATAATAAGGCAATAAAGATGTTTAAGTGGATACTTAGCGTAAATGAAAGTTTCTTTTACTTAAGGTTCTAACTAAGTAGAGGAAATGAAGATGTAAAAGGGTATATATATATAACCTGGAATTTATAACGACGTTTATAAATGAATATGAGTTTAAACATCGTTTTTAAACTGGAAATGCTTAAAAATGGTATTAAGTTGAATAAATAGATTTAAAAGGAGTTTCCCGAAAGAGAAAAGGTAATGGGGAAAAAGGGATTTGCTTAGAGCTTAACGAGGCTTGAAATAAGGATTGAAATGATAATACAGGGTTTTGAATCACGACTCGTATTTATCTGAAGGTAAGAACGTTGTTGGTCAAGGTCTGAGAGGTAATTAAAATACCCCAACTTGAACAACTTCGGGACGACCCAACGATGATACTAGTGGGCGATGGCGAGAGGGTGTGATAAGATTTTCCAAAGTAACGGAAATGAGACGAAGTGATATTTTCCATGGTAACAAAATAAAAAGGGACTTGAGCGATTAAATTTTAAAAGCCAAGTGGTACTGGGTACCAGACCAGTAATTATATGATTTCATGGATGTTTGCTTGATAGTTAAATAACCGACTATCAAGTTTGACCTTCACGATTGTTGGTATGGAAAGACCGGGATCGAATATGTATTCGAAAACCATTCCAACCAACAAGTACGAATATATAGAAGAGATCAAGTGATGATCGAGATGGAGCATGTGAAGACCATAGATCTTCATGAAGCGGAAGAACCACTTACAATCTCTGATTCGACCCGGAGATATACTGGGTTCTGTCGTGGTTGAAACTGTGGATTGCAAGGGCAATCGCTACTGATCCATGGGGTGATTCCTGTATTGGATGCAGTAGGAGAGTACCTTCGGTTCACCCTGTTCCTGGGTGACTTGTATGGATGGATGTCTGACAAAGTATTTCCAAAGGAATTACGTACGTTGGTTTCTTCAAACGTACGATAGTTGGTGGCGGAGGACGACGGTTCTCTTAGCTTAACCACTAGAGTATTTTTGTGGACGTCAATTAGTGATATCTGGCGGATCTGACAATGTGACATTCAAAGTGAATGGTGGCCAGATGTTTGAAGAGGAATTCTAGCCTCAAGCCTCATCAACCGGAAGATGACAAAAATCGGGCAGGCAGCATGGCTATGTGGGTCGCTCCCATTAGGGTGTATAATCACCTATCTAGAGAAATTCCTTTTGTTTCTTATCCTATCGATTCTGCCCATTCGGGAACGGTGGTTTGAGTCCAACCGTTGGTGATATACATTCGATACACTCAAGCGAAATGAGTGGTCGGTCATGTGTGGGCCGGGTTGCAAGACGTTCTTGTTGAACCCTGTGTATTCGCCTCTAGAGATACACGTGCGGAAGGTGGTTCCATACCTTGTCAAGTTGGAAATCCAATATCCAATAAGCGCCCGCGGGTTTTCAATTGTATACTATATACGGGGAGTGTGAGATGTAAGCGTTCCTCTAGATTTGATATTTATTTGTATCTAGACATTATCATAATATCAGATCAAGATATGATTTCAAAGGATGTTTAGGTTATCGTAAGGTAAAAACCGTCCGTGTTTATGTGTGGATCGGTCTTACGATTACCATTTTCTTTCGAAAGGATTTTTAAACTCTAAAATCAAGTTGTGTGCTACCCTTAATAGCTGTGCGAGTTTTTCTCACTCTGGTTCACCAGACTGACCCGGTATTTTGTAAATGCTCGGGTTAGCCCGGCATGTACAGGTTCAGATTATCAAGTACTGAGAAGTCCAGTGACAAGATGAAGGTGTTCAGACATGATTACTATCCCGCTGTGTGATTATATATACGAGGACAGGTTATCAAAACTGTCCAGCTGTGTGTTGTACTCTGATATGGTAAGTATTTTAAAGCTTTCAGTAAAGATTTATTTCTGTATTATATTTTGTTCCGCTGCGATGTGAGACTCTGTGTTGGTTCTTCTTCTTCTTCTATTCTAACTTTCTTTCTTTCTTATCTCACCCTCTAATTTCTTTCTAAACGTTCCAGTGTTTCGGTGTTTGGAGGATCGGCATGAGTATGGTAAAGGGTATTTATGTCGATTTCCGAGGCCGAAAATCCGCTGGGTCGTTACACCTTCTCTTTAATACATTTGACTTTTTTGAATAACTTTCCAATATTCTTATCATTATTATTCATATTCTTGTCCAAACTAATGACTAGAACAACCCTTTTTGTCTTTAATCTTGTTGAGGCTCAAAATCTCTTTGAAAAGGTTATTTACTGTAATTATTGTAAAACTTCCACAAACTATTTAAAAGAGTAAATGTTGATATATTTCAAATCACAATATATATATATATAACATTTTATTTGGAACAGATGATGTAAATTATGCACAAAACTGGTAAATTTGCACATCTCTTCTTATCTGATTTGCTTATATTTCTTGTAGATTTTAAATAACGATTTTATCTAAAAACAGTAAAAAGGGCCTATCTACAACAATAAAGTGAAAATCCTTACAAATTCGAACACAAACAGGTTTATAAATATAAAGAAATAAACTGCATAAATTATATTGTCTACACCCAAATCCTATAAATATGGAATAGTAACATTATTAATCTACAAAATATTTAGGGACTAACTTCCAGATTTAGGGTATTTACAATAACCACAAACTATCCAAAAGTAATGTAGGAAAGGTAAGAATCCTAGAACTAAAAGGCCTATAAAATGTATATCAGATTCATATGTATGTAATTTTGGATTTAATTGAAACAAGATGAACCTGATATCTCTAGGCATATAAATTTAGATTTGGCACAAACAAAATATATATGGTACTTTTAACAATAAATGTATTTCTCACCCACTTGAAAGTTATTCTGAATCCAAATCTGAACATAGCTTTTATGCCTATAATTCCAAACCATGCAGATTTACTATATGTATAAAAAAGGGATACAAGTATACATACCACAATTTGTATATGTGAACGAAGAATTGGAAAAAGAGAAGGAAAACTATTAATAAAGATTAACTATTCACGAAACCAACCCTTTTGCAAAAATCTTGATTTAAAATCTCCAATCCTTGTAAATCTGGTTTGTTTTTGTTTGTATTTGAGAATTTAGAAGAGTTTGGAGAATCAGGAATGAAAGAGTTTCACTTGTACCTCCAGAAATATGAGAAAAACAGTGGGGGTCTGTCCCTTTATTTATAGGCATAAAAATGAACCTGAGCCATTAGATTTAATTTTAGAAAAATCCATTCGTGTGTGTGTGTGTGTGTGTATATATATATATATATATATATATAGCCTTAGACATCAAAAAAGCAGCGACTTGCAGGTCGTAGGGGGATGGTCGACCCCAGGTCGACCTACCTAATGTGGGAGTCGGGATAATAAATGGATGGGTATATTTCATATATTATGTTTATTTATTTTCCATCTGTGTTCGTTTTTCGTCTGTAGCTTTTTCAAATGGACTCCGTTCGCGAAGTTCCAAATATGAAAGTTGACCAAAATTCTGTCACGAGCGCAACGATGCATATTTCATGATCAAATTCCCTCATTTACAAAAATTCCATTTTTGTAATATAACTAAATAATTAATATAACTATTGCCAAATTTCGGGTAGTTACACTGATATAATTGGTAAGATTCAAATTTCCACTGTAATGATATTTAGATAATAAATAATACATTTTTCTATTGTGCTAGATTCTGATGTTTCTACTTTCTCACCCTTTCTTTCTTACCACAAACAATTCGCTTCTCCAACACTTGTTTTGTAGCACATGAATACCATAGATGTATTAGTATCGATTTCCGAGGGTCGAGCATGTAGGTCGTTTCAATTTTTTATAATGTACGATCATAAATACAGTCCATCTGGATTATATGGTTATATAAAATAAGAGTATTAGTGTTGGCAATGGCGCAATCCATACGTATGAGTGCCATAAAGCCAAAAAGAATCCCTAAACGCCCACATTCACCTCTATTTATAGCAGCAATGAACTTGGGACGGCCTGAAGAAAACCACGAAAATAGGATCTCTCGAAGATTGAGTTTGAAGTGGAAAGAGTGGGGAATCATGAATCAGTCGATCTGAAGTCCTTCGAACTAGTATCATTCTGAGGTAGCCGATTCGGGGATTGGCTAAGTTCTAGCCAACTTTCAAATTCCTTGTCGATCTAGTGCGGTACAAAGTCATACCAGTCCGAGAAGAACTATTTTCACCAATTCGAAGTAGCAAAGTTTCACCTAACAGGAGTTTCATGGGTATGCTGATCTGAGATCAGGGAGTAGTACCAATCCGGGCTTTGAGATTATTCCAAAATGGAGTCTGTTGAGCATGTCGATCTAAGACCGATTAGTAGTACTGTCCCAAGCTTCGGTGCTAATGCTGATCGTGAGCTCTATGAACAATACTGATCCCATGCCACAAGGAGTAGTATCGATCCCAAACGAGGGGGATTCCTATCAAACCTTAGTGATGCTTTCTAAACTCCAAGTTTCCATGAACTAAGTGACTCTAGCTAGCTTCTTCTAAGTTCATCTAAGTACATGCTTAAGATTTGAGCACCCTGATAGCCAAAAATCCAAAGCATGATGCCCTTAGAAGAAGGGGGTTAATACTTTCCTCTTAGAATATGTCTTTAAATGGAAGACGTGTTTTGAATAATCTAGAAATCCTTAAGTCCAAAAGCCAAAATCCAAGGGAAATAAAAATATAAATTCAATAATTGAAGACCAGAAATCCAAAAAGGCACGATCGCACCAAATTATATTAATAGAAAATTAGAGTCGGAAAACCCAGGAAATCCAAGTTTGAAAGCCAATGGAATCACACGACCTCTTTAGATCATTTTACAATAGAAGACCAAATCCAAAATATCCAAATCCAAATTCAAGAAATTCAAATATCCAGAAAACCATAGAAATTTGAGAAATTCGAAATATGTGGCCTTTCTGGGCTGAGTAAAGCTGGCATAATCCTCATCTGCAAATAACTAAGTGAACTGCTTTGCCAAGTGCTGAAAAACAATCCAGATCCAATCAAGTATGGTCCATACTCGAGCCATGACCGAGAGATCTTGCCAAGTTCTTACATGATAGCCCGACTCTTCCTAAGCATATTCCATTGTTGGGGACCAGTTTATTAAAGTTTAAAATTCCAATTTTCAATTTTCAATTTTCAATTTTCAATTTCATACTCATAAGCATAATCCAAACAAGAAAAGTAATTTTATTAACATTCAATAAGTTCTAAATTATTATAAAACCAAAATAATATCTAATGGTTCATCATTGGGTATAAAGAGTTAGCTCCTGGGATGATGGTTTTGACGACAACAATAGGACTTATTAAAAAAATATAAATACTAACATTATTGTCTATATGTATATATACATATGAAGGTTATATATATGGAGTTACTAAAGAATGAAGGTTGTGCAGTATAAAGATTCAACACTAATGAATTTAACATTGAAGAAACCAACAATGAAGATTTACGAGTTTCAGTATTTCAAGACATCGAGATAAGTAATAATATCTAGATCTATAAATTCATAATAGCACTAAAATCTTTATGTCCAAAACTATTTTTGAATCATCTTTCCTGATTTTAAATATTTTAGCCTCAAATTTAAAACTATTTCTTAAATTAGTAAGCCTTGATTTCAAATCATTTCTTGGTTTAAATATGCTACTTTTAGTTTCAAAATCAATTTTCAAATCATCGTCTTGTGATTTTAACGTTTTAGCCTCAGTTTCAAAATTATACTATGATTTTATATTGTAATGACCCGGGATTTTGAGCGACTTTGTTTATCGACATAAACACGATGTCGATAACCAAAACACCGAAAAATTCTGGTAATTAGTGAAAGAAATTAGAGGGTGAGGAAAGATAAGATAGAAACTTATAATAGAAGAAGAAGAAGAACACAACATCAGAGTAACACGAATCTCACAGCGGAACGAAAAACATATAATAGATAACATATCCTTGAAATAGATAATGATATAATACATTATCAGAGTACTTACAACACAGCGGAAATAAACTATAGCCATATGATCCTGAAGCCTCCTGCTCCAGCTCTTCCAGTATATCTTTAAAATCCCGACTACTTGACTGCCTGTACAAATTTAGGCACCCAAGAGTTTAGGGAAAACAACAAAATAAACTCCGGGTCAGTCATGGGACTGGTATGAGTAAAACAGTTTAAAACAGTTCGAACAAGTAAACGATATCTCATAAGACCACGCCGCATAACGGAACGGGTTTTTCCCTTATGAGAATCCAAAATAACTTTATATCAAAACCTTTTGATATTATAATAATGCCTATCAATCACAGTATATATAATCATCTAGCAGAAACGCTTTCATCTCATGTCCTACATATATAGTATAAAATCAAAACCGCAAGCACGTATTGGGTAATGGATTTCCATCTATGACAAGGTATGGAACCACCTTTCGTTAGTGTACCTCTAGAGAGGAATACACTGGGTTCAACAAGAACATCTTGCAACCCGGCCACACATGACCGACCACTCATTTCGCTTGAGTGTATCGAATGTATATCACCAACGGTTGGGATCAGCAACCGTTTTCCGAATGGGACAGCATCAACAATAGATTTTTAGGAATAAATGAAACTCTAGATCAGGTGATTATACACCCTACTTCGGTGCGACCGACTTAGCCATGCTGCCTGCCCGATTTCTATCATTTACCGGATGATGAGGCTAGAAGCTACGCTTTATCATCATACCAGATTCACTTTGAATGTCACATCGTCAAATCCATCAAATCACTGATTGACGTCCTCAACCATACATTACGCGTTAGCTAAAAGAAGTTTCCTTCTCCGCTTCCACTCTTGGTACAGTTGGAGAAATCAATATACGTGATCGTCTGGAAATACTCTGTCAGACATCCGTCCATACAAGTCATCCAGGAACAGGATGAACCGAAGGCATTATTCTGTAAACAGGATAGCCCTTGCATAACTCCATCTTCAATTTCCTTTGGCATATATGATTCGCAACGCTTATGCCAATACAGAGTGGTTCTTTGGATAATAATCCAACCGGTCTCTCCATATTAACAACGTTAAAATGGTTAAACTTCGATAGTCTGTGATTTAACTATCGAATAAAACAAGTGTGCAAACAACGATATTATTTCCAAATGGAAATTTATATCGATCAAACATCATTCAACATTTATCTCCTTAGTTCATTAATTTACTTATCTCCTGTTTCCCTATATTCAATATTTCTTATTTTCTAAATTTGGAAAAATATACGTTATTAACAATGGAAAACATTTCCATTTCTTGTTTTCTTTATTAGAAAACATTTCTGGTTTCTTATTTGGAAAACATTTCCAAAGCTTCTTTATTGGACTTAGACAGATGTTTAAACAAGCATCGCTATGCCAACTCAAACCATTTCCTTTACTGCCGAACCTTAACTATTCCTTAGTTAAAAATGAAGCCAATCAAGTTGGGGTAGAACTACCTCTCATACCTTAACTGAACAACATTTCTAACTTTGAAATAAACAAAGTTCACTTTATATCCCTTTACTAACTTCCTTACTTAACCCTCCTTCGAATAGCTATATTCGATTGACTCTTTTCACTTACCTCTATTCGATTAACCCTTATCAATTAACTCTATTGGACTAACACTATTGATTTACTCATTTCACTTAACTCCTTTTCGAATAAACTATATTCGATAACTCCTTTTACTTTCTTCGAATAAACTATATTCGATTAACTCCTTTTACTTTAACTCTAATCGATTAACTAACATCGATTAACTCCATTTACTTTAACTCTAATCGATTAACTAACATCGATTAACTCCTTTTAATTTTAACTCTAATCGATTAACTAACATCGATTAACTCCTTTTAACTTTATTCTCTAATCGATTAACTAACATCGATTAACTCCTTTTCGGATAAACTATTCATTTATAAAGATTTACTTTTAGTAACGGTTCTTCACTTTACAAATGATTTCCTTTTATTCTAACTTATCCTTTGATTTTATAAATATTTCTTTTATAAAAATTCTTTTCCTTTTCTATATAAAATCCATCGAATTATATAAATAATTCATTTTCAAAATACACTTTGAAAATCCCCTTCCCCATATCCAGTATTTCTTATGGTATTTATCATACCATATAACAATGATAAATATCGTTCAAACACACATAATCAACAACAGATTTTATATCACATCATATATCACAATATATGAATCACAGTAAAATAAATGTTGAGGAATCTAGTTGGATTCCTCCAACCTGTTTCCCTGCATCACAGATGTTAAACAATATAGATAACATCACTTTCAGTTCTATATGATATATTCTGTTAAACAGAATCAATATAGAAAATTCAACTAACTGACTAGTAGTTCAATCAAACAGTCAACATATAGTCAATCATCCAATATCTAACAGTTCTAAAAATACAACATGAAATTATAAACTGTTCAGAGTTAGTAAGATTTACTCACCTTGGACTATCATCGTTAATAACGATAATTGTCGTTGATTCAGATGGACAATTTATTTTGCCATAAATTGTAACAAGCTCGGATTCACTCCCAGTCAGTCTCATTGTGTTTCTCCCGTCCATACAGTCCTAACGGATCTGATCGTTCGAAAAACTGATAACATATGAAGGAGATATTATTTTAACTAGCCGCTATGCACTAATTTATTTAATAAAACTTTAATTCATATGTTATTGGGCCTTACCGTTTATTTGAAAAGCCCATCATCAATCAACCCGCTGAGCCTGTTCCACATACGGTGTTCTCTTTAGTAAATATACGGCTCCACCTTTAAACAGCGTGATCTATACTTTTCAAGTAAACACTTGGGCTTTCTATCTTCTGATCGGCCCATACTCTTTCCCGTCCTTCTTCTTCTCCCCACAACAGACATCGAACCCTGACAGTGCCATTAGCGCCACTTCGATCCCAGTTATCTTTTTCCGAACTCATGATCACTCTCGCCACAGTCCCGTTACTTCACAGCCTTATCACACTCATGCTCAAACCCCGCGAGCTGCTTCCAGTCTATATGAAAGCTCGCCCTTCAACATGCTGTTCAGGGTATTGTTCACGTTTCCAGCTCCTGTTATATGAACGTATTCGAACCCTCCATAAAGGAAAATGCCATCATGCTTCTTCATTTGAGTGTGTCCTTCCAGTATAAATGATTCAACAGTTCCATACTTCATTTTCTTTAACACAGCAAAGCCCTCAAGCATCTCTCTCCTCTCCCATGCAATAACACGTCCGCAACTTGACCCTATGCACCACATTCCTCCCCACTCGCCACTTATCTCGACATCCACCATTCATCACTTCGTCGCATTCTCCTCTTCTCCCTCCTGAAAGAAACCCCGCACTTCAATTCGCACTACACAGTGCCCTGCCCTCCTGTTAAAACTCCAATGCACTCCTGGTACAAGAAGAGACCATATGTACCAGTATCTGAACGCTTCCCTGCTGGCGCCTCATACCTCATGCGCATCGCATGGGATCACTTGCTGCTGGAAGGTACTGAAAAATGTCTCCATTTCGTTTATGCGTGAGTGGGAAAATTTTCAAGAGGAAGAGAGAAAACAAACAAAACCATTCCTGGCCCTTTCGTTATATATATATAGGGAGAAGGCTTCGTTGTCTAATTTGCCAAGTGACAGGGCGGGAATGAAGTAACGTGTATGATCATTAGCCAAGGGAAAAGAGACGTGTATGATCCTTAGCCAAAGAAACTAGCTGTTGAAAAGAATGAACGTGGCCTTTGTTTAGTCGCTGAAATCAGTTAGGATATTTGTTCTGACATTCTGCTGACTCTTCTATATGAGGTTCTGTCCTCATCCGGACAGCCAATGATAGAAATAAATATACTGTTGTGATGAGCTCGGTGTCACGATCCAAAATATATAATAATACCGGTAGATCAACTTATATTGTGAAACCCCAAAATGTCGATACAGGGTGCCACATACTCCAAATAAACAGTTGCTTATTTAATTAATTAAAATTTACAATAAAATTCTAAAAATTAAATTATCACTATTTCCCAAAAGAACCTTGTCTAAATTCAAACCCTATCTCTAGTTATATCAAATCAACCGTTACAGTCGATAAACGATTCTATAGCGACTATTTTAAAATTTGATTTGGACATATCTCAAAATCTACACAACGAAATCCTGATTTTCTCTTCCACTAGAAAGATATACTCCACCAGCTCCACACGTTTCTTGTTTCATAGAAATCTGGCTTAAAACGAATCCTGTACATTCAGTTGAAGTTCAAATTGCCAAATAGCGAACTGCCGCGCCATTTCGAGCTCTATTTTAATTATATTATAATTAAACGTTCAAATTATCGTTCAAATAATATATTCGTTATTTTAGTTCAATTCTAAACTGAATTAAATATTACAGACGATCCAGTTCACACCATATCGCCATTTCAGCCAATTCTGATTATTTCAGAATAAAATATATTATTTAATTTATTATTTTAATTAAATATTCCCCATTATTTTAATTAAACCACCATTTAATTCACTATATCACTATTTATATAATTAAATAAATTAATTATAATACCTCTGCCAATGCGGGTCATTTCAATCTTCCCCACTTAAAATAATTTCGTCCTCGAAATTGCTAAAGCTAGAAGACGACCCTATCTACTGGTTAGAACATATTTGTTCACTTCTTAACTTCTGTTTCTAC
The DNA here is from genome assembly GCA_030737875.1 of Allium sativum. Classification (NCBI taxonomy): domain Eukaryota; kingdom Viridiplantae; phylum Streptophyta; class Magnoliopsida; order Asparagales; family Amaryllidaceae; genus Allium; species Allium sativum. The sequence continues at coordinate 643,861,131 of CM060922.1, forward strand.
TGAACCAATTTAATTTTAATTAAAATATTAATTAATCCTTATTAACGAAAATTTTCGGAAATCCTGCAAATTTTCTAACACCTTAACTCTTCGAAAAATTTCGCCAGCACCTCCTTTGTACTGGATAATCGGTCAAACTCCAACTCGCCTCTCTAGGCCATCTCCATCCCAAAAGAAAATCAAACAGCCAAGCGGCTTGTTAATTCGGCTCATAAATCTTATATCCAATAGAAATATAAACTTGTACCTTTCCGTCGGCATATCATTATATCCTTTCCACCTGTTATCAATTCAGCGGATACAAGGGCCATCCCAATCAAATTCCAATCCGCTTTTTATCCACAATTTCAACCATTCGCTTAAACCTAAGTCGAATTTTATTTCAAATTCGAGTTCCATTCTCGATTCCAAACTCTTTACTTGATTATCAAGTTACACTTCAAATTTGAATCCCCCAAATCCAATTTGTCTGAAATCATTCTAATTCAATCTCAGTTACCACTTTAATGTCTTTACTTTAATTCAAATTTTCTTTCACAAATTTCTGTTAAATTTGTTTTTAATCTAAACAGTCTTTCCTTGGAGTTTTTAACCAGTTTACTCTTTTCAAAAAAATCAAATTTTCCTTTTTGAAATTCAACTGAGCCCATAATCAATATTCCATTAGTTAAATCACTTCTCTATTTCTTTATCAATATTTGTTAACCAATTATTTTCAATAACCATATTGCCCTTTTATGTTATTTGGAAAACATTTCCGGATATCGCCTTCCTATATTTTCTAAACTTTAGAAAATATATGCTATTTATAATTGGAAAATACTCCAATTATTTATCTCTTTTCCGATCTCATTTATATATATACTTAGGAAATATTCTTTATTATATTTCCAAGCTTACACTTATTTGGGTTAAAACGAATGTGGTGTAAATCATCGTTACGACAACCCAAATACTATATTCAACTGACGCTTATTCAACATTGATCTTCGAGCCTGAAATCTTACTATTTATTTGTTAATAATGAAACCAATCAAGTTGGGGTATAATTACCTCTCAGACCTTGACTGAATAACATTTATAACGTCAAAACAGATAAGACCACTTACTCGAATAATCAATACCATACAACTGATTTTTCACCTTTAAACACATATACACTTTCTCTTTCTATTCTTACTAGATTTTATTCTTAGTCTTCCTTTTTGATTTTTCTATTCTATTTCTAAGTTCGTTTCCTTATCGACTTATATATATATATATATATATATATATATATATATATATCGATACGTTGATTTCTAACTATCAAATTATCTTAAAAATATTCTAACTTCTTAAATTCCCGGAAAAATTCGCCATAACCTCCTTTGTACTGGGAGCATCGGGATATTTCAAATAGCCTCCCATGGCCCTCACCAATCCAAAATAAAAAGAAAAAGCCAAGCGGCTAGCCGATACGGCGCATAAAATCTCATATATGAATTACATACATACCTTTTCGTCGGCATTCTATTTATATACCTTCATACCTTATCCATACCTATGTCATGTATATTTATACCTGCCTAATCTATTTTAACTATACCTGATCGTTTTAACTCAATTCGTTAATTAATTTGTTAATTAACTCTTTAGTCTATTTCACTTTTATATTTGAACATGACATGTTCAAATATAATTTAACTTACTTATAAACTAATCAAATTCTACTTTTTCAAACTCAGGTTTCATATTCGATTTCAAATATAAATTTACCAGTCCCCTTTACTTATCCAAAGTTCAACTTCAATTCAAGATCCATTTACTAATGGCTAATTAACTGGTTTACCTATTTCACCTTTTTATTTGAATATACATGTTCAGATATAAGTTTAACTTGTTTATCAACTAATTGAATTCCATTTCAATTCTATTTGAATTTCCTATATTCAAATTCCATTTCAATTCTCTTATTCAAATTCTATATTTGAATTTCATTTCAAACCTCTTATTCAAATTTTATATTTGAATTTCGTTTCAATTTCCTTATTCAAATTCTATATTTGAATTTCATTTCAATTCTATTTGAGTCTTCTATATTCAAATTTCAAATTCAATTCTATTTGAATCTTCTTTATTCAAATTGCATTTTTCAATTTTATTTGAATCTTCTTTATTCAAATTGCATATTCAATTTTATTTGAATCTTCTTTATTCAAATTTCATTTTCACTTTCGATATTCAAATCCTATATTTTCAAACTCCATTGAATTATATATTCCAATTCCCATTTCAACTCTATTTGAATTCTATATTCGAATTCCTATTTCAAATTTTATTTTGAAATTTTATTTTCAAATTCCATTTCAATCTATTTGAATTCTATATTCAAATTTCATTTCAAACTATTTAAATTCTGTATTCAAATTTCATTATTACTCTATATGAATTCTATATTCAATTTGTAACGACCCAGATTTTTGAACAGTTTATTTTAAATATTTAGTATGGTTTTAAATATTGAATTTATAATATAAATGGTATTTTATTGGGTTATCAATAAAATAATCGAAATACGAGGAACTGAAATAATTTAATTCAAAGATAAAACTGAACCGAAAACAATTCAGTCGACTAATATAAATTCTATACTGGATTAGAACGATAAAAAAATATTTAAATTTAATTATTTGAAATCGTTTTATATTTTAATCGAATTCAGTTTCAAAATCGAATCCCTTAAGTTCAGAATACCGTATAAACTTGGAAATATCGGTCGTTACGACTAGATAGGAGTGCTGGGTTGTGAATTATGGACCGTGAGATATTTTGGTTATAAAATTAAATAAAATCAAATCAATTTCGTATCATATTTAATTTAGGCCGACCTATGCATTTACTCAGCAGACCTAAGGAAGTATTTTCACGCAGCTATCTTTCTCGAGCACGAACTTATGCCTTCCCACTTCGATATCAAGGAGACAAGATGTTAATGGCGTGTACTCTCTGTTTTGTTCGCATCTATATAAAGCCAAGACTTGTATTTCTTTCTATCCCAAAACCAACGAAAAGAATTCAAGTCGTCCCCTTCATTTACTTCTTTCCAGTCCAAAATCAAATCACGGAATATAAAAAAAAAGAGGAAGAACATCGAAATCAGTTATCGCGATTTGAAATCACATATCCCCAAAGACTCGACTTCGACACCAGGGACGCTCGCGATTTAAGAAGAAGGGGGTCGCCGTCTTGAGTTTGTGCGAAGCTTTCAAAGAAGAGGCGATGTGAAGATAACGGTTTCGAACGAGATCTGCTATCGAGTTGGGTTGGCAGAGGGGATCGGTTGTGCTGTTACCAATGTTGTGAAGGTTGGCTGGAAGTGTTGCGTTCACCTGGGGAAGGAGACAAAGGAAGGCGTGAAAGGGACTGTAGTGGATTTGGTGGTTACGATGGCTTATGGAAGGAGAATCATTTGGAGAGGCCGATGTCAGTTCGAATTACATAAATTGAAGGCAGTACAGTATGTTGTTGGGATGTTTGGAAGTGGATTTGAGGCAATATTTTGATGATCAGTTTGGACTAATAATGATGATGCAACAACGTGACAGTTTGGAGCTGTTTGTAATTGTCTATGAAGTGTTTGTTGAAATGCCGCAAAGAGGCAGATTGCAGTTTTGGGGCTGATTGCTCGGAAAATGGATTTAGTTATTGGTGCGGTTGCTTCATTGTTGGTCGAGGCAGAAGATTTGGTTGAGGTGATTCGTAGCCATGAAGTCTTGAATTAAACAGGATATTCGGCAAAAGGAAAATCACGGTGAGTAAATCTCACTCACCTTTTATTTATAATTATTTTTACTTCGTAAAAATAATTGTTGTTGCTTGTTTGGATTTTTCTGCTTGTTTTATATATATTAGTTATTTAGGCTATTATATATATATATATATATATATATATATATTGGGTTGATTGATTGGTTGGATTCCCGCAGTCTCATTAGCGGATGCCCGCAGTTTCATAGCGGATGATTACCCTATACGCCCCACGCTATGATTAGTGGATGACCTTCTATACCACGATATTCTGCCACGAAGCAGAATGGGTATTATTTATGTGCTAACATATGTGGATGCAGGAAAACAGGTTGGAGGAATCCAACTGGATTCCTCAAAAATATATTATCTGTTTGTTTATTTGTTTGCATATATATATATATATATATATATTGTTATATATGATGTATTAGAAAAATAAATAATTTGTTGCTTTGTGTGTTTAAATATCACTGGGCTTAAGTAATGATATTTAAAAATATCATGAAAAAGGATATTTGAGAATTAGAAAGGAAATTCTATTTTTCTAAAATAGAATTGAAATTTGAAATTTGAATCTAGAAGATTCAAATAGAATTGAAATTCGAAATTTGAATATAGAAGATTCAAATAGAATTGAATTTGAAATTTGAATATAGAAATTCAAATAGATCCAAATAGAATTGAAAATGAAATTGAATAATGAAATTCAAATATAGAATTTGAATAAAGAAAATTCAAAGAGGAATTCAAAAGGGATTTGAATAAAAGAATTTGAAATAGAATTTTGAATATAGAAATTCAAATGGAAACTTAATAAAGGAATTTGAATATAGAGAATTCAAACAGAATTGAATATAGAATTTGAATCGAGAATTCAAAAAGAATTGAATATGGAATTTGAATATAGAAATTCATAAAGGAATGTGAATAAAGGAATGTGAATAGAGGAATAAAGGAATTTGAATAATTGAATTTGAAATATAGAATTTCGAAGAAGAATTGAAATAGAAATTGAATAATAGAATTCAAATGGAATTTCAAGTATTGAATTTGAATATGAAATTGAAATAGAAATTCAAGTATTGAATTTGAATATGGAATTGAAATAGAAATTCAAGTATTGAATTTGAATATAAAATAGAAAAGGAAATTCAACTATAGAATTTGAATATAGGAATTTAAATGGAGTTGAATAAAGGAAATTTAAATATAGAATTTGAATAATAGAAAAGGAAATGGAAATTTGAATTTAGAATTCAAATAGAAAAGGAAATAGAATTTGAACATAGAATTCAAATAGAAAAGGAATTGGAATTTGAATATAGAATTCAAATAAAAGCGAGATTGGAATTTGAATCAAGAAATTCAAATAGAGTTAAAATGGAGTTGGATTCATTTTAACGAAGTTTAAAAGTTTTTATATATATAAATATAATTAAAACGAACTCGCCGCAGCGCTGCAGTTCGTAAATTGTCATTTCGAACTTCAATTGAATATACAGGAATCAATTGAAGTCGAAATTCTTTGAAACAAGAAACGTCAGGACCAATTTGATAACAGTTTTCTGTAGGAGGAGAAAAAGCTGGATTTCGTCGTATAGATTTTGAGATATGTCAAAATCAAATTTCTAAAAGTGCAGCGCCAGAAACCATTAAAACCATAATGGATTTTATATATAAATATAGGGATTTTTAAGCAAATAAAAATCTGAATTTCCATTTAAAAATCTAGACTTGAGTTAGAAAACAAATGTGAACTCAAGTGAAGTAAAGAAGATGATTTTGAAACAATAATCATATTTTTGATTATTGAATAGAATTAACTAAGTCAAAGAAGAATTAGTTAATCGAGTGTTGAATTGAAGTCAAACTTTGAAAAGTGAATTTGGAATTGCAAATATACATTCGAAATCGAATATAGAACTTAAATTGAAATTTGAATTCAATTAGTTGATAAGCAAGTGGAAATATATTTGAAACGTGTTATATTCAAATATACAAGCGAAATGGGCAAAGAGTTAGTTAATGAGTTACTTTAACGAATTGAGTCAAAACGAGTGTATGAAGTTGAAATGAATTGTACAGGTATAGATATACCGGAGACAGTTATGGGATAAAGTGATGAAGGTATAAAATTAGTGTGCTCGACAATAAGGTACATGTTTAATTCATATATGAGATTTTATGCGCCGTATCGGCAAGCCGCTTGGTTTTTCTTTTTCTTTTTGAGATGAGAAGTTACCGGGAAGCTAATTGAAATTTCTCGATGCTCCCGATGCAGGGGAGGTTATGGCGAATTTTTCCGCGAATTAAGGAGTTAGAATATTTTTAAGATAATTTGATAGTTATAAATCAATGTATCGATATATGTAGAATTCGATAAGGAAATGAAATCAAAATAGAGTATTGGAAACAGAAAGGGAAATCTATAAATTAGAAATAGAAAGCGAACTTTATACATGTTTTAAAAATGAATAATTGGATTGTATAGTGTGTTTATTCGAGTAAGTGGTTTTGCCGTTTTGAAGTTGAGGATGTTTTCAGTTAAGGTCTGAGAGGTAATTTTACCCCAACTTGATTGATTTCATTTTTAATGGATAAATAGCAAGATCCAGTCTCGAAGAGAAGTGTTTGAAAAAGAGTTAGTTGAATAAAATATTTTGGGTTGTTATAACAATGTTTTACACAACATTCGTTTTGAACCCAGGTGATGAAATTTTGGAAATATAAAAGTAAATATTTCCTGAGTATAATTAAAATAATCGGGATAGAGATAAGTGATTGAAATTGTTTTCAATTGCAAATAAGAGATATTTTCTAATATATAGAAAATAAAAGAAGTTGATATTTGGAAACGTTTTCCAAATGGCATAAGAAACCAAGATGATTATTGAAAATATTTGGTTAACAAATATTGATAGAGAAAATGGAGAAGAGATTTAATTAATGAAATATTAATTAAAGAGCCCAGTGATTTGTTTGATATGTTTGGATGAACACTTGTTTTTATTCGATAGTTAAATCACAGACTATCGAAGTTTTTGACCATCGTTGTCAATATGGAGAGACCGGTTGGATTATTATCCGAAGAACCACTCCGTATCGGCATAAGCGTTGCGAACCAAGTATGCTGAATATATTGAAGACGGAGTAAAGTGCAAGGACTCTTTCTATTAAATAGAAATAGTGCCTTCGGTTTCGTTCAATCCCATAACGAAGGTAAACGGATGAATGTCTGACAGAGTATTTCCAATGATCAAATGGGTTGGTCTGTATAAATATATGTGGTTGCAACGGATTTATTCCCTTAGCATAACATCCAGAATATTTGTGCAAACTTAACTAGTGATTAACGGATCTGACAATGTGGCATTCAAAGTGATTGGGCTATCAATGAATGGTAAGTATTCGTAGCCTCAGGCCTCAACAACCGGGAAAGGACAAAAATCGGGCAGGCAGCATAGCTATGTGGGTCGCTCCCATTAGGGTGTATAATCACCCATCTAGAGGTTCATTTAATTTCTTGTTCTATTCGATGTTGTCCCAGTCGGGAGGCGGTTACTGATCCCAACCGTTGGTGATATACATTCGGTACACTCAAGCGAAATGAGTGGTCGGTCATGTGTGGGCCGGGTTACAAGATGTTCTTGTTGAACCCAGTGTATTCCTCTCTAGAGATACACTAGCGGAAGGTGGTTCCATACCTTGTCATGTTGGAAATCCAATCTCCAATAAGCGCCATGCGGTTTTTGATTTTATACTATATATGTGGAGCGTGAGATGCAAGCGTTCTGCTATTTGGTTATTTACTTGATGTAGACATTATTATAATATCACTGGATTTTCGTATCAAAGTGTTTTGGGTTATAGTAAGATAAAAACCGTCCATGTTTATGTGTGGGCTGGTCTTACTATTATCTTTTCTTTTGAAAGGATTTTTTTTAAAGTTAAACAAGTGGTTGGAGTTTACTCACACCAGTCCCATGACTGACCCAGAGTTTATTTTGTTTGTTTTTCCCAAACTCTTGGGTGCCCAAATTTGTACGGGCAGTCAAGTAGTTGGGATTTTTCAGATTCACATGGAAGAGCTGGAAGCAGGAGGCTTCACCAGTTAGCTGTAGATTATCGTATTTCCGCTGTGTACTATGTTGTATCTGGAAACAGGTGTTTATAACTGTTCCAGAAATGACTGTTGTGCTCTGATGATGGTATGTATATAAAGTTACTGATTTGTATTTCAAAAGTTATGTTATATAATATATTTTATTCGTTCCGCTGTGAGTTTGTGATCTTCGTTTTTCTTCTATTCTAATATTTCTTTCTTTCTATTTCTCATCCTCTAACTTCTTTCTAAAAATGATTCGTATTTCTGTGCAATTTGGGTTGGACGTGTGGTGTTTTTAGTCAACTCAGATAGCATGGATTTGCGGGTCGTTACACAATTTTCCATTATTTAAATCTTCTTTATTCAAATCTCATTTGAATTCCTATATTCAAATCCCCTTTGAATTTTCTTATTTACATTCTATGTTTGAACTTCCTTTATTCAAATTCCTTTTCAAACTTTCTTTATTCATTCTTTACAAAAGTCTCGATTTCAATTCCTTTTGAAATCGATATTTCTACCTTTGGAAAATAGATTTCCCTTTCAATTTCACACTTGTATTTTTTTATTTCTGAATTTTCCAATGATAATTCTTTTCACTTCATTTATAAACTTCGTTTATAAAGGAACTACTCGTTTTATTTCTTTTAAAACAAGTTAATATTTCAAATTCATTTAAAATTTCAAATTCTATATATTCAAACTCCCTTTGAATTTCTATATTCAATTTCTATTTTAATTCTCTTTATTCAAATTCTATATTCAAATTTATTTGAATTCTCTTTATTCAAATTCTATATTCAAATCTATTTGAATTCTCTTTATTCAAATTCTATATTCAAATCTATTTTTGAAATTCAACACAACTTGTCTTTCCCAAAACAAATTTAAAACAGTATCTCTGGTAGTAATTCGTCACTTACAACTCGAAAATGAATACTGATGATGCAGCTGTCATCATCAGAATCTATTTTCCAGTGATCGAAGTGAGTTCAATACTATAAAACCATTTCTAAACATTTTCACTTTGAAATTCATTTCAAAATATAATTCACCCTGCTTGTAAAACAATTTAAAATCTCCCAGGATCTTAAATTTTCCTTACCTTTAATCCAAATCCATTTACAAACACTTATCCAATTCTCCAGAATTTTAACTCAATTTCTGGTTTAAAATTTCAGATTCAACTCATCTGATTTCATGTATTTCACTTATATGAATTCTGATTGGTTATTTACATAACCATTTAATTTATAACCTTACTCAATTATAATAACAACTAATATATCCAATATGTATCAATATACTTTGGGTAAAATTATTTTCATTTACCCACTTTCAAAACAAATCGTGACGGTTCATCGTATTCAAGTGTTTACCAACTCCTATCGATACAGTGGACCAAACTGATCAACCAGAATTCATAAACTACTCAACCAGTAAATCTCCACAATATAAAATTATTTTTATATCAATAACAAATACGTTCACTCATATATATACACTCAAACTCAATCTAGGGTATTACTAACCCTATCTCTACCGAGTCACGCCACAGAGCCAAGTAATTCTTAACCTCGCTCTGATACCAACTGTAATGACCCGGGATTTTGAGCGACTTTGGTTATCGACATAAACACGATGCCGATAACCAAAACACCGAAAAATCCTGGTAATTAGTGAAAGAAATTAGAGGGTGAGGAAAGATAAGATAGAAACTTAGAATAGAAGAAGAAGAAGAACACAACATCAGAGTAACACGAATCTCACAGCGGAACGAATAACATATAATAGATAACATATCCTTGAAATAAATCATTATATGTATATAATACATTATCAGAGTACAATACTTACAACACAGCGGAAATAAACTATAGCTATATGATCCTAAAGCCTCCTGCTCCAGCTCTTCCAGTATATCTGTAAAATCCTGACTACTTGACTGCCCATACAAATTTAGGCGCCCAAGAGTTTAGGGAAAACAACAAAATAAACTCCGGGTCAGTCATGGGACTGGTATGAGTAAAACAGTTTAAAACAGTTCAAACAAGTAAACGATATCTCATAAGACCACGCCGCATAACGGAACGGGTTTTTCCCTTATGAGAATCCAAAATAATTTTATATCAAAACCTTTTGATATTATAATAATGCCTATCAATCACAGTATATATAATCATCTAGCAGAAACGCTTTCATCTCACGTCCTACATATATAGTATAAAATCAAAACCGCAAGCATGTATTGGGTAATGGATTTCCATCTATGACAAGGTATGGAACCACCTTTCGCTAGTGTACCTCTAGAGAGGAATACACTGGGAACAACAAGAACATCTTGCAACCCGGCCACACATGACCGACCACTCATTTCGCTTGAGTGTATCGAATGTGTATCACCAACGGTTGGGATCAGCAATCGTTTCCCGAATGGGACAACATCAACAATAGGTTTTTAGGAATAAATGAAACTCTAGATCAGGTGATTATACACACTACTTCGGTGCGACCGACTTAGCCATGCTGCCTGCCCGATTTCTGTCATTTACCGGATGATGAGGCTAGAAGCTATGCTTTATCATCATACCAGATTCACTTTGAATGCCACATCGTCAAATCCATCAAATCACCGATTGACATCCTCAACCATACATTACGCGTTAGCTAAAAGAAGTTTCCTTCTCCGCTTCCACTCTTGGTACAGTTGGAGAAATCAATATACGTGATTGTCTGGAAATACTCTGTCAGACATCCGTCCATACAAGTCATCCAGGAACAGGATGAACCGAAGGCATTATTCTGTAAACAGGATAGCCCTTGCATAACTCCATCTTCAATTTCCTTTGGCATATATGATTCGCAACGCTTATGCCAATACAGAGTGGTTCTTTGGATAATAATCCAACCGGTCTCTCCATATTAACAACGTTAAAATGGTCAAACTTCGATAGTCTGTGATTTAACTATCGAATAAAACAAGTGTGCAAACAACGATATTATTTCCAAATGGAAATTTATATCGATCAAACATCATTCAACATTTATCTCCTTAGTTCATTAATTTACTTATCTCCTGTTTCCCTATATTCAATATTTCTTATTTTCTAAATTTGGAAAAATATACGTTATTAACAATGGAAAACATTTCCATTTCTTGTTTTCTTTATTAGAAAACATTTCTGGTTTCTTATTTGGAAAACATTTCCAAAGCTTCTTTATTGGACTTAGACAGATGTTTAAACAAGCATCGCTATGCCAACTCAAACCATTTCCTTTACCGCCGAACCTTAACTATTCCTTAGTTAAAAATGAAGCCAATCAAGTTGGGGTAGAACTACCTCTCAGGCCTTAACTGAACAACATTTCTAACTTTGAAATAGACAAAGTTCACTTTATATCCCTTTACTAACTTCCTTACTTAACCCTCCTTCGAATAGCTATATTCGATTGACTCTTTTCACTTACCTCTATTCGATTAACCCTTATCAATTAACTCTATTGGACTAACACTATTGATTTATTCATTTCACTTAACTCCTTTTCGAATAAACTATATTCGATAACTCCTTTTATTCGAAAGAGACGTGTAATTTGCCAAGTGACAGGGTGGGAGCGAAGTAACGTGTAATTTGCCAAGTGACAGGGTGACAGGGTGGGAGCGAAGTAATGATCATACACGTTAATTCGCTCACACCCTGTCACTTGGCTAATGATCATACACGTTGTCTAATTTGCCAAGTGACAGGGTGGGAGCGAAGTAACGTGTATGATCATTAGCCAAGGGAAAAGAGACGTGTATGATCCTTAGCGAAAGAAACTAGCTGTTGAAAAGAATGAACGTGGCCTTTGTTTGGTCGCTGAAATCAGTTAGGATATTTGTTCTGACATTCTGATGACTCTTCTATATGAGGTTCTGTCCTCATCCGGACAGCTAACGACAGAAATAAATATACCGTTGTGATGAGCTCGGTGTCACGATCCAAAATATATATAATAATACCGGTAGATCAACTTATATTGTGAAACCCCAAAATGTCGATACAGGGTGCCACATACTCCAAATAAACAGTTGCTTATTTAATTAATTAAAATTTACAATAAAATTCTAAAAATTAAATTATCACTATTTCCCAAAAGAACCTTGTCTAAATTCAAACCCTATCTCTAGTTATATCGAATCAACCGTTACAGTCGATAAACGATTCTATAGCGACTATTTTAAAATTTGATTTGGACATACCTCAAAATCTACACGACGAAATCCCGATTTTCTCTTCCACTAGAAAGATATACTCCACCAGCTCCACACGTTTCTTGTTTCACAGAAATCTGGCTTAAAACGAATCCTATACATTCAGTTGAAGTTCAAATCGCCAAATAGCGAACTGCCGCGCCATTTCGAGCTCTATTTTAATTATATTATAATTATACGTTCAAACTGTCGTTCAAATAATATATTTGTTATTTTAATTCAATTCTAAACTGAATTAAATATTACATATGATCCAGTTCACACCATATCGCCATTTCAGCCAATTCTGGTTATTTCAGAATAAAATATATTATTTAATTTATTATTTAAATTAAATATTCCCCATTATTTTAATTAAACCACCATTTAATTCACTATATCACTATTTATATAATTAAATAAATTAATTATAATACCTCTGCCAATGCGGGTCATTACATATATAATCTCTTATATTATGATTTATAGTTCTTTATATATATATATATATACATGTATTTACTATTTCAAAGTTTTAATCTCTAAAAGTTCTTTAACAATTTTTACTATTTAAAACAGACCCAAAATGAACTACAAGTCTCATAATTATTTTGATAAGTTTTAGAATTGAAACCGTTTCAGGAACGAAACCAATTTTCAAAATATATGTAGGTAGTCGACATAACCCATCCCTCAATGTTGGCATAATGATAGCTTAATTCAAAAATCAAATTTCAAAAGAAGTGTGTATTTGTCATGCCTCTTTGTGAATAGACACGGCTGTTAATTTCCTATAAATACCAATGGTATCAACAAAATTTTATCCTTTACTCACTCCTTCACACTCATTTTTTTATATATTGTTAACAAAATTCTACCAAAATCCAAAATGAATCAAATCGATTATCTCTAGTTTGATTCTCTATCATTGTCTCTCAAAGTTCTCAGTGTTATTCATAGTTACAATATCATTTGCAATCAACATGATCATATCAAAACTCTCAATCCATCAAAGCAACTTAAAATGATATAACTATGGCCGGCCAAACAAATATGTGTCACTGTAGCCTGGTATAATCAGTTGGGTGTGATTATTGCTCGATATATCAATTGATTCTCACCGTACTTCAAAAACAGGGGGGGGGGTGTACCTCGAGGCCTATGAAACTGAAGGTTGTAATCTCGACATTATATTTGAAAAGAAATTTGCACAAGAAATTTTGTAGGACTGGATGCAGGGTATTCTAAACCACTATAAATTTTTTGTATGTTCTTTCTGTTTCTACTTTTTGTTTACTATTCACATCTGTGTCTGAATCTGTGATTGTTTTTATATTTATGACTTACACCAGTTTGTGTTTAATTTCAAAAGAATACAAAAGGATTCATGTAATTAGTTAAACACTATTCACCCCTACTACAATTTTAATCTAGCCTTAAGATCCTTAATCTGCATTCCTCCAAATTGGTATCAGAGCATTAGTTTTCAAAGTTATCATAATCTGAATTTTGAAAAAAAAATGGAATTTTTTGGAAATTTTGTTTACACTGTACAAAAACCATCCAAATCATCTTTGTTTCATAAGTCTACATATTATTATTCTAAAGAATTAAATTATCTAACCGAATTGGCGTGTTATACAAGATTTGTGTTATATGGCTTTTGAAGAATCAACAATGAACGGAAAAATAGTGCAAATAAAGAAAAACAAAGGGATACTTGATAGTGGAAGTTCAAGACACATGACTAGAAACCCCGAGTTATTGAATAACATAATTTATAAAGATGGAAGGCTAGTCAACTTTAGAGCCAACCCAAAAGGATATGTGATTGGCATTGACAATATCGGTAACTCTAAAATCCCTATTATTTCTGGTGTTTCTTAGTTAGGAATCTAAACCATAATTTGCTTAGTACAAGTGAATTATATGGTAAGGGCTATACAATTAAATATGAAAACAATAAGTGTCATATCAGAGATAATAAATCAAATATCGTATTTGAAGGAATTAGCAAGAAAAACATTTATATTCTCAGTACGAAAACCTCAAATGAAAATCTATGTATTTTGGCCAACACGAGTGACAATTGGATTTGGCATAAAAGATTTGGGCATTTGAGTTTTAGAATTTTATCTTAATTATCATAACTTGATTTAGCAAGAGGTCTCCCTGGAATGGATTTTAAAATAGATAGTATGTGTGATGCTTATCAGTTAGGAAAACTTATGAAAAGTTTATTCGAATTAAAAGCTATGGTTTCAACTTCAAAACCGCTTGAGTTACTACACTTAGATCTATTTCGTCCATCTCAAATTCAGTCAATAAATCATAACAAATATATTTTTGTACCTGTAGATGATCTTCTAGATTTACATGGACAATTATTCTAAAACATAAAAATGATGCTTTTGAGTATTTAAAACTTCTGCAAAAAGAATCCAAAATCCACTTTCTTTAAAAATTAAATTATTCATAGTGATCACAATAGAGAATTTGTGAATGAAAATTTTGATAATTTTTGACAATCAAAAAGTAATAACTCATAAGTTTTCCTTTTTAAGAACTCCACAATAAAACGGAGTGGTAAACCGTAAAAATATAACAATCTGAGAATGTGCAAGAACTATGCTTTTAGATAGTAAATTACCAAGAAACTTTTAGGATGAAGCGGTTGCTTTCTTGTTACATTTTGAATTGAATCTTAATTAGACCTCTAATCAATAAAAAATCATATTAACTTCTTTGTAATAAGAAACCAAAGGTATCTTATTTTATATTTTTTGAATGTAAATGTATCATTTTGAATACGAAAGAAAGTTTAGATAAATTTGATCCTAAGTCTGACAAAGGAATTTACATTGGATATTTTAATAGAAGTGAAACATACATAGTTTTCAAATTAATAACTAATACCATTGGAGAAATATTATATTTATCTTTTGATTAAAATTTCAAAGGCTTTGTTAAAAAATGATGAAGATGATTTTGGTATCATAAATAATGAATCAAATGAAACAACGAAGCGAAATTATTCATCCAAATAAAAGGACTTTTAAAATATCACCATGTAGAAAATATTCTAGGAAATATTGAACCCTTAGTTAGATCTAGAAATAAATTAAACAACAAAAGTAACATGGATTTTATATCAATAACTAAATCAAAAAATTCAAAGGAAGCATCATCTGATGATTCATGAATTTTTTCCATGCTAGAAGAATTGAATCAATTCACCAGAAATAATGTATAGGAATTTGTTCCTTGGCTTGAGGTCAAAACTATAATTGGAACTAAATGGGTTTATAAAAGTAAAATGAATGAAAAAGTAAGGTCGTTAGATATAAAGCATGATTATCCATGCAAGGTTATTGTCAAGAAGAAGGAATAGGCGATAATGAAACCTTCGCACTCGTAGCTAGATTAGAAGCCATTAGAATTGTACTAGCTCTCACAAACAATAACAATTTCAAATTATTTCAAATGGTTTTTAAATTCATTTCTAATGGTTTTGTTAAAGAAGATGTTTATGTTGAAGGACCCCTACTTTTTGAAAGTGAAAATTTTCCAAATCATGTTTACAAATTAAAGAAAGTTTTATATGTTCTAAAACAAGCTCCTAGAGGCTGGTATGACAGACTAAGTCTTACTTATTACACTCAAATTTTGAAATTGGTAAAGTAGATAATACTCTTTTTAATCAAAATAAAAAAAAATATTCAGTTAGTACAAATTTATGTAGAAATCATAATTTTCGGATCAACAAATAATGAATGAACAAAGAATTTTCTGATATAATGACAAAAGAGTTTGAGATGAGTCATATGGCTGAACTTATTTTTTTTAGGATTGCAAATAAACATTTAGTTATTAGTATTTTCATAAGTCAAGAAAAATATGCTAAGGAACTAATTAATAAGTTCGACATGACCACTGCGAGTGGAAAACCTACTTCCAATGCAACGATTGAAGCATTAAATAAAGAAGATAAGTAAAACGATGTTGATCGAAAACTATACAGAGAATGATTGGATCACTACTTTATATAACAACGTGTCGACCTGATATCATGCATTTGTCGGATTTGTGGCCCATTTGTTTTGGCCATAAACCCATTATTAACAGCCCATATTTCCCTTAACCACCCAATAATTTTGTTTTACGTTGTAACCGCTCGATGATGGCAAAAGTAGTATATTTGAAAACGTAAATCATTTTTTTCTTCTGATTTAACGGTTCACTGAATCTCCTCTCAAAAGTGAAAAACACCATCTAAATTGAGAAGAAGGGTTTGGAAACAAAATCAGAGATAAAGAATCGAAATTGGAGGAAGAAGAACATACAAACCCATCCGATTTCGCTTAGCAATGGCTGGAGGTACTCTTAATTCCATTATTTGCTTCCGCCTTTGTTTTATGCAGTAATTAGCAATTCTAACATTTGGTATCAGAGCGATTTGATCGCCTCTGCCTTGCTATAACAATTAGGCTGCCATCGAATTGATGTAATTCCCTTTGCCGATTTTTTTTTTCACTGAAAAAAATTATGAATTCTCTTTCTTCATGAGTGTATAAGTCTTCATTTGAAAGACATGCTTTCAGTTGTGTCAGTTTTGACATTAATTAAACTTTGCTTTATTTCTACATCTTCATGCCACGAAAGTTTTGCTAGTCCAATTAATTTATTGCTTTTGATGGAATAGTGGCAGAGAAGGCATGGGTTCATTGTTGCTTTTGATGATAATAATAAAATATGAATCACTTGCTTATTTCTTTTTGACTGACGCACTCAACATAGTTTTTCATGAAGCACATAAATGTTACTATGTATAACACAGTACAAACGTGACTTTATGCTTGTACACATACTATATTGTTTTATGTACAACCAATATTCATAGGCTTACATACCATAACATGACCCGTAGACTTGAACTTCTTTTCTAGTCTACATACAGTTTTTGTTTGTAATGATTAAAAAAAAATATTGTGTCCTTTATACATTGTAAGCTAGGTATATGTGTATAAAACATTGTGAAATGTCAAGTGATAGAGCAAATTTTATTAGTTAGGGAGTAGCCACAGCATCTCTAATTATTAATAAATTTGATAAACTGAAATCACATGTGGATACTAGACATTGATTGTAATTAATCATGTGTGACATAATAAGATTTGCCCACAGGAAATTTTATTGTTTTGCATGATTAATTAGGGTGATGTATCATATTGTGTTTCTTAATCTACCCACAGGAGTTAAGAAATAATGATTTGATAGTTTCACTATAAGATTAAATTTATGAATCTGATTTGAGTAGACTTTAGCCCACAGGCAAGTTTTATGTCACTGGATTCATATGTGCATAGTTTACATTGGTAAATTATGATAAAATTATAGTCTCAGTTTACATTGTTAATAAGCTTATATTTTCTATTTGCAGTAATTTTAACTGGAAATATTTCTGATGTTAAATGTGACATTCCTGAATTAAGAGGTGATAACTACAAGGTATGGAAGGAGAGAGTGTTACTGCATTTAGGATGGATGGATATTGACTATGCTATTCGGAAAGACGAACCACCTAGCATAACGGAGGATAGTACTCCTGAAGCTATTGATCTTTATGAAAAGTGGGAACGATCTAATTGTCTTTCAGTTATGTTCATAAAGACCAAGATTTGTGCTAGTATTAGGGGTTCAGTCGATCAGCATGTTAAAGTCAAGGATCTTCTTGAAGCCATCGATGAGCAGTTTGCATCCTCTGATAAGGCTCTCGTCAGCACCTTGATTATGAAGTTCTCATCCATGAGGCACACTAAGGTTAAAGGAGTGCGTGATTATATCATGCGCATGAGGGATATAGCGGCTCAACTAAAGGCTTTAGAAGTTACCATGTCTGAATCTTTCTTGGTCCATTACATTCTGTGCACTCTACCTCAACAGTATGCCCCATTTAAGATCTCTTACAACACACATAAGGACAAATGGTCAATTAATGAGCTTATGACCATGTGTGCTCAAGAGGAGGGTAGATTGTTGTTGGAAGAGGGCGAAAAGGTGAACCTTGCTATGACTTCTTATTCAAAGAAGAAAAAGGATCACAATAAGGAAAAGGAAAAAGGAAAGATTCATGCGAATCAAGTCATGAAGAAGGAGTCAAAGTGTTACTTCTGTAAAAAGAAGGGACACATTAAGAAGGACTGCATTAAGTTTAAAGCTTGGCTTGAGAAGAAAGGTAAATTTCCAACATTTGTTTGTTATGAATCTAATATGGTTAATGTTAATCATGATACATGGTGGATTGATACTGGGACTACAATCCATGTTTCGAATACCTTGCAGGGTATGACAAACCTAAGGAAACCAGTGGACAGTGAAAGACTTATCTATTCAGGCAACAAGATAGCTTCACGTGTGGAAACCGTTGGGACATGCAGTTTGGTTTTAAGTAGTGGTTTTACTTTATGCTTAGAAAAAACATTCTATGTTCCTAATTTTGCAAGGAATTTGATTTCTGTATCTAGACTTTTACCTTTTGGATTTTCCTTTAACTTTTCAGACTTTGGTTTTAGTATTATCAAAAATTCTGAAGTTATTGGCTATGGTACATTGTCTGATAATTTATTTCATCTTGACTTGCAAAATGACACCACTCATAATTCTATGCATGTTAATGTTGGTTTAAAAAAATGTATTATGAATGAGGATTTTTCTATGTTGTGGCATCGGAGATTAGGACATATCTCCATTGAAAGAATTAAGAGGTTAGTAAAGGAAGGGGTAGTTGGTACTCTAAACTTTACTGATTTCGACACTTGTGTTAGTTGCATTAAGGGAAAGAAAACTAATAAACACAAAATTGGTGCCAAGAGGAGTTCTGACTTATTAGAAATCATACATACGGACATTTGTTGCCCGGACATGAATGCTGATGATCCAAAATACTTTATCTCCTTCATAGATGATTATTCACGATATATGTATCTCTACTTCGTTCCAAAGACGAAGCTTTAAATGCCTTTAAATTATCTAAGGTTGAAGTAGAGAATCAATGTGGTAAGCATATTAAGATCGTGAGATCAGATCGAGGTGGAGAGTATTATGGTAGATACACTGAGAACGAACAAGCACCTGGTCCATTTGCTAAATTTCTTCAAGAGCATGGGATTATTCCCCAATACACCATGCCTGGTTCTCCAGACCAGAATGGTGTAGCTGAAAGAAGAAATCGGACAATAATTGATATGGTGCGTAGCATGAGAAGTAAACCAGACCAGAATGGTGTAGCTGAAAGAAGAAATCGGACAATAATTGATATGGTGCGTAGCATGAGAAGTAATGTTAAACTTCCATCATTTTTGTGGACTGATGCTCTTAAGACGGCATCATATATATTAAACTGGGTTCCATCCAAGGCCGTCTTTAAGACGCCTTTTGAGCTATTCAAAGGTTGGAAACCGAGTTTACGACATATACGCATTTGGGGATGTCCGTCTGAAGTAAGAATCTACAATCCACAAGAGAAGAAACTTGACCCCAGGACTATTAGTGGGTATTTCATTGGATATGCCGAGAAGTCAAAGGGTTATAGATTCTATTATCCGTCGCATAATACTAGGATTGTGGAATCAAGAAATGCTAAATTTCTTGAGAATGATTTGATCAGTGGGAGTGATCAATCTCAGAATATTATTCCTGAAAAAGACCACTATGAGGTTCCACCCTCTGATTCAAGTGATAGGTTGATTGTCATTCATGCTCCTCAAGTTAAGCTGAGTATTAGACAACCAAATATAGAAATTCCACAAATTATTGATCAAAATCCGATAGATCATATTGTAAATGAAGATTTGGTTCATAATGAGAATGAAGAAGTCCCATTAAGAAGATCTACTCGTGAAAGACGATCAGCTGTTCCTGATGATTATGAAGTGTACCTACAAGAATCAGATTATAATATTGGAGTCGATAATGATCCCTTGTCATTTTCACAAGCCATACGTTCTACAGATTCAAACTTATGGATGAATGCTATGAAAGAAGAGATGAATTCAATGGCTTCTAATCGAGTTTGGAATCTTGTCGAGTTGCCTGATGGTGTAAAAATCATTGGATGCAAGTGGGTTTTTAAGACAAAAAGAGACTCACTAGGCAACATCGAAAGATATAAAGCAAGACTTGTTGCTAAAGGGTTCACTCAAAGAGAAGGAATCGACTACACAGAGACATTTTCTCCTGTATCAAAGAAAGATTCTCTTCGTGTAATTATGGCATTAGTAGCTCATTTTGATTTCGAGCTACATCAAATGGATGTGAAAACGGCATTCCTTAATGGTGATTTAGAGGAAGAGGTTTATATGAAACAACCTGAAGGATTCTCCTCGAAGGATGGTGAACATTTGGTTTGTAAGATAAATAAATCCATATATGGGTTAAAACAAGCCTCCCACCAGTGGTATAAGAAATTCCATGAAATAATTACTTCATTTGGTTTCGAAGAAAATATCATGGATCAATGTATATATCTTAAGGTCAGTAGGAGTAAAATTTGTTTTCTTATATTATATGTGGATGATATTTTGCTTGCAACCAATAATAAAGGGTTGCTACATGAGGTAAAACAGTTCCTTTCAAGAAACTTTGATATGAAAGATATGGGAGATGCATCTTATGTCATTGGCATTAAGGTCCATAGGGATAGATCTCGAGGCATTTTGGGATTGTCTCAAGAGGCCTATATCAACAAAGTACTTGAGAGATTTAGAATGAAAGACTGTTCACCAAGTGCAGCACCCATTGTGAAGGGAGACCGGTTCAGCTTGGACCAATGCCCTAGGAATGACTTTGAAAGAGAACAGATGAAAAATATTCCACATGCTTCAGCTGTTGGTAGCATAATGTATGCCCAGGTCTGTACCAGACCTGATATTGCATATGCAGTTGGGGTATTAGGAAGATATCAGAGTAATCCAGGGATCGATCATTGGAAGGCTGCAAAGAAAGTGATGAGGTACCTTAAGGGTACTAAGGATTACATGCTTATGTATAGAAGAACTGATAATCTGGAAGTGGTAGGCTATTCGGACTCTGACTACAGTGGTTGTAGTGATTCACTTAAATCCACATCAGGATATGTGTTCATGCTAACTGATGGTGCCATATCGTGGAGAAGTGCAAAGCAAACTTTAACGGCTAGTTCCACTATGGTCGCAGAGTTCATTTCTTGCTTTGAGGCTACCTCGCATGGTGTTTGGTTGAAAAGTTTCATATCTGGACTTAGATTTTTGACTCTATTAATCGGTCGATAAGCATGTATTGTGACAATTCAGCTGCTGTCTTCATGGCTAAGAATAATAGGAGCGGAAGTCAAAATAAACACATTGACATAAAGTATCTAGTCGTGAAGGAACGTGTTCAAGAAAGAAAAGTGATCATCGAGCACATAAGCACTGGTTTAATGATTGCTGATCCCTTGATTAAAGGCATGCCAATTAAGACTTTTAGGGATCATGTAGTGAAAATGGGACTTGCACCCATTATGTAATACATTCATTATGTTGTTATTGAACTTTATTATGTTAGATATTTTCTCCTTATGGATTTATGCGCATATTTATGTTATTATGTTGAGAAATATCATTTGTTTGAACCTAGAGTAAACATGAGGTTTACTCATTAAGTTAAGTGTGCGTGTGGTTGTTGAGAATTTGATATATTATGATACATGGAAGATTAATTCTCGTACTAAGAGATTTCGTCGCTATGATTCGTATATCATATCTCATCTCAAATGGGCCAAGTAGGAGAATGTCGGATTTGTGGCCCATCTGTTTTGGCCATAAACCCATTATTAACAACACATATTTCCCTTAACCACCCAATAATTTTGTTTTACGTTGTAACTGCTCGAAGATGGCAAAAGTGGTATATTTGAAAATGTAAATCATTTTTTTCATGATTTAACGATTCACTGAACCTCCTCTCAAAAGCCAAAAACACAATCTAAATTGAGAAGAAGGGTTTGGAAACAAAATCAGAGATAAAGAATCGAAATTGGAGGAAGAAGAAACATACGAACCTATCCGATTTCGCTTAGCATTGGCTGGAGGTACTCTTAATTCCATTATTTGCTTCCGCCTTCGTTTTATGCAGTAGTTAGAGATTCTAACAGCATAATGTATGTCTCTGTGCAAGATACCAATCTCAACCCAAAGAAACTCAGTTAAAAGCCGTTAAACATATTCTAAGATATGTTAAACATACTTTAGACTATATCCTATTTTATCCTAAAAACGATACATTATATTTAATTTCATATTGTAATGCTGGCTATGCTAGTTGTAATCGAATCGAAAAGGTACAATTGGAATTTGTCAATTTATAGGATTCTCTTTGGTTTCCTATTTTAGTAAAAAAAAGCAAAATACTGTTTATTTATAACAACTTAAGCAGAATATTTGCTTTAGCTTGTTGCCAAGCAATTTATATGCAACAAACTCTAAGAGGCTTTGGAATAAATATATCATAATCACCAATTTATTATGATAATACAAATGCAATAAATTTATCTAAAAACCTACTCATCATGCTAGAACCAAACATATCGTTGTCAGACATCATTTTATCAAAGATAATACAAGTAACGAAATTTTTTCTCTTGAATTTATTAACAATGAAAATTAAATATCTGATATTCTAAAAAACCATTAAATCAATAAGTCTTTACTAAATTTAAAAGAGAACTAAGTATTTGTTCTATAATTGGGATATAGAATTTAGATATAATAATATAAATAAACAAAATAAAGTAAAATTACATAAGGATGTCGACATACCCAATCCCCTCATGTTGACATATAATGGTAAAATTGACATTTCGATCTTCCCTCTAAAGTTTAAATTGGCAGTTATATATACTTATATTTCGAACTTTCCTATCTTCTACTTTATTTCTCTTTATAATAAACTTCTAAAAACATAAAATAATGGTGTTCTCTTCATAATAAAACCAAAACAAAATGTTTTCATTCCCTTCTCCTATTTTTGGTCCATTCCAATAGACTACACTGACCCGAGTCATAAGATAGAAGAAACTTTGAAGGTTCTTCGTAGTTGATGCCTAAAATACAAGTCATGAAAATAAGGATGGCTAAGGAACAAGAGAATTAAGACAAAATTCTTTGAAATTTGATTTTTTTTTCTAATGGATAGTCGTTTGAATCCAATATTGATTGAAGATGTCGCCTCCAACACTATTGTTTGTAATCCATTAGAAGAAGAAGAAGTGCACATGATGAAGAAGATAAAGTTATATGTGTCGAAGAAGTCTGTTTGGACAACAATGGGTATTAGATCGAACAACATGGAAAATTTTGTCTTCATTATCCTAATTTTTCAATTTACAAGTCATTAATTGTCAAAGGCTCGTATTAGTTTGTTTTTCTATTAACTGTTCTTATAAATTGTCAATACATGTACATATTTGTAATAAAACAGTATATAAATAATATTTACGTTTTGCTTATTAGTTATTAGTATGTAGTTAGTTCAAGGCAGTGTTACTTAGTTTATGTTGACGACAATGGGAAGAATTATAAAATAGGTTAGATAAACTTAGATTTACGGAAATAGGTTAGAAAGGCTTAGATTAAGAGGTACTTGGAGTAGAATTAGAATTTGATGGAGTACATTTTATAAACATAGTTTGTCATCGTAAAAAAACAAGAGATTGTTAGTTTCTAAGACGATGGTTTTGATGACAACAACCTTAAGAATTATTATAAAATATAAATACTGACATTATTGTCCATATATATATATATATATATATATATATATGTATATGTAGGTTGTGTGTATAATTTTATATATACAAGTACTAAAGAATGAAGACTGTACAATATAATCATTCAAGATGATTGAATTCAAGATTGAAAAAACTAATAATAGAGACTCATGAGTTTCAAGATTTCAAAACATCTAGATTAGTAATAAAATCAAGATCTATAACTTTATAATAGCATAAAAATCTTTATCTCCAAAACTATCTTTTAAATCATCTCTCTTGATTTTAAATATTTTTGCCTTAATTTAAAACTATTTCTTAAATTATATAGTCTTGTTTTCAAATCACTTATTTAGCCTTGATTTCAAATCACTTATTTGTATATATATATTTCAAATCACTTATTTGTATGTATGTGTAATAAAACACTATATAAATAATATTTATGCTTCACTTATTAGTTATTAGTATATAGTTAGTTTAAGGCAGAGTTACTTAGTTTATGTTGACGACAAAGAGAAGAACTATAAAATAAGTTTGATAAACTTAGATTTAGGTATACAGGTTAGAAAGGCTTAGATTAAGAGGTATTTGGAGTAGAATTAGAATTTGATGGAGTACATTTTATAAATATAGTTTGTCATCATTAAAAAAACAAGAGATTGTTAGTTTCTAAGACGACAGTTTTGATGACAACAACCTTAAGACTTACTATAAAATATAAATACTAACATTATTGTCCATATATATATATATATGTAGGTTATGTGTGTGTGTGTATATATATATATGTATGTATATACACACAAGTACTAAAGAATGAAGACTGTACAATATAAACATTCAAGATTAATGCATTCAAGATTGAAGAAACCAAGAATGAAGACTCATGAGTTTCAAGATTTCAAAACATCTAGATTAGTAATAAAATCAAGATATATAACTTCATAATAGCACAAAAATCTTTATCTCCAAAACTATCTTTTGAATCATCTCTCCTGATTTTAAATATTTTTTCCTTAATTTAAAACTATTTCATAAATTATTTAGCCTTGATTTCAAATCACTTATTAATTTAAATATATCACTTTCAATTTTAAAATCTATTTTCAAATCATCATCTTGTGATTTTAATGTTTTAGCCTCAATCTCAAAATTATTTTTTAAGATTTTACATAATCTCTTATATTCTGATTTATAGTTCTTTATATATACGTACATATATATATATATATATAATGTTTCGAAGTTTTAATTTCTAAAAAAAAATTAAATAATTTTTACTATTTAAAACAGATCCAAAATGATTTACAAGTATCAAAATTATTTCGATGAGTTCTAGAATTGAAATCATTTTAAAAACAAAATCAAGTTTCAAAATATACATAGGCATGTCGACATACCCCACTTCCAATGTCGATATGATGACAGTTAAATTCAAAAATTAAATTTCAAAAGAAGTGTCTACTTGTCGTTCCTCTTAGTGAATAGACATCGATGTTAATTTTCTATGAATACTAGATGTTTTCAATGAATTTTTAGTTAGTTTTTCGTCCTTTCTTCGGTCCTTCTCTACTCTCATTTTTTAAAATATTCTTTACGAAGTTCTTCCAAAATCCTCAATGAATCAAACTCGATTATCTCTAGTTTGATTCTCTATCACTGTCTCTTAAAGATCTAAGTGTTATTCAAAGTTATAAGATCATTTGCAGTCAATAGGATCATATCAAACCTCTTTATCCGTCAAAGTACATAATATGGTGCGACTAAGGGCGGTAAGTTGATTGGGTTTGACTATAGCCTGGTAAAATCAGTTGGGTGTGATTGTAGCCCCATAAATCAGTTCAGTTTCACTGCTCTCCGAAAATAGTTGGGTGTACCTGGTAGACTGTAAAATCGAGGGTTGTAATTTCAACGTTATATTTGAAAAGAAATATGCACAAGAAATTGTGTGGGCTTGGATGTAGGGTAACTCTAAACTAGTATAAAATCCTGGTATGTTCTTTCCTTTTCTACTATTCATTTACTAATTGCATCTATGTATGAATCTGTGATTGTTTATACATCTGTAAATTGCATATGTTTGTGATTATTTCAAAAGAATTCAAGAAGATTTATATAATTCATTTAACACTATTCACCCCTTCCCCCTCTATTGTTAATTTGCATTCCTCACACAGATCATGCTTAATTGTTAAATCCTAACCACATACGTGGATTAGCCAACTTAACTGCTTTTAATTACAAATTTATTGACTAAGAGAGTGAATGGTTTATTGTTCGGTATAGAGCATGCCTAAGGATTAAATTCCAATCATGTACATGGATGGGCCAAATTAGCCATCCAAATAACTAAAATTCCAAAAGCCAAAATCCAAAAAGTCCAAAAACTTGAAATTCGAATACCCAAAGAATCATATGAATGCATATCAGTTGATTATCAATCCACAAGAGCTAGGTCCTGGCTCGTTCATATTCCTGGGGGTAGTAGGCGGTTGAACCTATTCTTCTACTTCCATCTTGTTCCTAACATATCGTGACAGCGCTCCGCTTCTGACACATTATTCAACCTTATCCTGTAAATAACAATATTCGTTTGTATTATGTCCATCCAGCTCATGAAACAAACAGTGTTTTCCAAACTCCCGTTCTCTTTGTCTTGGATCCTTCCTAGGAGGCTTTCTGAATGGAGAAACCTCATGAATATTTAGTTAAATATCTTCCAGTAAAGGAGTGAGTTCCGTATATGAGGCAAATTTAGGTTTTCTCTTTGTTGTACGTTACGATTATTCCCAACCGAGGCTTTTCCTTTGCTAGGTACGGCCGATCTTCCCCCCTTAGCCATATTAACCTTGAGAACTTCTTTATCAGCTCCTTCACCCTCTTCCAATAGAAATCTATCTACTGCAAAATAAAACTTACTAAGATCACTTGGCGGGTCCCTTTCCAATGAGATCTTAAAATCTGATTTATCCAATATGCTAGAGACGACAACCATGAGCACCATAGACGGTTCTGGTCGGTCCACCAATTCCGCCCACTGCATTAAACCTTTTCATAAAATATATCCCTAGTTCTCTACTTTGTCATCATGAGAGTCATGAAATTCTTCGAGAGATATAAAACGCGAATTATTCGATAAACCTTTCAACCAAAGCATTCCAACTGTCGATTAATTTTGATTCCAACTGTCTAAAACACATAGCAACAATATCCATGAGGTAAAGTAGAAAGTACTTTGCCATGAATTTACCTGATGCCGATAACACTTCCATAAGACGCATGTAGCCATAAGATGAATAGTAGGGTCCTTTCCACCATCATAAGTATTCAATACCAACAACTTGAAGTCCAGCGGGTCCCAAGAATTCCTGATACCCCAAATGAAAGGGCTACAATTAACACAGTCCATGTCCATTTGAGAAATCCCACCTCAAGAAAATCAAAAAATACATCCATGATTTGGTTTCCATTGCCTAGAAGTTATCTCCTGTCATCCATTCCAACGTCGGTGCCCTCGATGTTTAATTCAAAAGAAGTAGGCGTATCCACAATGTTTATGTTCAGATTATCCCCGACCCTAGAAGTGGGATCGGTCCAACACAGAGTCCATGTGCCATAGAAATTCCATCACCATCCAAATTTGCGTGCGTTTACGCCTGAGCTAAGCCTTCAGAACTAGTTTCCAAAGCACGACCAATTAGCAAGTGTAACAATCCATAGTTTTACACGTTTTTGACACGTAAATATGAAATTACTTTCATACAAGGTCATATCATTCTATAATTTTTAGAGATGACTATCAATGGAATTTATCATTTTTTGGTTTTTTCTCGGATTTTTCTATGAGCATTTTACCCTTGAAAAAAATCTTATGTCATCCGTAAATTTTGATTAGAGTAGAATTTTGGTTCCAGACCACTTTAATTGGATTGGGATGATAGTTCCACTTTTCATAGAGTAGTTATATGTCTAAAAAGGATAAGTTATTTGTGAGATATGGTTGTTTGAAGGATTTTTATTATAAAACAACCAATTTTCAGGTAGGCAATGTGTGGATTTTAGGATTAGAGAGATAAATGACTGGAATGAGTTACTTTAACTCATTACTATCATTTCACTTCCCTCTTCTTCTTCCCTATGGCTCTTACCTCTATTACAACAAACTTTTCTTCATCCAAAACCTAAAATCTCCATGAAAGTTGAATTAAAATTTAGAGGTTAAATAGGGTTCAAGAGGGTTCGAGTTTGGTTGTGCGGCCGTTAATGGCAACATAGTTTTTCCACTTTCTTATCCTTTCTACTCTTCATCGCTTTCTATCAATCCTTCTCCTTCCTCCTCCTTTCAATATCGAATCACATTTCCTCTTCCCGTCTTCCGCTCATTCTTCTTTTGTCTGCATGGCCGCACCACCAAATCTGAAAATACATAGTTTAAATCTGTACCTTTTTTCTTTGTATCTCCCCTATATTTTTCCAAACCACCCAATGGATTCTCTCCTTAACACTATCTCACTCCAGCCTTCCCCTTTTCTCTAATGCATGGTGGCCCCTCTAGGGTTTTACACGCTTTACCGTCATTGCTTCTACAGGCTGATTTCATGACTACCCTACCAAATGATTACCTATAATGTGCAATGTCAGTTGTCCTTGCAAGTTCTCTCTAATACATTTTTTAGTGTAACTTGTCCGGTGTTTTTCTAACATTGTCAGGAGGTAAGGGGTCGGATAGGGTGCTTGTTAGGTCTTCTGTATAGGTTTCGAGAGTCTGATTTGTCTAAGTTCTATTGGTGATTTCTACTTGCTTGGGTTGAAGATTTTAACTCCTACACGGAGCTTATGTGGTATGCATTAACTTCTTGCTCTTCGTTTGCCTCACATCTCACCTCTATGCAAGCCTGGTATGACACATTTATTTCTTTTATCGAGTATTTTGGGTTTCTAGCTTGGTGATCACTTGTAGTAATAGCTTGGCATTGATGGTTTGTAGCACTGGTTGTGATGGTGCTTTTGAGGAGTTTGATATTTGAAGTTATGTAGTTTGTGTAGTATTAGGTTGAAGTTATGTAGTTTGTGGAGTCTGTGGTTTGTTTTTCCTTTGGAGTTTAGAGACTTGTTTTGTTGCTGTGATATCTGGTTTTAGGTGGTGAGTATTTTGGCGCACTAGTTTCATATGCTCCATTGTCTCCTCTTTCCGCAACATGGTGAAGCTTAGGCCCGCAACCTACTAGAGTTGGATAGTGGTCTTCTTTTCCTTTAAATTTCCCATCCACTTTCTTGGCCGACCGCGTCAGGTGATAGCCTTAACTATTATTCAATGTCACGTTGACCATGTAATCTTCTTTCTTTGCTGGCTTGTCACGCTGTTTTGGTTGTGGCTCGAGACTTGGTACAGTTTCTTTTACTGTGATGTCCTATCATGTGATGTTGTTTTCTACAGTGCAATAATTTGGTCGTAGTGTTATGATATTGTGATGTGTGGTGTAGCATATCATAGTTGTTTTATGTAATTTGAAATGTAATTTTCTTGCTTGTTTGGAGTATAGAAATATGTAGTCTAGGTTTGCATCTAGCTTTTATGTTGTAACCTAGCTAGGGTAATGGTGGACGATCCACATTAAAACTGTATTTATAGTAGGATGATAAACTATCAATCTTCTGTAATATTATCATTATTATTTGTTGTAATAATAAGTGTTTGTGGTCACTTTAAAAACCGATCGTCTCTGCCAAAATTTATTTTAGTGGTTAACAAATTGAGAAACATGTCGGTGACTACTAGAAAGGAGATCTATTCAGATTCAACATTTCTTTTCAAATTTGAGATTTCATAGACAAAGGTGAGTTATTTAGTATTACATACATAAATCTAATTTTTCTAATCTTAGAATAATTCTAAGAAGGTTAGACATGTTAGAAATCTTATATTATTATTTTGTTAAAACTATGAATTTAAATAGTTAGGAACTAGACTTCTACATTTTCTGATGAAAACACTTACAAATCTGTGCAAGTCTATGATTTTTATTTTAAATATGGAACCTATATAGTAGTTGGAGTAATTGATTGTTAGTGCATGTTATTGTATGTATTTGGATGATTTCTATGCTTGGTTTGTTGTTGCTTGAATGGTTGAAAACATCTATGAATGGCGACCTAGAGCTAGGATTTTACAAAAAAGTCCATAAATCAAACAACTCAGAATCGCACCAAAATTGGAGTAGACAGATGGATGGTCTCCGGGAGTTATGTGAAAATTTTAGGGTTGTTTGGAGTTCGTACGGGAGAGTTATGGTTGAATATGTCCATATCGGTCAAAATTCAAAAATGCTCAGAAATGGATGAAATTGTTATGGGAGCCAAAGGATGTCTTATGGAGCCTGCGTTTAAAATTTCAAGTTGATTGAATAAAAAATGAAGGATATATGAGGAAAATAAATCTGGATTGGTATTTCTTAAAATTTGGATCGACCTTCCTTAAAATCTGGTTTAGCCTTCCTTAAAATCCAATTCGGCCTTCCATAAACTTCAGATTGACCTAGCTTAAAATTCGGGTCGGTGCTACTTAAAATCTAGTCGATGCTTCCTTAAAATCCGGGTTAGTGCTTCCTTAATTCTGGGTCGGTGTGCTACCTTCGTTACAGGCCAACTTCTAATAAGCATAACTTTTACATACGATGTCCAATTTGGGCACCATTTTTGTGTTGGACTTATGGTGGAAAGCTCAACACTTTGGTAGAGAGAAATTTTGGATATGACAAACTTTGGGTTGGCCACTTTAGATCGACACATGCACGATAGTTTAGATCAATGATTGTTTATAAAGAAAAACTTCAATAATGACCAGTTAAACTCCTAGAGTAGAGCAATAAGCCATGAGTCGGGATGGGAATGTTGTCAAAAGAAGGTTAGGACGCCGGATGGGACGAAATGTAGTTGTCTAGGTAATTCCCAACCAGTGAACTTTAAATGAAGTAGGAAGATAGTCATAGAGTAGCCCTGTAGTGAAGATACATATGCAAAGGGATCAGTAGTATGCAGGTTTTGGCAGGTACTTAAAGTGATGAAGCTTGAGCATCTATCGAGTCTTCAACTTGATGTAGGTTGTAAGCTAATACGAAGGCTGTCCGTTGGATAGGTGGTTAATCCAGAAAGACTCGTGAATATCACTTATGCTCATTCTTTACCAGATGGAGGTTGTCAGTATGACGTAGATTGTTTTGGCTCAGATAAGGTACAACTATTGTGGAACTAAACGTACTATATATCAACTCACCAGGTAAGTGAATGTGAGAATAGATAATGTTTACTATGCTTATTTAGATCATTTATCACCCTGGGTATGTCATTAGATGTAAGTTTCATTAACACAGATATAGGTAATGGTTATGCAGACATTTAGACACCCCATTGCTCAGACTTAGAGTACACTCATATTATTGGTTTTATTATAGTAGTATATACTCCTATGTGCCAACTATTTGAATGAAAGAACTTGTTAGGTGTGGTTTACCTTACAGCGTATTCCATTTATTTTCTGTACTTTAGATTTTATCGCTTACACTAAACTTTGTCTGGCCTGGAGTTTTATGTCTTATTTCTTATTGCTTTGGGTGCTCTCATATGAGCAGACTAGACGCAGGTTAGGAGTGAGAAAAATAGTTGATCGAGAGACGAGCATGAGGCTATCCACATATTATTATATGTACTTTATTTCATTTTGTTGTTTATTATCGTGAGGCTTAGTATTATATTTATCATTTTACTTTAAGACAATTTCTGTTGGAGTAATTTCTTTTGTATAACTCTATGACATTGTGATTTGCTATTTTAAATTTGTTACTCTAATTTCTGAGATTCATTTTATTTATTGTCTCGTCTATTTTATATGAATACATTTTATTATTATATTCTATTTCATGAGTTGTGAGATATACGACAAGTTCTGTGTGGTTTTAGTTCTTTTCTTCTTAAATGGTCGTCTTACATTGCCCGGAATGTAGGAAGTGCAAGGTGGTCGTTTCATTTGGTATCAGAGCCAGGTTACATTTCTTTACCTAGGGGATGAATCCAGAGTATGTATATATACGTGAGTGTGTACTTGTGAAAATATTTTGGTTTTAAAAAACTATATAATATATATATGTAATATAGTATAAGTCGCACCGTACGAGCACTAGATTTCTTGCAAGAAGGTTATTCATCTTTTCCCCTAATTAAAGGACGAGTTTCCAGATGAGGAATGCTATCGGAAATCAGAATCCGACAGTTGAGGAATGAAGTGGTTCATAAGCTGCTAATCCCGACTTACAAACCATATTCAATACCTTCATGAGGAATATTCTATAGAATGCACAAGTAGCTGCTTCTAATGCTACTGCTGGAAAAGCGCGACTGCAAGCTCCAGCAACTGGATTTATTAAGATTAATTAAGACTTTGCCAGCTTGGGAGGCAAACCTTTTATGGGAACGGATTCAGCGGTAGAGGTACGGTATTGCCTCGATACTTGCAAGCAAATCTTTGCTGATCTTAATCAAAAAGATGTTGCAAAGAGGAAGTTGACCTTGCGTCAACTCCAAGGGCAAGCAATAAACTGGTGGAATTCAGTAAGGGTTACTACACTATAGCATGACTTCACCTGGAATCAGTACAAAACTTGTTTTATGGAGAAGTTTCTTTTGGCTGCCCATAAGTTCGACTTAGTTTAGGAAGGTTTTAGAGTTGAGGCAGGGATACATGACTATCTTCAAGTATGTGGCTAAGTTTGATATGTTATCTAAGTATGGGATGTCTTTCATCAACACCGTACTGAAGAAGAATAAGAAATTTATTCTTTGTTTAGATGGTCATTTAGGGGAAAAGCCCTTGAATCATCTTAAGGATACCTATTGTCAGTAGTTGGGAAGGCGTTGAGGCATGAGGTTAGCTATCCCAAATCTAAGACTATAGCTGATGTTGCTCCTAAAGAAGAGCCAAAGTCGCAGACGAGCAGGGGAGGCAAGACGAAATGGAACAACAAGAGGAAGCCACCACAAAGTAAAGGCGGACAAAAGAAGAATACCAATTCTAGAGTAACTTGCTGTAGCTGCGGAGAGGAGAGCCATTATTAGAATCAGTGTCCTGGTGGCGAGTGGAAGTGCTATCTCTATCACAAAACTCAATATCGTAAGAGGGACTTTCCTGAGCCAGCTAATTACATTGTAAAAGCATATGCTACCACTGATTTTCATACTTCGTTGAGTGCCCCTTTGGCAAAGGAAACGACATTGTCATTCAAGGTACGTTTTCCATTTTCGATGTTCCTATTTGTGTTTGTTTGATACCGGGCTTCCCATTCCTTTGTGTGTGTGTGTGTGTGTGTGTATATATATATATATATATATATATAGATTTAGTAGTTAGAGTAGGATTGCAACCCTAAATCACTGATAGACCTTTAGTAGTAGCGACCCTATTAGCGTCCCCACCATTCTTAGTATGATTGTTATAATCTTGTTTTATCGATTCATGGATGCTCTTGTGATTTCTTTGTTTTGGGGTTTGTGGGGTTGGTATCATACCCATGAAGGACTGGATAAGTAAGTATGGAGTAGTAGTGTATTGCAAGAGGATGTCAGTGACGATAGAGATGAACGATGAGCGGAGAGTAGCGGTAGGATATTTACCAGCTGATGAGGTAATGGCTAGTTATGTAGAGTCGCTCGAAATTCCAGACAATAAGTCATCGACATAATAGTAGCTAGGGAATATCCATAGGCATTTAAAGAAGTGACCAGACTTCCAGCTCACAAGGAGATCGAATTTCGTATTGGGTTGATAAAGAATGCTAAACCAATATTGAGCATGGCATCCAGAGAGCAGAGAGAGCTTAAGGTGCAGTTGCATGATCTTTTGGGGAAATGTTCATTTGGAGAAGGTATCCAAATGGGGTGCGCCATGGTTTCCGTGTTGAAGGAAGGTTGTTCGTTTAGATTATTTATGGATTATTGTGATATAAATAAGATGACGAGGAAGAATAAGTATCCTCTCCAACGTATTGATGATTTGTTTAATCAACTTCATGGTGCGAGGATGTTTTCTCTGTTAGATCTTGCTACTGGATTTCACCAGCTTAGAGTGGCTAGAGAGAGTGTGTCGTTAACGCCATTAAGATTTTATTAGTGTTTGGTTATGCCATTCGGGTCACCCAATTCATCTGCCTACTTCCTGGATCTTATGAATCGTTTCTTCGGAGATCAGTTGAATAAGTTTGTGCTTGCGTTCATAGATGACATCTTAGTATATTCTCACTCAGAGGAAGAACGCAAGACACATTTGAGGATTGTCATTAAGGTTTTGAAGAACACCAACTGAAGGTAAAGTTTTCTAAATGTCACTTCTGGAGGAGAGAGGTGACATTCTTAGGTCATGTTGTTTCGGGATAGGGTATTGCTGTAAATCCTGCGAAGGTCGCATCGATAGTACCAGATTAGACTACACCAAAGAGTGCTAAATATGTGAGGAGTTTCTTGGGATTGGCAGGATATTATTGGAAGTTTATCCAAGACTTCTCTAAGACAGAAGAACCATGAACCAATTTGACTAAGAAGAATCATGCTTTTACTTGGGATGCTAGATGTGAGCATGTGTTTGCAAACATAAAGGAAAGGTTAACAAGTGCACCAGTGTTGGTTACTCCAGGTAGGAATGAAGAGATGACAGTATACATGGATGCTTGTGGTACCAGATTGGGAGCAGTACTGATGTAGAAAGGTATGGTTGTAGCTTATGCTAGTAGATAGTTAAACTGCATGAAAAGAACTATCCTACCCATGACTTGGAATAAACAGTGATTGTGTTTGTGCTTATGATATAGAGGCATTATCTTCTAGGAGAGAGGTTTTAGTTTTTTACCGATCATAAGTCATTAAAGTACCTATTTTCACAAAAGGATCTGAACCTTTTCCAGCAGAGTTGGTTAGAGTTTTTAGCTTCCTGTGACTTTGGAATAGCGTATAAACCAAGGAAAGGTAATGTAGTTGGAATATATTTCTGGTTATGGTATCCGACCAAGAGTGAATTGGAGCAAGCGATGTTGTAAAAATTGACTATCAAACCAACTTTGATCAAGAGGATTGGAGATAGTCAAAGGTGTGATCCTAAGTTGGTTGAGATCATAGTTAAATTCGAGTTTGGGATTGAGTCAAGGATATAAAGAAGTAAGGATTTGACTGAAGTGGCTGTCTCCATAAGAAGGGAAGGCTGATCATCCCATAAATAGATGGTTTGAGAGATGAAGTGCTTCGAGAGTGTCAACACTCAAGATTGACTATACATTCCGTCGATAATACGATGTATTGAGATATGAAGTGGATGTATTATTGGGAAGGAATGAAGAAGGATGTTAGGTTATTCATCTATAAGTTCATGAACTACCAGTTCGTTAAGGCGGAGCTGAAGAAACTAAGTGATTTGATTGAAGCACTATAAGTTCCTGGGTGGAAGTGGGAACAGGTGTCGATGGACTTCATTGATGGACTGCCGAGAACTTGATTTCGGTATGACAACATTTGGGTCATAGTTGATCGGTTGACCAAGAGCGCTATATTTACACCTATTAAGTCGAGTAGGACGGCAGCCAAGCTGGCTGAATTGTATGTGAAATGGATAGTATGATTCTATGGAATATCGAAGAGCATTATTAGTGACCAAAACCTATTATTTGCTAGTGGGTTTTGGAGGATCTTACAAGAGGCACTAGGGACTGAGCTACACCTTAGTACATCTTATCACCCTCAGACCAACAGTTAGATCAGGAGAGTGAATATTATCATAGAGGATCTTCTCCGTTCTTGCATAATATACTTTGGAGGATGGTGAGACAATCATTTGCATCTTGTGGAGTTTGTGTACAACAACAATTATCGGTCTAGCATTGGTATGGCACCATTTGAGGCATTATATGGACAATTGTGCAATGCTCCTTCATGTTGGTGGGAAGCGAGCGAAAAACTAATACTTAGGAAAGAGATGGTAAAGGAGACTTCCCAGAAGACTGAGCTTATTCAATAGTAGATGAAGGCCATTCAAGACAAATAATGAGTTATGCCGATAGGAGGCGTAGAGATTTGGAATTCTCTATTGATGATATGGTATTTGTCAAGATTTTTCCTTTGAGAAATGTCATTTGGTTTGGTAGAAGAGGAAAGTTAGTACCAAGATTGTGGATCCTTTTCCAATCTTGGAGAGGACTGGGAACCTTAGGCCACTCAAGACAGATAAAAGATTTATGCTAGTAGGAGGCTTAGAGATTTGGAATTCTCTTTCAGTGATATGGTGTTTGTCAAGATTTCTCATTTGAGAAAAAAATGGTTCAGTAGAATAGGAAAGTTAACGCCAAGAATTGTGTGTCCTTTTCCGATCATGGCGATGATTGGGAACCTTGATCACAGTGTAGACTTACCTCAGAAGATGGTAGGAGTGCACTATGTATTATATGCTTTTCAATTGTAGAAATTTTTGCATGACCCTAGTACTACCATCACAACAGATCAATTAGATGACATCGAGATTGAGCCACAAGCTTCGAGACTTCGTAGACAATTAGCACTGTCGAACATGATAGGAAGCAATTGAGAAGGAAAGTGGTGAAGTTATCGAAGGTTCAATAAAGCGAAAGTGAGAAGATTGCTATTAGAAGACTAAAGAGAACATGAGAAGTTGAATCCAAATATCTTCACCTATTAAGATTACTGTTATCGTTTTTTACTTTTGTAGGAGATGTCATTGATGTGCTTTAGTACAATATCTTGCATGCATAGATAGATTAGTTTATTCTTTTTCCATTTGGTTGCTATGGATGCATGTTTGAATTCTGATAATTGTATATAGTTGTTAAGCATGCAGGATGACCTTATTGACTTGTTTGTGGAAAGCGACGAAATTCTTAAAGGGGAGAGAATGTAATTACCCATAGTTTTGTAGGTTTTTAATGTGTAAATATAAAATTTTATTTTCATACAAGATCATCTCATTCTATGATTTTAATAGATGATTATTAATAGCATTTATCATTTTTGATATTTTTCATGTATTTTTTGTAACCATTTTATCCTTGACGAAATCTTATTTCATCCATAACTTCCGACTGGAGTGGAATTTTGATTTGTAACCACTACCATTAGACCATGATGATGGGTTCTCTTTTTATAGAGTGGTTATATATAGAAAACGGATAAGCAGTTTGGGAGATATGGCTGTTACTAGGAGTTTTAGGACACAAAGGGCCAATTTCCAGCCATCTAGGTCCATTTCAGGTAGGTTCGGTGTGGATTCTGGGATTAGGGAGATAAAGGATTAGAATGTGTTATTGTAACTTATTTCATTCATTTAATTTCCCTTTCCTTCCCTTGAGCTTTTACCTCCATTACTACAAACTTTTCTTCATCCAAAATCTAAAATCTGTAACATTTGAATTAAAATTTAAAGGTTAAGGGATCCAGTCTAAAGAGAAAGATCTATGACTGTTAGAAGGGGATATCTATTCAAATTTAGTAGTTCTTCTTGGATTTTAGATTTCATAGGCATATCCGAGTGATTTAATCTTACTTACAGAATTTTAATTTCCTAATCTTAAAATATTTCTAAAAAGGTTAGACATGTTAGAATGCTTATAATTTTTTTATTAAAACTATGAATTTAAATGATTAGAAACCATATTGCTACATTTTCTGATGAAACCACTTATAGATCTGTGCAAGTCTATGATTTTTATTTTAAATATGGAAACTATAGAATAGTTGGAGTGATTGATTGTTACTACATGTTATTGTATGTATTTGGATGATTTATGTGTTGTTGCTTAAATGGATGTAAACGCATACAAATAGCAACCTAGAACTAAGATTTAACGAAAAAGTTCATAAATCAAAACACCTCAGAATCACACTAATTGTGACAACGCCAAGATAAGATCAAATTCTGTAAAATTCATGACGACTGCGATGGTAGGGAACCGATAACGAGAAAAAGAAACCGGCACTCCACATACCCAACTGAGATCGAGGGAACCCCCAACCGGATTTTGGACAGTCATTGGTTCTTTGAGCTTCTTTAAATTCAAATCCAGTTTCTTAACCGCATTCTTTGCAACAAAGCTTCGCGACGCGCCGGTGTCAAATAGTACTTTAACTGGAATATCTTTGACAGTAAGTGTGCCTTCTAAACTAAATTTGGAGGAGACAAGTTGAAATGTCTCCAGGATTTGTGTGAAAAAAATAGGCTTACTTGGTGTTCATATGGGAGAGTTATGGTCGAATAGGTCCGCATCATCTAGAATTGACAAGCGCCCAGAATTGGATGAATTTTTGTATGAGCTAAAGGATGTCCAGATGAGCATACTTTTTAAATTTAAAGTTGATTTGATCAAAAATGAAGGAGAAATAAAGAAAATAAATCTAGATCGGCCTTCCTTAAAATTAGGATCGACCTTACTTAAAATATGGATCAACTTCCTTAAAATCCGGGTTGGTGCTTCCTTAAATCTGGGTTGGTGTACTACCCTCGTTCCAGGCCAACTTCAAATGAGTATAACTTTTGCATACAATTTTCATTCTGGATGCCGATTTTCGCTTTGGATTCATAGCGAAAAGCTCTATACCTTGGAAGAGAGAAATTTTGGATAAGACAAACTTCATTTTGGGCAATTTTGGATTGGCACATGCATGATAGTTCAGATCGATGATTCTTTCTTCTTAAAGAATGATTCTAATAATGACCAGTCAAACTCCTAAATCGGAGCAGTAGATAATGAGTCAAGAAAAGAAAGTTGTTAAGAGAAGGTTCGGGAGAAGGGTAGAATGACAGATGTACTTGTCTAGGTAGTTCTCAATCAGATGACTTTAGATAGAGTAGAAAGATAGTCCCAAAGTTTCTCTATAGTGGAGATACTTATGCAATGAGATCA
Organism: Allium sativum; assembly: GCA_030737875.1. Lineage (NCBI taxonomy): Eukaryota > Viridiplantae > Streptophyta > Magnoliopsida > Asparagales > Amaryllidaceae > Allium > Allium sativum. Next base: position 643,899,992 of record CM060922.1, read on the forward strand.
TTAGTATGTGGGTTCAGACATGTACTTGAAGACCTGAGGCTTGAGTATATATTGAGTCTTTGGTCTGATATAGGTTGTAAGCCAGTTCGGAGGTTGCTAGTTGGATGGGTGGTTAATCCAGGGAGACTCGTAAACACCACTTGTGGTCATTCTCAACTAGGCGGAGGTTGTCAGTCTGACATAGACTATTTCATCTCAGATGGGGTACAGCTACCATGGAACTAAATATACTATACATCCAATATATTGAGTGAGTGAATGTGAGGATGAATGATGTTTGCTATGCGCGTTTCAATCATTTATCACCCTAGGTATGTCATTAGATGTAGGTGACATTAACATAGATATAGGTGGTGCTAATGCAGACATTTAGACACTCCAGTGCTCATATATAGAGTACAACCATATTACATATTTTATTAGAGTAGTATATACTCCTATGTGCTAACTCTTTGGATGCAAAAACTGATCGAGTATGGTTTACAGTACTTTATTTTCCGTTAATTTTCTATACTTCATATTTTATCACTCACACCAGACTTTGTCTGACCTAGAGTTTTAAGTTATGTTTCTTATTACTCTGGGTGCTCCCACATGAGCAGACTAGAGGCAAGCTAGGAGTGAGCACGAGTAGCTGATCTGAAGATGAGCATGAAGCTATCCACATATTATTATATGTATTATATCTCATTTTGTTGTTCCCTGTTGTGAGGCTCAGTAATATCTTTATTATTTTGCTTTGAGACAGTTTCTATTGAAGTTATTTCTTTTGTATAACTTTATGACGTTGTGGTTTGCTATTTTGAATCTATTACTCTGATCTCTAAGATTCATTTCAATTACTTACTGTCTTGTCTGTTTTACATTAGTACATTTTATTATTTTATTTTATACCATGAGCTGTGAGATATAGGACACGTTCTGTGTGGTTTTAGTTCTTTTCTTCTTAAATGGTCACCATACATTTCCCAGAATGTTGGAAGTGTAAGTTGATTCTTTAAGCAAGTCATGAGCCATACTTCCCTTATCTCGGTGGTTGCCCCCTTTGGAGTTGTGTCGACACTGATCCAGACTGAGTTTGCAGGGGGTGTCTCCAAGAAAGTGTCTATCTCCTACACACACCATTGTGTAACGTCCCGCCTTTTTGACCGCTCTAAATCGATAATTAAACCAACCTAGAACGTTCAAATCGACAGATCATTATTTATCTTACAGGGTTTAACAACAAAATTCTCACAGAAAACACAGAATAAAATAATTAACGCGGTATTGAATGGCGAAATAAATTTTATTTATAAATCAGAATTTTGAATACAATATTTTTCTATACAGGGGAATGAAAATACAAGTAACACACAAAATAAAGATTTGCTGTTTAAAACTTCAGAGTGCGCAAACTTTGGGATCCCAGCTTCTCCAGTCTTCGAGTCCTAAGCTGTGATCTTTAAATCTGTACTTGCTTGGGTCTGACCTAAGCTTTCCATGCAAAAACATAAAAGACACGAGTCAAGATTAAATCATAGTTCAAGTAAAATAATTTCAACATAAAACTGAAATAAAATAGTCAACTTTATCTTCAAATATGTGTCATATGAAGAATATAATATATTCCCTATATCAGTGTTTAATTGATCCCACAAGCTTGGATATACACGTGTACATGTACACGTGTGCACTGCCTCAGCATTCCGGAACTAGAAATAACTAGGCGACAATTACCCATGCGTGTCTATATGAATCATCAGGTCATAAGGCAGCGTGAATAAGGACCAATTGAAAATAGAAGGCATGTAAGAACACCATAACCAGTACTTAATCGTAGTTCCAATAAAGCAACAGGACCATGCGACTTAAATGCAACATGTAATGCTGCACTTCACCCTAGGTGAATATGGTAAATAATGTATAAACGGTTCTTCATGTGATATTATATATAAACACTATTCTATTATATTCATACAACATATTGACTGTTAATGAATCCAAAATATATGTCTATAGTAATGAGCAAATATTGGTGTTGTCAAGTGTGAATACCACCAAGTCAGATAACACATAATCGACTCAAAGCATGGTTGACTACTATAATCAATGTTCGACGGTTTTATATGGCAACCAACTTATTTGTGGGCCTACAAGCATCACTTATACTTCATTTAAAACAAATATAGAGTACCCTTCTTCCTTAGCGAGCAGTTCAAACAGGGGGTCATGTTTATATTGTTTGATTGCAATACTATATGCTAATAGACAGAAAAATCAAATACATATATATGTAAGTGTATATGCGGCAAAAACCTGAGAGGTAGTTTTAAGTTTGAATATGTTAAAGCTGCCATGTGTGCGATTCCCAGTTACACAATAAGCGGAAGTTAATTGAACCACAATTAAGTATTCAAGTTAAAACACATTGTAACATGGTAAACCCCCAACAGAAAAAATTCCAAATTTAACCCATATACATATGTTATCTAATCCCAATCATGGAAATATTTCAAAATGTTCAAAGACCATGCTATTCAAGTTTTATGGACTAGACTACAATGGGTTTAATATTATCCAACTCCCACATTCAACTTCCAACTATAAGATGGTTTCTGATTTGTCTGTAGTGCGGTTGAAGTATATAGATGATTGAAGAGGTTTAACAAAAGCCAAACAAGAGGGGTGCTATTTAACACAACCAAGACAGTGACTTTGTGAATACAAACATTTGGAATAAGCCCACAAGTCTAAAATGAGTTCAATTTAATGGTCTATTATACATAACACATACATATATTATTTAAATTTGGCACTACAGGCTAGTGTCAAAAGGGTTGAATGGACTAAAACACAACTAGGTATATGTTCAGCAGCTGGTATATATTTGAAATGGCAAGGCATTTCTTAAAGATTTAATCAATATATATATACTAGTATATATATATAATACAGGGAAATTTTAGTGCAACATATGCCACCATTTTTGAAGTCACTATAGTATAGGGAAGAGCTAGCATAGCCAGATGTATAAACTAACTAATAACCCAAAAGCACCGGTATATGAGGCCAATCAAAGTTGCAGAATTAAAAGAATCTCAAGAAAATAGTCAGGTTAACTATTATTATATAAACCATGTTGATGAATGTTTCCAATGAAATCAATTCTTCCTACGGGTTAACTGTTATTTATAAACCATATAGATTGATATTTCCATCATCCCATTATGTCCTATTTTTAATAACCTATGGTGTATCCAGTTTCAACTTATAGTATTATTACCAATAAAAAGAATTTTCATTAACATGATACATGGTTGTTTTTATGGGACTTGGTGATGGATGAAATAGCAGCGCCATTACGATGTCTTCTTGGAGGGTCTTCTACATTCGGTGGTGTGTCATCTACATTCAATTCAGGAAGTCATGTCGACTGTTATTTATGGTTTCACAAAAAAATCAGGTGACCAAGAAATAAACAATAACACAGTATATAATTACTGGTGTAACCACAGTCAGTTATTTTTTTATCTAGGGAAGCTTAAAGCCGGATACTACAGCAATGCAAGAAACTCAGGAGCAAAGATCAATCAAGATGCAGTGAGAAAGAGCGTGCAAAATCAGAAACTACCATGCCATAGGGAGGCCAAATATCACATGGAAATATGAAAAACAACTATAAAGATCAGGATGACAACATAAGCAAGGGGAAATCCAATCCAAAACCTAGTGTCAGGAAATCAATTAAGCACGACCAGACATTTAGCAAGCATGCAATGGCAACAATCCAGGTTCATAAACAAATTTCGAACAAGGAAATCCAAACAGTCGGATTTAACTATTATATTCAGTATTCAACTGAAACGACCCGCAAATCCGTACCCTTTGAGTCGACTAATAACACCCACGTCCAACTCAAATTGCACAGAAATACGAACCATTATTAGAAAGAAGTTAGAGGATGAGAAATAGAAAGAAAGAATTATTAGAATAGAAGAAAACGAAGATCACAAACTCACAGCGGAACGAATAAAATATATTAAATAACATAACTTTTGAAATGCAAATCAGTAACTGTATATATACGTACCATTATCAGAGCACAACAATTTATTCCTGGAACAGTTATAAACACCTGTTTCCAGATACAACATAGTACACAGCGGAAAATATGATAGTCTATAGCTAACTGGTGAAGCCTCCTGCTTCAAGCTTCTTCAAGTGAATCTGTAAAATCCTAACTACTTGACTGCCCGTACAAATTTGGGCACCCAAGAGTTTAGGGAAAACAAACAAAATAAACTCTGGGTCAGTCATGGGACTGGTGTGAGTAAACTCCAACCATTGGTTTAACTTTCAAAATCCTTTCGAAAGAAAAGATAATCGTAAGACCAATCCACACATAAACACGGATGGTTTTTACCTTACGATAACCCAAAACATTTTTGATACCAAATCCAGTGATATTATAATAATGTCTAATCACAAGTAATTAAAATCTAGTAGAACGCTTGCATCTCACGCTCTACGTATATAATATACAATCAAACTCGCAGGCGCTTATTGGAGATTGGATTCCAACTTGACAAGGTATGGGACCACCTTCCGAACGTGTATCTCTAGAGTCAAATACACTGGGTTCAACAAGAACGTCTTGCAACCCGGCCCACACATGACCGACCACTCATTCCACTTGAGTGTATCGAATGTATACCACCGACGGTTGGGATCAGCAACCGCCTCCCGATAAGGGACAGCATCGATAGATTTAAGAACAAAAGGAATTTCTCCAGATAGGTGATCATACATCCTAATGGGTGCGACCCACATAGCCATGCTGCCTGCCCGATTTTTGTCCACTTCCGGGTTGTGAGGCTTGAGGTTTTCATTATCTTCCAGCACATCTGGCCATCATTCACTTTGAATGCCACATCATCAGATCCATCGGAAATCACTAATTGATTCCCACAAAAATACTCAGATTGTTAGGCTAAAGAAGTTTCCCTTCTATGCCACCAACTTCGTACGTTTGAAGAAATCAACGTACGTAACCTCCTTTGGAAATACTCTGTCAGACACTCGTCCATACAAGTTGTCCTGGGTCTGGACAAACCGAAGGCACTAACCTGTAAACATGATAGCCCTTGCATAACTCCGTCTTCAAGATATTCAGCATACTTGATTCGCAACGCTTATGCCAATACGGAGTGGTTCTCTGGATAATAATCCAACCGGTCTCTCCATATTAACAACGTTAAAATGGTCAAAACTTTGATAGTCGGTGATTTAACTATCAAATGAAAACATGTCGGTGTGCAAACAATGATATTATTTCCAGATGGAAATTCTATCGACCAAACATCATTCAACGTTTATTCCTTTTAGTTCATTCATTTATTCATTTCCCTTTTCACTTTCATTTACATTCCTTATTTAATATATTTAGAAAATATACACTATTAACATTGGAAAACATTTCCATTATTTGTCCTCTATATTCAGAAAACATTTCTGACTCTCATTTGGAAAACGTTTCCAAATCTCCTTCATTTTTGTTTTAAACAGATGTTTGAATAATCATCGCTATGTCAACTCACCATTTCACTCATTTACTAAATCCACTTAATCACTTCCACTCTCGAACCTTATCCACTTCTTAGTTAAAACTAAAGTCAATCAAGTTGGGTATAATTACCTCTCAGACGTTAACTGAACGACATTCTTAACTTTGAACTAGTCAGAGCTCACAACTTAAAACCAAACATTGCTTTCAACAACAGCGTTAAAACCGCTGTCTAGCATTATAGAACACTTATCATAACCATAGCATTAAGATTGCTATTAAAACAGTTATTATAACGGCAGCGTTAAAATTGCTATTTAGATTTACCAAGACATTTACTATAACAGCAGCGGCTAAAATTTCTGTATAGAATTACAACATTTATTATAACAACAGCGCTAAAATCACTGTTTAGTTTTATAAAAACATTTCTTACAAAGACAGCGTTAAAATCGCTATTTAAAATTATAAAAGCATTTCTTATAACAACAGCGTTAGGATTGCTGTTTTGAATAAAATACCGTGTGCGACGCACATGCTTCCGTTGTTCATTTATAAACTCTGTTTATTTTAAACAATTCAAGTTCTCCTTTAAACATATTTATAACTATACATTCTTCTAACCACTTAATTCGATTTCTATAAATCCCCTTTTTATATACATTTTATTTGCAAAATATTTCCTTGTTTAAACTATTATTCTTTTACTTTAAGCATTTGAAAATCTTTCTTTAAACTTTCCTCTGTACTTTGCTAAATTCAAATCCATTTCAAATATTGGTTTCAAAACCGATACTCACTTTCAAATATACATTCATATCTGAACTCACCTTTTAATTTATCCAATGGTTAATGATCCACTTAATTTATATTTTTCTGTATAACATTTTCTCTTGGTTTACCCAATGGAATAGGTTTCCATTTGCAACTCAATGAAAAAGCAATTATTTCTAATTTGGAAATAAATTCTGCTTTTAAATTCTAATTTCTTTTTTTTTTTCACATTCGATGATATTTTACGGTATCTAAAATACCAGGTTCCTAAGGCCAGGGTAAATCAAACACACAAATCCAACCATGGATAATGTAGCATAACATATATCACTATTAAATAAAACAGTAAATAAAATGTTGAGGGATCCAGTTGGATCCCTCCAACCTGTTTCCCTGCATCCACAGATGTTAGTAACGTCAAAAATATCACATTAATGAAAAAAAATCAATCAACGATGTGATTATATCAACCAATTCATCAACTATTCAACCAAGCAACCATTTCACATTATAAAATAATTTAAAACTCGTTTATATATAAAAATATAAACGAGAGGGAGTTAGTGAGTTTACTCACCTTGTTTCGCGGTTGATGATTCCGCCTTTTAGTTGCGTCTACAATCAAACAAAGGTTTGATTTTATCACGAATTCCCATTAGCTTTGTTTTCAGCGGAATCAGTTCTGCAATGTAGATTTTGTTGCAACGATTTCAACGCCGCTAGTTTCGCGTAATTCCTTAATCTCTTGATTGACCCTGCTAATCACGTTAATAACGTGAATCATCTTCTGACTTTCCGATATGAACTTCCTCACCAACTCATTCAAATCCTTTGAGCCACGTTTATCCTCCTTTATTTTCTTTTTCTTTTTATCAATATGTATACATACCAAATCAACGTTCTGGTATGGTTATACTCTTCCCTACAAATACGTTTCTTCATAAAATTTAAACACGACTCCTCCTCCCAACCTTGACTTCCAATGCTTATACGCTCAAAACAGTGACAGTGTCGAACTGTTTCATGCCAGAAACCCATCACGAACTCTCGTACTAATCACGAACTCATCCGATCGTTCCATGTGGTTTCAGCTGCAATTGTACTCATGGTAAAAACATCAATCAGTATATATGCCAAACTCCACAACAGACAACGCCCTCCCCATCTATCCATACCCCCTCACGATCCATTCTTTATTACCTTACTACTGTTAATAACCTTTTCTAACCCTTCTCCTCTTCCCACTAAAACACGATGGTACTTCCCATGCCCACCACTGCTAGTTAAAACATCATCACGTTGAAGCCTGCACATCTCCTTACCACCGTATTTTCTCCTTTGAATAACCAACCAAAACATTGTACTTCCTTTCACCTTTAAACTATACGGCCTATTGGTCCAACATCCCACTAACCGCACCACCATTTCCCGCTATTGCCATGTAAAAAGAAACACACCCACTGCTTGTTTGTGCCAGGACTGCTCCTTTACGTCATTACCCTGCTGTCCTCCATACCACACTGCCGTGCCACCCTCTTCTCACTCTAACACTTCTTTGGATCCAACCGCAAGTCCTTGTTTGAAGCCAAGTGTGGTTTCAGAGTTTTAAAATAGAAAACTGCCTTATTTATATATTTTTATAATAATTTATATATAAAAATATAAAATGTTGCCGCTATGAGTTAGTTTCATGAAGGTAAGGTTTGCGTTGAGAAAAATCTGGAGGAGCTCATGTATTTATAAGAGAGGCTACTTGGCACCCAAGCTTCTCAGAGGGTAGGTTTGCTGTTCATTTCTAGCCTGCGTCGTGTAGCTGGTGCTGTCTTCTTACGTACAAGCATGTGCGAGAGCTTGAGTTTTCAGCGCATTAGCTGTGTGATGGTGAAAGTGCAGCAGTCCGGTAATAGATGAAAGTGACGCGTAGGGGTAGCTTTGGACTTACTTTTAGGTTTGCAGGATAGGACATTGACGCACTGTCTCAATTTGGGTTGCTTGGAACCAAAGGAATAGGGTATGTGTAGTGTACAGGGTAGAGGCATATATGGGGTGGGCTAGCTCGCACTTTATTTTTCATTTCGATTGTCTCTTCTGATTTGAAAATGTAGGGAAAGGGTTTGGCTGCTGAGAAACTAGAAAATGAAATAAATAGGTCTCCTTTCCAATATAAGATAGCCTGCTACTCCGAGTTGTCTGCAGTATTTCTTTTCAGCATGTGCGAGCAGACAGAAAATAGGGTAGAGAAAATCTCAATTCACATGTGCGTTCAAGAAGAAAAGTGCAGAAGTTTAGGGTGTGAGGGTTTCTTAAGTGTTAAACTTATTTATTTAGAGACTGCTACAGACAGAAGTAAAGATACAGTTGTGTCCAGCGAGGTGCTACAGTCCTGAAAATATAATAATATGGGTAGTTTAACTTATATTATGAAACCCCAAAATATTGATATAGGGTGCAAAATACTTCAAATAAAAAGTTGCATATTTAATTAATTAAAAATCACAGTAAAATTCTAAAAATTAAATTATAACTACGCCTCAAAAGAACTTTATCCAAATTCGTATCCAGTATGCAGTTATTTCAAATAAACTGTTATGGTCGATGAACGATTCTATAACGACTATTTCAAATTTTGATTTGGCCATAACTAACAAATTATAACACGAAATCTAGATTTTTCTCTTTCATATGAAAATTAAAATTAATACGGTTCCAACGTGTCTTGTTTCACAGAAATCCGACTTATATCGGATCCTGTATCCTCAGTTGAAGTTCAAAACTCTATATTACGAACTGCCGCGCGATTTCGAGCTCGTTTTATAATATATTATATATTATACGTTCAAACTTCGTTTTTAATTAATAAATTCCTATATGTAATTCAATTAAAATTTTAAAACAAATTTAAATATTCAGAATTTAACGGCCGAAAATCCGGGTCGTTACATTCCTTCCCCCTTAAAATAATTTCGTCCTCGAAATTGCTAAGGTAGGAAAAGACACCACATACCCTAGTAACTCGATCCACAAATCCCTTTTGTTCACTTCCTAACTTTAGTTTAACTGGGCCAATTTATTTCAATTAAAAATATTTATTTATTCTTACTAACGAACATTTTCAAAAATTCTGAAAATTTTCTAACACTTTAAATTCTGAAAAATTTTGGCAGCATCTCCTCTGCATGGCTCAATCGGCACAATCACAACTCGCCTTTCTAGGCCTTCTCCAGTTCAAAAGAAAATCAAAAAGCCAAGTGGCTTGCCTCATAGGCTCATAAAATCATCAAATCCAAGTAATACTGTAAACATGTACCTTTTTGTCGTGCATGATTCTATCTCTTGCACTTGTTTTCATTCAATATTTGCTCAGCATATCCATTCCAACTGATTTCCAATCAGTCCACTTCTAGTCTTTAACTCTCTAATCAACTCCTGATTAGTCCATTCCAATTCTATCAAGTCAAATCTGATCTCTACTTCAGGAATCAATCCACTTATTCCATTTTGAGTTTCAATTTCCATTTAACTTAAATTCGATCCATTTGATTTATTTCCACCAATTTATTCAACTTATACAAGTTAAACAATTTCAGAATTCAAATTCCCGGGTTTTATTTCAACTATTTTGAAATCATATATATGTACATATATATTTATAATCAAATCAATTCAAAACATTTGAATTTCTAAATCATCTTGTCCCATTCAAACAAGTTTTTCAATCCCAAATTACTATGGTAGCAATCCGTCACTTAGGAACTCGAAAATGAATACCGATAATGTCGCGACCCATTATCAGTACTATTTTCTCGCCACTGAAGTGATTTCAATGCTTAATCGCTTTTTAAAATCCATTTAAACCATTCTTATTCAAAAATCTCTTCAAACTAATGCCATATTACTTTTAAAAATATTTCAAGGAATATTTCAAAAATTCCGGGATTTTAAATTCAAATTATGGTTTGAATTAAATTTCAGTTCAGCTTATTTGTATATCTTATTCTTATACAAATTCAATTTGGTTTAATACAACCATTTCAATATTTTATAATTTCCTTTGATTATGATAACAATCAACATGTTGATAATTTCAGAAAATTATCCCTTTATATCAAAATAGCTTTTGGGCAAATTATATCACTTACCCACTTTAAAACAATACTGAGTCGAATTGTTTTGTTCGAGAATTTAGAAACACCTATCGATACGGTTGTACTTCCTGTATCGACCAGAATTCATAAACCACTCAACAAACCAGCCAACACAATATAAAACAATTTTATATCAACTCTACAAATACGCGCTCATATATATACTCAAACTCAATCTAGGGTATTACTAACCCCATCTCTATTGAGTCACGCCACAGAGCCAAGGTAATCACTTAACCTTCAGCTCTGATACCAAATGAAACGACCCGCAAATCCGTACCCTTTGAGTCGACTAATAACACCCACGTCCAACTCAAATTGCACAGAAATACGAACCATTATTAGAAAGAAGTTAGAGGATGAGAAATAGAAAGAAAGAATTATTAGAATAGAAGAAAACGAAGATCACAAACTCACAGCGGAACGAATAAAATATATTAAATAACATAACTTTTGAAATGCAAATCAGTAACTGTATATATACGTACCATTATCAGAGCACAACAATTTATTCCTGGAACAGTTATAAACACCTGTTTCCAGATACAACATAGTACACAGCGGAAAATATGATAGTCTATAGCTAACTGGTGAAGCCTCCTGCTTCAAGCTTCTTCAAGTGAATCTGTAAAATCCTAACTACTTGACTGCCCGTACAAATTTGGGCACCCAAGAGTTTAGGGAAAACAAACAAAATAAACTCTGGGTCAGTCATGGGACTGGTGTGAGTAAACTCCAACCATTGGTTTAACTTTCAAAATCCTTTCGAAAGAAAAGATAATCGTAAGACCAATCCACACATAAACACGGATGGTTTTTACCTTACGATAACCCAAAACATTTTTGATACCAAATCCAGTGATATTATAATAATGTCTAATCACAAGTAATTAAAATCTAGTAGAACGCTTGCATCTCACGCTCTACGTATATAATATACAATCAAACTCGCAGGCGCTTATTGGAGATTGGATTCCAACTTGACAAGGTATGGGACCACCTTCCGAACGTGTATCTCTAGAGTCAAATACACTGGGTTCAACAAGAACGTCTTGCAACCCGGCCCACACATGACCGACCACTCATTCCACTTGAGTGTATCGAATGTATACCACCGACGGTTGGGATCAGCAACCGCCTCCCGATAAGGGACAGCATCGATAGATTTAAGAACAAAAGGAATTTCTCCAGATAGGTGATCATACATCCTAATGGGTGCGACCCACATAGCCATGCTGCCTGCCCGATTTTTGTCCACTTCCGGGTTGTGAGGCTTGAGGTTTTCATTATCTTCCTGCACATCTGGCCATCATTCACTTTGAATGCCACATCATCAGATCCATCGGAAATCACTAATTGATTCCCACAAAAATACTCAGATTGTTAGGCTAAAGAAGTTTCCCTTCTATGCCACCAACTTCGTACGTTTGAAGAAATCAACGTACGTAACCTCCTTTGGAAATACTCTGTCAGACACTCGTCCATACAAGTTGTCCTGGGTCTGGACAAACCGAAGGCACTAACCTGTAAACAGGATAGCCCTTGCATAACTCTGTCTTCAAGATATTCAGCATACTTGATTCGCAACGCTTATGCCAATACGGAGTGGTTCTCTGGATAATAATCCAACCGGTCTCTCCATATTAACAACGTTAAAATGGTCAAAACTTTGATAGTCGGTGATTTAACTATCAAATGAAAACATGTCGGTGTGCAAACAATGATATTATTTCCAGATGGAAATTCTATCGACCAAACATCATTCAACGTTTATTCCTTTTAGTTCATTCATTTATTCATTTCCCTTTTCACTTTCATTTACATTCCTTATTTAATATATTTAGAAAATATACACTATTAACATTGGAAAACATTTCCATTATTTGTCCTCTATATTCAGAAAACATTTCTGACTCTCATTTGGAAAACGTTTCCAAATCTCCTTCATTTTTGTTTTAAACAGATGTTTGAATAATCATCGCTATGTCAACTCACCATTTCACTCATTTACTAAATCCACTTAATCACTTCCACTCTCGAACCTTATCCACTTCTTAGTTAAAACTAAAGTCAATCAAGTTGGGTATAATTACCTCTCAGACGTTAACTGAACGACATTCTTAACTTTGAACTAGTCAGAGCTCACAACTTAAAACCAAACATTGCTTTCAACAACAGCGTTAAAACCGCTGTCTAGCATTATAGAACACTTATCATAACCATAGCATTAAGATTGCTATTAAAACAGTTATTATAACGGCAGCGTTAAAATTGCTATTTAGATTTACCAAGACATTTACTATAACAGCAGCGGCTAAAATTTCTGTATAGATTTACAACATTTATTATAACAACAGCGCTAAAATCACTGTTTAGTTTTATAAAAACATTTCTTACAAAGACAGCGTTAAAATCGCTATTTAAAATTATAAAAGCATTTCTTATAACAACAGCGTTAGGATTGCTGTTTTGAATAAAATACCGTGTGCGACGCACATGCTTCCGTTGTTCATTTATAAACTCTGTTTATTTTAAACAATTCAAGTTCTCCTTTAAACATATTTATAACTATACATTCTTCTAACCACTTAATTCGATTTCTATAAATCCCCTTTTTATATACATTTTATTTGCAAAATATTTCCTTGTTTAAACTATTATTCTTTTACTTTAAGCATTTGAAAATCTTTCTTTAAACTTTCCTCTGTACTTTGCTAAATTCAAATCCATTTCAAATATTGGTTTCAAAACCGATACTCACTTTCAAATATACATTCATATCTGAACTCACCTTTTAATTTATCCAATGGTTAATGATCCACTTAATTTATATTTTTCTGTATAACATTTTCTCTTGGTTTACCCAATGGAATAGGTTTCCATTTGCAACTCAATGAAAAAGCAATTATTTCTAATTTGGAAATAAATTCTGCTTTTAAATTCTAATTTCTTTTTTTTTTTCACATTCGATGATATTTTACAGTATCTAAAATACCAGGTTCCTAAGGCCAGGGTAAATCAAACACACAAATCCAACCATGGATAATGTAGCATAACATATATCACTATTAAATAAAACAGTAAATAAAATGTTGAGGGATCCAGTTGGATCCCTCCAACCTGTTTCCCTGCATCCACAGATGTTAGTAACGTCAAAAATATCACATTAATGAAAAAAAATCAATCAACGATGTGATTATATCAACCAATTCATCAACTATTCAACCAAGCAACCATTTCACATTATAAAATAATTTAAAACTCGTTTATATATAAAAATATAAACGAGAGGGAGTTAGTGAGTTTACTCACCTTGTTTTGCGGTTGATGATTCCGCCTTTTTGTTGCGTCTACAATCAAACAAAGGTTTGATTTTATCACGAATTCCCATTAGCTTTGTTTTCAGCGGAATCAGTTCTGCAATGTAGATTTTGTTGCAACGATTTCAACGCCGCTAGTTTCGCGTAATTCCTTAATCTCTTGATTGACCCTGCTAATCACGTTAATAACGTGAATCATCTTCTGACTTTCCGATATGAACTTCCTCACCAACTCATTCAAATCCTTTGAGCCACGTTTATCCTCCTTTATTTTCTTTTTATCAATATGTATACATACCAAATCAACGTTCTGGTATGGTTATACTCTTCCCTACAAATACGTTTCTTCATAAAATTTAAACACGACTCCTCCTCCCAACCTTGACTTCCAATGCTTATACGCTCAAAACAGTGACAGTGTCGAACTGTTTCATGCCAGAAACCCATCACGAACTCTCGTACTAATCACGAACTCATCCGATCGTTCCATGTGGTTTCAGCTGCAATTGTACTCATGGTAAAAACATCAATCAGTATATATGCCAAACTCCACAACAGACAACGCCCTCCCCATCTATCCATACCCCCTCACGATCCATTCTTTATTACCTTACTACTGTTAATAACCTTTTCTAACCCTTCTCCTCTTCCCACTAAAACACGATGGTACTTCCCATGCCCACCACTGCTAGTTAAAACATCATCACGTTGAAGCCTGCACATCTCCTTACCACCGTATTTTCTCCTTTGAATAACCAACCAAAACATTGTACTTCCTTTCACCTTTAAACTATACGGCCTATTGGTCCAACATCCCACTAACCGCACCACCATTTCCCGCTATTGCCATGTAAAAAGAAACACACCCACTGCTTGTTTGTGCCAGGACTGCTCCTTTACGTCATTACCCTGCTGTCCTCCATACCACACTGCCGTGCCACCCTCTTCTCACTCTAACACTTCTTTGGATCCAACCGCAAGTCCTTGTTTGAAGCCAAGTGTGGTTTCAGAGTTTTAAAATAGAAAACTGCCTTATTTATATATTTTTATAATAATTTATATATAAAAATATAAAATGTTGCCGCTATGAGTTAGTTTCATGAAGGTAAGGTTTGCGTTGAGAAAAATCTGGAGGAGCTCATGTATTTATAAGAGAGGCTACTTGGCACCCAAGCTTCTCAGAGGGTAGGTTTGCTGTTCATTTCTAGCCTGCGTCGTGTAGCTGGTGCTGTCTTCTTACGTACAAGCATGTGCGAGAGCTTGAGTTTTCAGCGCATTAGCTGTGTGATGGTGAAAGTGCAGCAGTCCGGTAATAGATGAAAGTGACGCGTAGGGGTAGCTTTGGACTTACTTTTAGGTTTGCAGGATAGGACATTGACGCACTGTCTCAATTTGGGTTGCTTGGAACCAAAGGAATAGGGTATGTGTAGTGTACAGGGTAGAGGCATATATGGGGTGGGCTAGCTCGCACTTTATTTTTCATTTCGATTGTCTCTTCTGATTTGAAAATGTAGGGAAAGGGTTTGGCTGCTGAGAAACTAGAAAATGAAATAAATAGGTCTCCTTTCCAATATAAGATAGCCTGCTACTCCGAGTTGTCTGCAGTATTTCTTTTCAGCATGTGCGAGCAGACAGAAAATAGGGTAGAGAAAATCTCAATTCACATGTGCGTTCAAGAAGAAAAGTGCAGAAGTTTAGGGTGTGAGGGTTTCTTAAGTGTTAAACTTATTTATTTAGAGACTGCTACAGACAGAAGTAAAGATACAGTTGTGTCCAGCGAGGTGCTACAGTCCTGAAAATATAATAATATGGGTAGTTTAACTTATATTATGAAACCCCAAAATATTGATATAGGGTGCAAAATACTTCAAATAAAAAGTTGCATATTTAATTAATTAAAAATCACAGTAAAATTCTAAAAATTAAATTATAACTACGCCTCAAAAGAACTTTATCCAAATTCGTATCCAGTATGCAGTTATTTCAAATAAACTGTTACGGTCGATGAACGATTCTATAACGACTATTTCAAATTTTGATTTGGCCATAACTAACAAATTATAACACGAAATCTAGATTTTTCTCTTTCATATGAAAATTAAAATTAATACGGTTCCAACGTGTCTTGTTTCACAGAAATCCGACTTATATCGGATCCTGTATCCTCAGTTGAAGTTCAAAACTCTATATTACGAACTGCCGCGCGATTTCGAGCTCGTTTTATAATATATTATATATTATACGTTCAAACTTCGTTTTTAATTAATAAATTCCTATATGTAATTCAATTAAAATTTTAAAACAAATTTAAATATTCAGAATTTAACGGCCGAAAATCCGGGTCGTTACATCAACTGAAACTAAAGTACTTGAATGGGAGAAAAATCATGAGCTGATGGCTCACCTGAGTTTAAGACTAGAAGAAGTCGTCTTGATTCGCGATGGGGTTGGTTGGCGAACTGAACCCGATTGGGGTGAAGAAGCAGCAGGTGGCTTCGATTGGGGAAGGCTGCGACGGTGGAGGATTGCTGGTCTGTGGTCGAACAGTTTTGCAGTTCATAGTGGCCACGTGGTTGCTGCGCCAGGAGGTGATGCGGTCCGATCTAATATGGTGGCGACGAAGGTTGTCAGTGGGAATTTTCAATTTGAAGGAGCAGAGATTTTAATTGATTTGAGGAGGCGATTCAGAATGGAGAAAGTTGTCACTTGAATTGAAGAGGGTGAAGACCGATTGGAGGCATCGGCCATTAAAAGGGGAAAAAGGTTGAGAAAGATTTGTTGCTGAAGAAATTGGGGCATTGCGTTGATTTTTATAGAAGTAATTTAGAGGATAAGAACAACACCAAATCCTATATTATAGAGTAGTGGCACAATTCAGGTATTAGGTCTGCATGTTTTTTTTTTAGTGTACGGTGAATTACTTGGGGCTGAAGGAATTTACAGTGTGGCGTCAAAGAAATTTAAATCGAACCCTATTTAACTTAATTCTACCATGAATTTCATTAAACGTTTTATTTTTGTTTTGCAACAACCAAACTTCAAACGCTACGAAACTTGATTTGCTGCTACGTTTTCACATTCTGAATCCACTAAAATTTGTTTGGTTGAATTTTGATCCCGTTTGCACTATGATATTATTTTAAATTTAAGTTATCTATCAGCTTACATTTAAATTTTCGTCTACCGCCAAAACAACTCTGTTTTACTCCAAATTTGAAATATGGCAATAATTAATTATACCCATTCAAATGAAATTTGTTTTACCATAATCCAGGATCGTTTGAAGGTTAGTTATCTATAAAACTAATATTATATCAACATATAAATCAAAACAAATAAAATACGTTATTATTTATGTATCTAAACTAAAATGACATGAATTCCAAAACATCTCCATATACATTTCATCGCTTAATATTTTCAGTTTAAACGATGTCCAATTTATCAATGATTCTTTTATCTTATTTAATATATATATATATAATACATATATATATATATATATATATCATTATCTTTTATAAACGATTTCATAGCGATTATCTGAAAATTTGAATTTGTCGTAGCTTACACAACTTATATGATGAAATATTGATTTCTTCTTTATTAGAAAATTATCGTTCAGTAGACCTGAACATTTCTTGTTTTGTCGAAATCCGATTTGTATCAGATCCTCTATGTTCAAGTGAAGTTTTAAATCGTCAATTATGAACTATTGTAACTAATTCAACCTCGTTTTAATTATATAAACTTATACTTTCAACTTCATCTTCAATTACATTCATTTTCAATTCAACGAAATTTCTGGGTCGTTACAATCTCCCCTTTAAAAGCTTTTCGTCCTCAAAAAGGAGAGATTGTTAGAATTATACCAATGTATATTTCATATTTTTATACTCATACGATATTTTCCTATAACTAATTAAATATCGATATTTTTATCATCGATCCCCTTCATTTATCCATCATATTCAATTATTTCAAAAAATCAATTTTCCTTTCAATAATCAATTTTGACCAAATACGACTTTTCTTTTATCATCCGAATCGGTTTTATTTATTTCCATGCTTCTTAACTATATTCAAATTATCTTAGACCAATCTCTATCTCAAAATATTTTGAGATATCTTCCAATTTCTCATTCTATTTAATCTCCTAAGAGATTCAAAATCATACGACTTTTCCCCAAAACCATTCTCTTTTTAAATTTCAATTTCTGCATAAGTTAGATTTATGCACCTTATATTATTCCAAATTCTTTATAAACCTCATCTGCCAATGATTAATTATCCATCGTTACAATCTATAATAGGTCTAGGCTTTGCAATTATCAACCCAATCTCCTTACACTCATTGAAAAGTGTAAATAACATCTCTTGTTCAAGTCGAAAACGTGAAAATATCTAAAATTCGAAATCCTTTTATAGTTTCTATACATAACATGATATTATTACTCCAAAACTATGGACTTGAAAATACTTCGAAATCTTTTCTTAATTTATTGAGTTAGGTATATCTTAATTCCAATTATTTATTTAAAAATATTTGATAACTTGAAGTTTGACAAGTCTATTGTCGTCCTCACAGATGTTAGACATATGCTAGCTAGGCACACGACTAAAATCTCCAAGTACTAAATATCCTTGCTTCAACTTCTATTGAAAATGTTTCAAAAATTCCTTTAAAAACAGATACGGAAAGTACCAATGTGATTTTGATATGTTGATTGTTCATGAATCGCAGATACACAATGGTTTCATCTGGATCCCCCAGAAAACATCTGTATCCATAAGAAGTCACTTCCCTGTGAATTTCGTCATGCACAGATCAACGGAAGTTATTTAAGAATCAAAAGAAAACTGAGGTCACTGAGCGTTGACTGCTCTATCTCAGGGTCACGAAACAAATCATCAAATGATGGAAATGGATCAAGTCACGAGGACAAATCAAGTCATATAGACAAATCAGGTCACGAAGACCAATCAAGTCACGAAGATAAAGTGTTGCATCAAACAGGTGGCTCAATATCACTTAAGATATCTGAAATATCTCATAGCTCCATACTACCTTTAGTAACTCTAGTGGCTACATCTCTTTCACTTGTAGATATGCCATGTGGACCGTAGGTACGCAATGCTTACGCTTGATTCCCTCAGAAAGCATCCATATATGTAAGCTTTCACAGCTCTGCGGGTTACGCCATTATCACGACTGTAGATCGCAGTAGACACAATGTTTACGCTTGGTTCCCCCAAGAAACATCCGTCTGCCATAGGCCATCTATAGCCCTGCGAATTACGCTACACAGTCGTTTTCTTTTAGACAACTCGAGTTTTATGTCCAGACAACCTACTACCACTAGTAGCATGTAACAACCTGGAAATTCCAGCTAATTTAAAAATTTTATTTTGGCAATTTTAATGAATTTTGAATATTTAAAATGAATTATTTTAAATAATATCGACGAGAAATTTATTTTAAATAGATTAGAACGTATATATTTATTTGAATCGTCGTTAGAATATAAATATTTAATTTAAATAATAAAAGGAATTGAAAATGGCGCGGTAGTTCGATAATTCGATTTCAAACTTCAAATGAATGTACCGGGTGCAAAATAAACTGGAATTTAGCGAAACCAAAAATATTAGAATCTATTTGGGAATATCTTTCCAACGAATCCGAAAAATAGAAATTCCATAGCAGGAATCAAAAGATACGTCCAGTTGAAAATTCTGAATAGTCGCCATGGAATTCAGGCCCTTAAAATGGAAATTTTGCAAACGACCTCAGATTTCGACGAAACCACTTTTGTTGGATCCGTGATGTCAAGTTATTGCTAGATTCCAATTTTCATAATTTTTCGATTCAATATGGGAGCGTGGCAAAGGAAAACGTGTTTGACCAATTTTAGTTGACTTTAATTGACTGGAAAATGGTCATTTTTCAAACGATCTCAGAATTCGAGGAAACTAGTTTTGTTAGGACCGTATCATCAATATGAAGCTAGAAAATATTTTTCTGGAATTTTTTGAGACTGTATGTGACCTTGGTAAATTGAAATGTGCGTTTATATTGAATATATAAAGATTTATATTTTAAATTCAACGGAAACTGATCATAATAGCCGAATTGGGTTACGAAACATATCCCATTGCATTCGGGACGGGGGTATTTAGCTAGGGGCGACAGTCGTTGGGTTCGGATTGGAGTTCGTATCAATAAACAAAATTTTTGTGAAGTAAATAAATAAAATATTAATATAAATTACTATAAAAGGACCCTAGCCAAACCTTAACCCCTCTTCTCGTTCTGCTGCCGCCATCCCTGAAACCAAAGGCGGAAAACATCCGAAACTTCTTCCCCCTCCCGCTCCTAAATCACTAAACGAAAATCGAAAATTCTGAAGCAAAACGAAAGAGGGCTGTGAGATCTTGAAAACTAACGGCTATGATTGGAAATCGTGTTGTATTGCATTCGAAATTGGGGCCAAAACACACCGACTTTGACCGGATTTCCAATCTTGATGGGATGTCCGAGCTCATGGTGGTTGTGGGGCGGTGGAAGCTCTGGTCGGCACGCGTCATGTGGAGTTGGTTGATCATCGAACGGCGGTCTCGTCAGGCGCGCGCAGGTGGATGTTTCATCGGTGAATGGGTTCGCCTGCTACGTTGAAGAAGACGGCTTAATTAAGCCTAACAAGGGATTAGTGGATTA
Source organism: Allium sativum (assembly GCA_030737875.1). Taxonomy (NCBI): domain Eukaryota; kingdom Viridiplantae; phylum Streptophyta; class Magnoliopsida; order Asparagales; family Amaryllidaceae; genus Allium; species Allium sativum. Next base: position 643,920,494 of record CM060922.1, read on the forward strand.
TGAAGGTCATTAGCGTAAATTAAATAATTAAATTATATTAAATCGTTTCAAAATATTGTAAAATCCATAACTTGTTCATATTAGATCAGAATTTGACGATTCAAGATGCGTCGGACTCGTCTCGACGAGCCCTTCAACGCAGAACTGACCAGAACTGAAACATAGTAGAGATGAATTTAAGGCAATTTCAAATTCAAACAGAACAGAAATTCATAAATAAAACTGGGGGAGTGGAAATCGAATCGGTGAGAACTTCTCACTTTTTAATTTTATTTCTAGTTGAAATATTTACTAGGATGCAGACGGTGTTTAGTAGCACCCGACACCCGTCGTCCACAGACCATGGACGGCTTGTATGCTTGTTTGTTTGATTTTGATGTGTAGTTGATTGTGTGATGTGATGTGAAATGAAATAAAATATTTATATAGTTAAAAATATTTTATAGTTGAAAATAAAAATTTTAACGTGTATATGAAAGGAAAAAAAATAAACAAATCGGTCGATTTGTTTATATACACACATTTGACTGATATTGATTGGGACGACAAATTTTACACATCGCCCAACTGCACCAATAAAAATCTATGTTTGATTGTTTGAAACCCCACACGGGTATTGGGATGATATATGACATACACTAATCCCAATAATTAGTTGTATGTCGATCGATTGATTGACAGACTGTTATGAGCGTTAAATATTTATATTTGATGCTTATACAGTGTAGAATGCACTTTGGATGATGGTTGATTATTTGTCATTGCTGATATATACATGCGTTGTATGGAAATCCATAGAAATAAAATCTATGGTAATTGATTGGGCCTCATTCCAGTTTTGAAATAGAATATTTGAAAAGAAATATTTGAATAAAATATTTGAAAAGAAATATTTGAAAAAGAAATATTTGAAATAGAATATTTGAAAATAGAAATATATGAAGCCGTGTTGATTAGATTGACGCCATTTTGACGTGAACGATATTTGTATCGATTTTATTCATTTTATAATGAATATCGAAAGTGATTTCAAAATCCGATATTTTTGAATAGAAATGAATTCGAATTGAAATTGAATAGAAATGAATTCGAATTGAAATTGAATAGAAATGAATTCGAATTGAAATTGAATAGAAATGAATTCGAATTGAAATTGAATAGAAATGAATTCGAATTGAAATTGAATATAAATGAATTCAAATTGAAATTCAAACAGAAAGGAATTCGAATTGAAATTGAATTGAATTGAAAACGAACTGAAATTGAATTAAAAATCGATTTGAATTGAAATCAATTTGAAATGAATTTAAAACGAATTTATGAGGAAAAATTCAATTTTGATTTGAATTTGAGATGAAGTTGAAATCGTTTCGAAAACGAATTTAAAACGATTTATAAAATACATTTTAAAGGGAAATCAATGAAATATATATAATATATATATATATATTATATATATAATGGCCTGAATAGAACGCGCCGCGCCGCGGCAGTTCGCGAATTTTGACAATTGACTTCAAATGGATATTGCGGGAGATCCGACCGTCGAATTCTCCTAATACCAGAACCGTTGCATTCGTATCGAAAAGAGCTTTCTAAAGAATATTAGAAATTTGAAATCTAACGGTTGGATTTGGAACTATGTCCAAATAATTTTGGAAAAGGTCGTTGTAAGTGCAGTTTGATGGCCGTTGATGGAAATCGACTGTGCCGGCCTTGATAAAATTATTAAAAATAGTGATAATTTGTGTAAAATCATAAGAAATGATTTGGGAAGAATTGGGATGAAAACCCCTTATTTGAAAAGATAAAAATAGATTTTTATTGAAATGAACTAGTTTTGAACTAGAATAATAATTTATTTATTTTAAATAAATAAATTGGATTTGAAATGGTTTTAAAAATAACCGGAATTTCCAATATATGGATTGGAATGGATTTGAATCGAAATAGTCTTCGGAATATTTCGATGTTGGATTTCGTGATTATTCAGATGTTGTTATGGAAATTTGAAAGATATATATATCGTTATTTCCAATACGATATTTGTTGGTCGTAGAATTTGATATTGAATATAAGCCGATATATTTTCTATTCAGAGCCTTGTATTTAATATCAAATGTGATTTGGGTTTGTCGTGAATGGTGTCTTCGTTAACACTGTTCTTGAACCCAGTTAAGAAAAAGATTAAATCTTTTTATTTAGATTTAATGAAGTGTACCAATTAAATAATATTTAATTGGAGTTGAATAAGTATTGATTTTTGGGTTTATCGTGAACATTGTTTTAAATAGCCGATAATTAATAGAATGTGATTTTGGGTTGTCGTGAATGGTATCTTCAATAATACAGTTCTTAGACCCAAAGGAGTTAAGAAAATCAGAAACTAATCGGAGATTAGTTAAGTTGAATGGTTCCTGGGGTATTGATCTGATGTTGGTTTCGGCCTTCGGGTTTAATACTTAGGGAACTGCTCACTTGGTAATTTACGGTTAGGGACTGATTGAAATGTGATGTGATTTTGGGGTTTATCGTGAATCGTGTTTTAAATGACACTGATTCTTTAACCCAGTCAAAGATTAAAACTAAGTGGAGTTTTAATGAATCTTTAATTAGATTGAAAAGATCGAGAATGGAGTATCACCAGTTTTGCTCCAGGCGATAGTTAAATCTTTAATTAGATTTGAACGTGAAATGGTAATTGAATTAACTGATAACACCGTGGTGTTAGATATGAAGTATTAGCAGTTTTACTTCATGGGATGAATAGGTTGGGATTGGGAAATTAAAACAAATGATTACTTCGGTAAGGTTCGCTAATCCCGACTAGTTTGAAGTGATATTCAAAGGAAGATTAAAAAATAAATTTAAAGGAGTTTATCTTTGATAAAATTAATGGGAACCTTTCCCTAAGAATGTGAAATTTAGAAACTAACTGTAGGTTAGCTAAGCAGAACGGTTTCCTGGGTATTGATCTGATGTTGGTTTCGGCCTTCGGGGTTAATATTTGGGGAATTATTCTCTGGTTAGTTTACAGTTAGTGACTGATGAATTGGAATGAGGCATATGTTGTGTTTGTGTAGCACTTGTTTATTATATACGCGAGTAATTCAGAAAGACCGGGTTTATCCCATTCTGAACAACTGATTCAACGTGGTGTCGAGAATGAAGACGGTGGTCGAAGACCAGAGGTCTTCACGTCGTTTGGATAATTACTGATGATCTTGATTGGGCCGTAAACCCAAGAAGAGAGAATCAGTTGGTGATTGTCCAGACGTACTTGGATATCGATGGATATGCGGGGTACTAGGTGACTCCGGTTTCGTTCAGACCCAGAACGGACTTGTAAATGGACTGTGTGTCTGACATTGGATATCATTCTATGTGACTGATATCGGTTGCATAGAATGGTTTGCCTGTGTGGCATGCTAAGATGCAAATGATCAAGGCTTCTGTTGAAAAGCAGAGTCTCGTGGTTGATGATCAAAGCATGGCCTGTGTGGCTTAGCTTTGTGTAGCGTTGATTCGCGAGCCTCACACCCCGGTGGTGAACCAAAAATAGGAGAAGGACCTCAGGGAGGACATGCGTTTCTTTCTAGCTAGAAGCGGCGTCAGTGGTTTTACACGCCCTGACAAGTTTGACTTATGTGGTTGTTACTGTTACGAGGCGCCTCGGATATATCGGTGACTATGTGAAGCCGATGTAGTCATTCGTTGGCTCATTTGCGTCCCATAGGGCGGGGAGACGTAGTGTTCAGGATTTCGTCTAATCCACATCGGTGGACCGGCCATGTCGCTCCAAGGGTCGATGCGTTCTGATCCTGAGACATGGTAGGCTAGATTGTCTCGAATCGGTAGAGGACTATCTTTTTCCTTGGTTCATAGATGGAAATCCAACTTCCAATACGTGACGTTTCGATTTTAGTTGTAATCCTATATATGGCGACATAGTGGGATGGGGCGCTTATGCCGTCTATGATTGATACTTATGATTTGAAGTTGTTTTATACACTATGCACTTATAATAGTATCAAAATATTTTTTTAAAACGTATCAAGCATTCTTGGCTATTATAAGGTAAAAATCCTATCCCTCGGCTTGCGTTGCATTGTGTGATAGGACCTGGATCTTATAATAGCTTCATTTTTCTTTATTTAGCATTGCGCTGTTTGTTTTATGCACTAGTATTCTTAGGAGGAAACCCGTTCCATGTTATACGGCGTGGTCCCTTGATTTACTGAACTTTAAAATAAAGAATAATAACTGTTTTAGTTCTCACACCAGTCACATGACTGACCTGAAGTTTATTGTTTTAACCTAAACTTTGGGTGCCCTTATTTTGACACGGGCAGCTAGTAGTTTTGGTTTTGCAGATTTATATTCACAGGATCCTGGTTTACAGCTGGAATGATATCCGGAAAGCTTTGTATCCGTATATCTCTTCTAGTTGTGTATTGTATTATTTTCCGCTGCTATGTAATGTATTGTAATCTCTGATATTTATCGAATGTGTAATATTGATTTATACTCTGTATATTCTTGTATTCTGATGGAATTGTTGTAATATACAATGAAATGTTCTTCTGTCTGCTTTCTGATTCGTCTTGTCCTCACAGTAATTCGGGCTTTCCTCACCGGGGAAGTTCAAGTCGCTTCATTTGGTATCAGAGCTCTGGTTTACAGAGCTAGAGAACAAGACACATTAGAACCATACGAAAGAATTCATCAGAAATTGGATTAGAAATTTCCAATGGGAATGACTCGTTAGAGATGGGATCAGTAGTATCCTAGAACGAGTGTGAAGAGTGTTGTTTTTAAAAATAAAAGTGAAAATAATTTTTGTTTTGAAAATTTAATTCAATAATTCGTATTTGAATATTTATTTATATTGATTTGGACTATCAAGTATATAGAGATTTTAATATACGTCTGGTCCACGTGTATTCGAAATTTTAATATACTGGATAGATATAGAATCACACTCTAGTTGCTCGGGGATAATTCTGGTGACGGGGCACCATCGCCAGTATTTATTTTTGAGTTTCGAAAGTGAGATTTCTATATATTTCCAATTGACTGGTGTGAGAACCGAAACTAGATAGGGCCTATTGTTGTGATTTGACATCAAAAATCTGATTTTTAACTATGTATCGAAGTTATGAATTTCAAAAGCTAATCAACTAATTGATTGATGGTTGTGTTGTTTGATTATGACTTGATTAATTAAAATTTTAACCATTTAGCCAAATGAATAAAATAGTGAATTGTATTGGAAATTTATCGCATTTGCATGCATGTACATGTACTTACATTGAACAGGTCATAGCAAGGAGGCTAGAGCATAGAAATAAAATTGTTTGCCCGACAAATAGGTACATGTTTATCATAATTTACTATTTTGTTTGGGTGATGATAATTTTATGAGCCGATTGGCTAGCCGCTTGGCTTTTTCTTTTTCTTTTTGAGATCAGAGGGCCTGTATGGCAATTTCGAGATTTTCCCGGTGCTCCCGGTGCAGGGGAGGTTATGGAGAAATTTTTCGGAAATTTAGGGTGTTAGCCAAATTTTTGAAAAATTTGAAAAGTTTTTAGAAACTGAAAAGTTGAAAAACTTAAGCCCTAAAGAAAATACTGGAAGTTGAGTTGATTTGTGAAACAACTTTCGGCTTCATTCCTTTTCGGGGATGAAAAGTTTTAAGTGGGGGAGATTGTAACAACCCGGAAATGTGAGCCCATTTAAAAATTTTATTTTGGCAATTTTAATGAATTTTGAATATTTAAAATGAATTATTTTAAATAATATCGACGAGAAATTTATTTTAAATAGATTAGAACGTATATATTTATTTGAATCGTCGTTAGAATATAAATATTTATTTTAAATTATAAAAGGAATTGAAAATGGCGCGGTAGTTCGATAATTCGATTTCAAACTTCAAATGAATGTATCGGGTGCAAAATAAACTGGATTTTAGCGAAACCAAAAATATTAGAATCTATTTGGGAATATCTTTCCAATGAATCCGAAAAATCAAAATTCCATAGCAGGAATCAAAAGATACGTCCAGTTGAAAATTCTGAATAGTCGCTATGGAATTCAAGCCCTTAAAAATGGAAATTTTGCAAACGACCTCAGATTTCGACGAAACCACTTTTGTTGGATCCATGATGTCAAGTTATTGCTAGGTTCCAGTTTTCATTATTTTTCAATTCAATATGGGAACGTGGCAAAGGAAAACGCGTTTGACCAGTTTCAGTTGATTTTAATCGATTGGAAAATGGTCATTTTTCAAACGGTCTCAGAATTCGACGAAACTAGTTTTGTTAGGACCGTATCGTCAATACGAAGCCAGAATATATTTTTCTAGAATTTTTCGAGACTGTATGTGACCCCGGTAAATTGAAATGTGCGTTTATATTGAATATATAAAGATTTATATTTTAAATTCAACGGAAACTGATCATAATAGCCGAATTGGGTTACGAAACATATCCCATTGTGTTCGGGACGGGGGTATTTAGCTAGAGGCGACAGTCGTTGGGTTCGGATTGGAGTTCGTAAAATATTAATATAAATTACTATAAAAGGACCCTAGCCAAACCCTAACCCCTCTTCTCGTTCGGCCGCCGCCATACCTGAAACCAAAGGCGGAAAACATCCGAAACTTCTTCCCCCTCCCGCTCCCAAATCACTAAATGAAAATCGAAAATTCTGAAGCAAAACGAAAGAAGGCTGTGAGATCTTGAAAACTAACGGCTATGATTGGAAATCGTGTTGTATTGCGTTCGGAATTAGGGCCAAAACCCACCGACTTTGACCGGATTTTCTGTCTTGATGGGATGTCCGAGCTCATGGTGGTTGTGGGGCGGTGGAAGTTCTGGTCGGCGCGCGTCATGAGGAGTTGGTTGATTGTCGAACGGCGGTCTCGTCAGGCGCGCGCAGGTGGATGTTTCATCGGTGAATGGGTTCGCCTGCTACGATGAAGAAGATGGCTTAATTAAGCCTAACAAGGGATTAGTGGATTATGAAGGTCATTAGTGTAAATTAAATAATTAAATTATATTAAATCGTTTCAAAATCTTGTAAAATCCATAACTTGTTCATATTAGATCAGAATTTGATGATTCAAGATGCGTCGGACTCGTCTCGACGAGCCCTTCAACGCAGAACTGACTAGAACTGAAACAGAGCAGAGATGAATTTAAGGAAATTTCAAATCCAAACAGAACAAAAATTCAGAAATAAAACTGGTGGAGTGGAAATCGAATCGGTGAGAACTTCTCACTTTTTAATTTTATTTCTAGTTGAAATATATACTAGGATGCAGACGGTGTTTAGTAGCACCCGACACCCGTCATCCACAGACCATGGACGGCTTGTATGCTTGTTTGTTTGATTTTGATGTGTAGTTGATTGTGTGATGTGATGTGAAATGAAATAAAATATTTATATAGTTAAAAATATTTTATAGTTGAAAATAGAATTTTTAACGTGTATATGAAAGGAAAAAAAATAAACAAATCGGACGACTTGTTTATATACACACATTTGACTGATATTGATTGGGACGACAAATTTTACACATCGCCCAACTGCACCAATAAAAATCTATGTTTGATTGTTTGAAACCCCACACGGGTATTGGGGTGATATATGACATACACTAATCCCAATAATTAGTTGTATGTCGATCGATTGATTGACAGACTGTTATGAGCGTTATATATTTATATTTGATGCTTATACAGTGTAGAATGCACTTTGGATGATGGTTGATTATTTGGCATTGCTGATATATACATGCATTGTATGGAAATCCATAGAAATAAAATCTATGGTAATTGATTGGGCCTCATTCCAGTTTTGAAATAGAATATTTGAAAAGAAATATTTGAATAAAATATTTGAAAAGAAATATTTGAAAAAGAAATATTTGAAATAGAATATTTGAAAATAGAAATATATGAAGCCGTGTTGATTAGATTGACGCCATTTTGACGTGAACGATATTTATATCGATTTTATTCATTTTATAATGAATATCAAAAGTGATTTCAAATTCTGATATTTTTGAATAGAAATGAATTCGAATTGAAATTGAATAGAAATGAATTCGAATTGAAATTGAACAGAAATGAATTCGAATTGAAGTTGAATAGAAATGAATTCGAATTGAAATTGAATAGAAATGAATTCGAATTGAAATTGAATAGAAATGAATTCGAATTGAAATTGAATAGAAGTGAATTCGAATTGAAATTGAATAGAAATGAATTCGAATTGAAATTCAAATAGAAAGGAATTCGAATTGAAATTGAATTGAATTGAAAACGAACTAAAATTGAATTAACAATCGATTTGAATTGAAATCAATTTGAAATGAATTTAAAACGAATTTATGAGGAAAAATTCAATTTTGATTTGAATTTGAGATGAAGTTGAAATCGTTTCGAAAACGAATTTAAAACGATTTATAAAATACGTTTTAAAGGGAAATCGATGAAATATATAATATATATATATTATATATATATATATAATGGCCTGAATAGAACGTGCCGCACCGCGACAGTTCGCGAATTTCGACCATTGACTTCGAATGGATATTGCGGGAGATCCGACCGTCGGATTCTCCTAAAACCAGAACCGTTGGGTTCGTATAGAAAAGAGCTTTCCAAGAATATTAGAAATTTGAAATCTAACGGTTGGATTTGGAATAATGACCAAATCAAATTTTGGAAAAGGTCGTTGTAAGTGCAGTTCGATGGCCGTTGATGGAAATCGACTGTGCGGGCCTTGATAAAATTATTAAAAATAGTGATAATTTGTGTAAAATCATAAGAAATGATTTGGGAAGAATTGGGATGAAAACCCCATATTTGAAAAGATAAAAATAAATTTTTATTGAAATGAACTAGTTTTGAACTAGAATAATAATCTATTTTTTTAAATAAATAAATTGGATTTGAAACGGTTTTAAAAATAACCAGAATTTCCAATATATGGATTGGAATGGATTTGAATCGAAATTGTCTTCGGAATATTTCGATGTTGGATTTCGTGATTATTTAGATGTTGTTATGGAAATTTGAAAGATATATATATATATATATATCATTATTTCCAATACGATATTTGTTGGTTGTAGAATTTGATATTGAATATAAGCCGATATATTTTCTATTCAGACCTTGTATTTAATATCAAATGTGATTTTGGTTTGTCGTGAATGGTGTCTTTATTAACACTGTTCTTGAACCCAGTTGAGAAAAAGATTAAATCTTTTTATTTATATTTAATGAAGTGTACCAATTAAATAATATTTAATTGGAGTTGAATAAGTATTGATTTTTGGGTTTATCATGAACATTGTTTTAAATAACACTTGTTCTTTAACCCGATAATTAATAGAATGTGATTTTGGGTTGTCGTGAACGGTATCTTCAATAATACTGTTCTTAGACCCAAAGGAGTTAAGAAAATCAGAAACTAATCGGAGATTAGTTAAGTTGAATGGTTCCCGGGGTATTGATCTGATGCTGGTTTCGACCTTCGGGGTTAATACTTAGGGAACTGCTCACTTGCTAATTTACGTTTAGGGACTGATTGAAATGTGATGTGATTTTGGGGTTTATCGTGAATCGTGTTTTAAATGACACTGATTCTTTAACCTAGTCAAAGATTAAAACTAAGCGGAGTTTTAATGAATCTTTAATTAGATTGAAAAGATCGAGAATGGAGTATCACCAGTTTTTCTCCAGGCGATAGTTAAATCTTTAATTAGATTTGAACGTGAAATGGTAATTGAATTTACCGATAACACCGTGGTGTTAGATATGAAGTATTACCAGTTTTACTTCATGGGATGAATAGGTTGGGATTGGGAAAATAAAACAAATGATTACTTCGGTAAGGTTCGCTAATCCCGACTAGTTTGAAGTGATATTCAAAGGAAGATTAAAAAATAAATTTAAAGGAATTTATCTTTGATAAAATTAATGGGAACCTTTCCCTAAGAATGTGAAATTTAGAAACTAACTGTAGGTTAGCTAAGCAGAACGGTTTCCTGGGTATTGATCTGATGTTGGTTTCGGCCTTTGGGGTTAATATTTGGGGAATTATTCTCTGGTTAGTTTACGGTTAGTGACTGATGAATTGGAATGAGGCGTATGTTGTGTTTGTGTAGCACTTGTTTATTATATACGCGAGTAATTCAGAAAGACCGGGTTTATCCCATTCTGAATAACTGATTCGACGTGGTGTCGAGGATGAAGACGATGGTCGAAGACCGGAGGTCTTCATGTCGTTTGGATAATTACTGATGATCTTGATTGGGCCGTACACCCAATAAGAGAGAATCAGTTGGTGATCGTCCAGACGTACTTGGAGATCATTGGATATGCGGGGTACTAGGTGCCTCCGATTTCGTTCAGACCCAGAATGGACTTGTAAATGGACTGTGTGTCTAACATTGGATATCATTCTGTGTGACTGATATCGGTTGCATAGAATGGTTTGCCTGTGTGGCATGCTAAGATGCAAATGATCAAGGCTTCTGTTGAAAAGCAGAGTCTTGTGGTTGATGATCAAAGCACGGCCTGTGTGGCATAGCTTTGTGTAGCATTGATTCGCGAGCCTCACACCCCGGTGGTGAACCAAAAACGGGAGAAGGACCTCAGGGAGGACATGCGTTTCTTTCTAGCTAGAAGTGGCGTCAGTGGTTTTACACGCCCTGACGAGTTTGACTTATGTGGTTGTTGCTGTTGCGAGGCGCCTCAGATATATCGGTGACTATGTGAAGCCGATGGAGTCATTCATTGGCTCATGTGCGCCCCATAGGGCGGGGAGACGTAGTGTTCAGGATTTCGTCTAATCCACATTGGTGGACCGGCCCTGTCGCTCCAAGGGTCGGTGCGTTCTGATCCTTAGACATGGTAGGCTAGATTGTCTCGAATCGGTAGAGGACTATCTTTTGCCTCGGTTCACAGATGGAAATCCAACTTCCAATACGTGACGTTTCGATTTTAGTTGTAATCCTATATATGGCGACATAGTGGGATGGGGCGCTTATGCCGTCTATGATTGATACTTATGATTTGAAGTTGTTTTATACACTATGCACTTATAATAGTATCAAAATATTTGTTTTAAACGTATCAAGCATTCTTGGCTATTATAAGGTAAAAACCCTATCCCCCGGCTTGCGTTGCATTGTGTGATAGGACCTGGGTCTTATAATAGCTTCATTTTTCTTTATTTAGAATTGCGCTATTTGTTTTATGCACTAGTATTCTTGGGAGGAAACCCATTCCGTGTTATACGGCGTGGTTCCTTGATTTACCGAACTTTAAAATAAAGAATAATAACTGTTTTAGTTCTCACACCAGTCACATGACTGACCTGGAGTTTATTGTTTTAACCTAAATTGTGGGTGCCCTTATTTTGACACGGGCAGCTAGTAGTTTTGGTTTTGCAGATTTATATTCACAGGATCCTGGTTTACAGCTGGAATGATATCCGGAAAGCTTTGTATCCATATATCTCTTCTAGTTGTGTATTGTATTATTTTCCGCTGCTATGTAATGTATTGTAATCTCTGATATTTATCGAATGTGTAATATTGATTTATACTCTGTATATTCTTGTATTCTGATGGAATTGTTGTAATATACAATGAAATGTTCTTCCATCTGCGTTCTGATTCGTCTTGTCCTCACAGTAATTCGGGCTTTCCTCACCGGGGAAGTTCGGGTCGCTTCATAGCACATCTCAACTTCATAGCACATCTCTTCTAGTCGCTTTCCTCACCGGTTGAAATATTTATGATTTTCTTTCCAACTCATATTTCCAAATATCTCATTCTTATATAAATTCCATTGTATAAAATTTCGTTTTAAATCGATTACCTTTCAAATCACTAAATTCTTGTATATTTTCCATATGGATTTCGAAAATTTCTATATCCTATATCTGAAATCGAATCCTCAAATTTCATCCTAATTTCAAAATTTTAGTTTTGATCTCTTATTTAGTTCAGATATCTAACATCTTTTCAACTTGGATTTATGAATCCATTGCCACAAACCAATTTCCTTTCAATTTTCCAATTATTTAGTTCATTGCTTAACTCAAACCCTTATGCTCTCAAAATCTCGGAAATTTTCCCATTTTCGCCATCATGCACAATTACTTTTCCATATTCACTTCCTTCGATCGTCAATTAGTAAGTGAGCAACTCCCTAAGTATCAATCCCGTAGGCCAAACCAACATCAAATCAACACTCAGAATTTTTTTAACTTAACTAATCTTCAGTTAGTTTCTACATTTCTTAACTTCTTATCAGATTAATTCTTACACAACTCTTGAATTTAGCTTACGAATCTACTTCTCTTATGTTATGTCGTCCTTTGTTCTCGACATGCAGCTCTTTATTCTTCAGTTCTTGCCAAATCATTATTTATCAAAACCCGTTAGCCTCCCAAGATTTTTGAAATACATTTCCAATTATTTAATTCTAGAAAATCCCCTATCACCATTGGAAAACATTTCCAAATATTCACAAATATTTATTTTCTATAGAAAATAAACTTTATTCTCAAGGGGAAATATTTCTAAATTCGTTATTTGGATTTAAACAAAACATCATTATTCCCACTTAACTGTTGGCACTCATTAATTTACTTCTCTTAACTGATTTTTGATATCGAACCTTAATCATTTTTTTAGTCAATAATGAAGTCAATCAAGTTGGGGTATAATTACCTTTCAGACCTTAATTGAACGACATTATTGACTTTGAAACAAATAAAATTCACAACTTCGAATACCAACAAAACATTCATTCGTAATTTCCGATTTCAAGTTAAGAATTTATTCCTTTTACAATAATCGTTGATTGTAATAATTCACGTCTTCAAAATATTTAACTTTTAATACCTATTTTATCCTTTAATATGTATTACCAATTTAATATTAATATATTAAATTTTAAATTAAAATGAAAAGTAAATCGTACTTCCCTAGAATTCGACATAATTGACTTCCATAAATAACTCCCATTCAGATAATCACCTTTCCGATAATATATTTTGAACTTCAAAAAAATCCATTTGATTTGTATTCTAAACTTCAGAATAATCTCACCGTACTGGTTAACTCCATTTCCTTTATCCTCAATTCCATTTGCAACACTTTTGCTTTCAAACATTATTCACTTCTAAAAAGTAAATATTACTCCTTTTATCGAAATCTAAATTCGTCATGTCAAATTAGCTTCGATTTCATTTAAATACAAGTTCAAATTCCTTCACAATCTTGCTTCATTTACAGTTCTTGTTTACAATTCACTTCTTATTAATTAATTAACAAGTTTATACTTCACTATCATATTCTTGTATTCGATTATACATTATTAGTTTAAACCCAACTATAAATCATCTTGCCAAATTCATCAAATTTAGCACAGTCGCATTCCAATAATATATTTTATTTATTTCTATCCCAAATATCAAAATAAAATTCAGCGTTTCATTTCTGAAACGATTCCAAATTTCCTCTTTTTCATTCAAATTCTTATCTGAAATTTATTTCCAATAAATTTCAGTCGTCTTTGATTTCTAAAATACACGATCACAAAAATTGATTCATCGATTCTAATATACTTATTCTCCTTAGCTACCATTCGATAATGGTTTGAGATTCAAACCAAAGGGGATCTTATCAAAGAAAAACTCTCACAAAGCTGGATTCGAAGACTGGGCATTTCGAAAAATTTATATCTCAAAACAATTTTTTTTTCCGCTGTAAAAATACTAATCTTAAAAATATATAATATTTTCAAAATTATTTTAAAATTATTTTCATTTTCGAAAATTTATATTTCGAAAACTTTCTATTTTCAAAATTTGTTTTTCTAGTGTCGATCCTACTTTTAACCCAATAAGCTACGCTTTGAACAAACCAAAGCTCTGATACCACTTGTAACATCCCACCTTTTTTGCCGCTCTAAATCGATAATTAAACCAACTTAGAACATTCAAATCGATAGATCATTATTTAGCTTATAGGGTATAACAACAAAATTCTCACAGAAAACACAGAACAAAATAATTAACACGATATTGAACAGCGAAATAAATTTTATTTATAAATCAACGTTTTGAATACAATATTTTTCTATACAGCGGAATGAAAAAACAAGTTAAATACAAAATAAAGATTTACTATTTAAAACTTCAGAGTGCACAAACTTTCTGATCCCATCTTCTCCAGTCTTCGAGTCCTAAGCTGTGATCTTTAAATATGTACTTGCTCGGGTCTGACTCGAGCGTTTCAAGCAAAAACATAAAACACTCGAGTCAGGATTAAATCATAGTTCAAGTAAAATACTTTCAACAGAAAACTATAATACAATAGTCAATTTTATATTCACATATGTGTCATATGAAGAATATAATATATTCCCTATATAAGTGTTTAGTTGATCCCAGAAGCTTGCATATACACATGTGTACATGTACACGTGTGCACTGGCTCAGCATTCTGGAACTAGATTTAACTAGGTGAAAATTACCCATGTATGTCTATATGAATCATCAGGTCACAAGGCAGCATGAATAAGGACCAAATTGAAAATAGAAGGCATGTGAGAACACCATAACCAGTACTTAATTGTAGTTCCAATAAAGCAACAGGACCATGCGATTTAAATACAACATGTAATGCTACACTTAACCCCAAGTGAATATGGTAAATAATGTATAAATGGTTCTTCATGTGATATTATGTAGCACCCACCTCCATTAAGGTTACTCACAAAGGGAATGCCTTAACTTTGGTGGAGCGTTTTAGTAGACAGAACAGAAATTTACAAGACAGATAAACAATACTAGAGAAATTATAACTTTATTACAGCGGAAAACAGAAATCAGTTTGGTTACATCTTTACCAAAAACTCAAGTACATAAATATCAGTCTTGTTCAAAAAATTCATAAGAGTACAAAACTGTAAAATCATAATCCCCACAGAAGCTGCCATAAGGAGTCAAGCCATACTTTAATCACTCTAAGTACTTCAAGCAGAAGAAATCCGGATCAAGCTAAAGTATTCCCTCCTTGGTAAACCTGGGGGGGAAACGGAAGAAAAAGGGGCGAAAACAAGCAAGGTCAGACATAAAGTCTGGCAAGTCCAGTGACTTTTAGCATATGAACAGATAATAATAATTATGACATGAAAATAAGCTGGATAAGAAATAACAGTAACAGGAGCAGCAGATGTACTTAGGTTAAATAGAAGAAACAGAATAATATTACTTTTCATTTCTCTGCACTAATACTAGTATAACAGGATTAGGTATCATCCCAATGTCTAAACTGAAACAGAAAAGGGAACAAAATAATTTCCACAGAAGAGAATGCTAGTAATGGGCCTTTACCACCCCAATAGAAATAGACAGAAACAGAATGCTAATAATGGGCCTTTACCACCCGAACAGAAACAGACAGAAATAGAGTGCTAATAATGGGCCTTTACCACCCCGAACAGAAGGTACAGAAACAGAAATAGATTAATCCCTACGGAAACGGAATGTAGAATTAGGTGTGCACTAGTAAATGGGCCTTTACCACCCGAACAGACGGTACCACGCAGAAACAGACAGGTGTTACCACCCAACAGAAACAGACGGTACCAACAGAAACAGACGGTACCAACAGAAACAGACAGAACTAAGTGTACCCTAAAACCCTACCCCAAGCGATCGGCTCCCTAACACATAAATACCCTGTGTCGGCCCCATAGTAGGGTGTATCATTCCCTAAAGTGACAACCAATGGGCACATACCTATTTACAGATGTCACGGCGTCTTACATCCTCAGAGGCAGACCGGGATCCATGCACGCACATGACTCAGTTGGAACGCACCATCTACACCCCTCGCCAATATCAGAATGAGCCGCTAATAATTACTTCAGTAAGCGTGCCCGGATCCTACCTACTATTGGGTCAAAGTTTGATACCAGAAAGGGTTACTGACTAATATGGGTCCCAAACAACAGATGACACAAGTAATTTCCCTCCTAACCTTGTGTCCCCAGACTAACAGATTTCAGATTAACTTGTTTACAAGTTCAGACATACAGAGTTCAGATCAACTAGTTCACAGATCAGACAAGTTTCAGACTAACTGATCAGATATACGGATTAAGCAGATTTGTCTAACTTTGTAATTGGGCCTACAGATTCACGAAACGGGTTTGTTAAATTCATTATTCCAATTGGTTTAACCTTACCCACCCAACACGTTTTAGACATCATATTTATCTCAGATTTGTATCAATTAAAAATTAACGCGCAGACCTCTCACATTAACTGACAGTTTGCGGCCACTGGTTAGGCCGGTTGGTTCCGGGCAGGTTTCTGCCGCAAACTGAGTCTAACCTCAGGTTTCAAGCACGTTATGACTAACTTCTCACATTAGAACCTATTGTTTGTGGCCACTGGATGTGCCGGGCGGTTCCGGGCAGGATTACGCCGCAAACTCATTCTAACCTCGAGTTAGCCATGTTTCATGTTTAGCCAATGCATTCATTCGTAGACTATGCTAATATCAGACTAATCATGCTAATTTAACAAATTAACTTCTGTACAAGTTACAGCAAATTATTCGAGGTTCTATTAACAAGTTTTGCTCAATTTTAAATCGAGCCTACAGATTTACATACTTCAAATTTCAGCATTTCAGTTCCAACAGATTACGCCATTCAACAGACTAAACAGATAACAGATCTTGCAGATTAGGCGATTTAGCAGGTCTAATAGATAAGGCAATTTTAACATAATTAGAAGATTAGGAAATTCAATCTAGTTAGCAGTTTAGGCAATATAACAGAACTAGCGGATTAGGCAATATAACAGATTTAATCATTCCTTAAAGTTTCACTGACATATTTTGCCTAATTATAAATTTAGCCTAAACTTACATGCCCAAATCAAGGTCATAATTCATAATACAATATATGCCCCAAATTTTAGCTTTAATATTCCCACTTACAGTTCATGTCAAAACTAGATTTAATATTCTAGTTTACTATTTATGTCCAGGACTAATACACATGTAAATCATTCTCTATTATAGCCAATTCAGATTATGCCAACATATTTGCTATGCCAAATTAACTTTAATTAAGCTACGCCCAATCCATGTATAACATGTTTCCACAAGTTCTCTAAATACTCATGAAATGGCCCTAACAAAAGGAATAGGGGATAAACACAAGAAAGAATAGGCATGCAATAATGAACCAAATACAATGATAATGGCCCCTCTAGGCTCGATGTACATAACAATGAATGGGAATAAACTAGCAAAGTTACATACTAAATATGAGATCTAACATCATTAAGGGAATATGCATAAGAAACTAACTACAATAGTTATAGGCAACTAACCACAATAGTCATGGGCGACTAATTACAATAGTTTCTTATTCAATGTCATAGGCAATAGTCTCATAGTCATGAATCATGGTCATAGGCAATAGTCTCATAGGCGTGAATTATAGTCATAGGCAATAGTCTCATAGGCAACAGTTTCATGTCCAATTATGCATTATTATTTGTCCTAAAATTTAGCGTTCGTGCGTTAATCTCTTCTGAGATGTGGCGCAGGCTCGTGGTAGCCTGGCTATAGAACAGAAAGAAGAAAGAGATACAGAATAAAATATATCAGAACAGAACGTACACAACCTCAAATTCAGATTTACAATCATGTCACAATTATAGTTACAGTTTATAGCGGAAAATAACTGTACTTTCCTTTCGTGGTTTTAAGAAAGGATAATAAACTGTTGTTGATGCAGAAATGCTGAATTATTCCTCTTTAATTGTTGTTATAGATCTAAACTTTGATTTGAGATTTGATTTAGCTTTTAATTCTATTTAGGTTGGAAGAAGATGCATCAGTCCAAGTTTTGATTCCAACAGAGTAGCGATGCTAGTTATTTTTAATTAGAACAGAGGCAGAATATAGACAGAATGAAATTATGTAGAGAAAATGAGGCTAGGGGGTTGTTTATATAGGATTAGGCGGACGAATCTAGACAGAAAATGAGACCGGATACATCAGAATGAACCAGGTTCAAAAATGGGGTTTCGGGAGCAGGTCGACCCCCAGGTCGACTCCCCTGTCGACCTGGTCATGGGGAGGTCGACACCCCAGTCGACTCCCCAATCGACTTGGTTGGGGGAGGGGGGGGGGTCGACTCCCCAATCGACCTGGGTATATGGGCGGGAATTTTCCCACCAGCCTTCTCTGGGTTTGAATTTTGAATTTCTGGCTTTATTTTTGAGCTGTTTTATTTTATTTTAATTCCTGAAACTTCGGAGGGTCATAACTTGGTCATACGGACTCCGTTTTTTGAAAACTCGGACACGTTTTCAAGAAGAATCTCGAGACAAACACAATGGCGCAACCCGTTTCCCTTGATTCTTATTTTAAAAATTAATTACTCTCTGATTTGTTACTTATACGTTCACAGAAAATACGGGGTGTTACATTCTCCCCTCCTTAAAGGATTTCGTCCCCGAAATCTTCAAGTTAAGAAGAATGTGTCCTACCATCTAGTCATCCATCTACTCAACCATCATCCACAAGCATCCATTGTCCTTAGAAAACTTCTAATGTTGTACGAACATATGCAAAATTGTGTGTATATGTTCCTTGTCTAATGCAAAGATCAGGCGGTCCACTGATTCAGTTGACCTCCTTAATGCGAACTATGTCAGTGTCATGAGTCCAACATGTATGCAATTTTCCAATTTGATACATATTATTCTTATATGAGTGACAACCATTCATTCATATGCAACATCCATGTGATGAGTCAATCATTTTGCATCCACAGAAATTGAAAATGCTCACACATCCATATGCAGTATGAGAGTGTTTTCGAGCCGATCTAGTGCCTAGTGTGTGTATATGCATCCACGAGCAACCACTTTCATCCACTTGCAACCATCAAACATAACATGTATCAAACACATGTTTACATCCATAGGATTCCTATCTATAGGTCGAAGACTCGATTGATAGGATACAGTCGAGTGATGGGAGCGAGTGCAGATAAACAAAAACTGGGTTTCCATTAGACCTTGGTTGAGAGACAAATTCCCCTAAGTATCAACCCCGAAGACCGAAATCAACATTAGATTGACACCCAGAGGATTACCCTCATTAGACAATGTCAAAACTGGAAATCTCAACCTTACCAGAAATATTCAAATATTTACAGATTACCGGTACAGATCAGATTACTAAATGTTTCTTAGGAAACTAAGCATGATAAAAACCCAGAATGTTTGCATCATAGTCAACTTAACGCTCAACACAGATACCCAACTTACCACGCTTAGATGAGTCATAACCCTTATGGGTCTGAGTCTACAGTGAAATCAGAAACAATACTAGTATCCAAGTGCAGAGTATCGATTACAGAATCGAAATGCCAGAATCAGAAAAGAGTTTTAACTCAAAAATCAGATAAAGAATCTAAACCTCCTACAGAAAGTTTTCCTATTTCTATCCTATCCACTAGCCTCGAGAGTGTTCGCCTGCCTTCCAGAAGTTGGTCCTGCCCTTGCCCTCGTTTCTTCGGACAGTCCCTAGTGAAGTGTCCCATCTCACCACAGTTGAAGCAAGTGCCCTTTCTTTTTCTGCAATCCTGTTCAGATGAGTCGAGCTTCCACAAGTAAAGCACTTTTTCTCCTTCTTATCCTCAGACTTTTCACCCTTCTTTTGTGTTTCCTTTTTGGGCCATGCTTTCTTGTTCTGTGGCTCTTCCTTCTTTGCCTCTTTCTTGCTGTTGTCTTCCTCGTGCAGTAGTGCCATATCCACCAATCTCTCGTAAGTCGCTCCCATGGGTACATGGGTCATGGCTAGGTTGTGCAGTGGCTTGTTCAATCCTTTAACAAAGCGGAGAGCCTTTTTATGCTGGGTGTTGACTAAATCTAGTCCGAACCTAGCCAGTTGGTTGAACTGGTTGACGTATTCCTTGACTTTCATACTTCCTTGCTTAAGAGATAAGAACTTTTCCAATTGTAGACTTTGTTCAGTTTGCGAGAGGAATTTCGTCTCAAACCTTGTTCTGAAATCCATCCATGTTTCAACCGGCCTCTTGGCGTTAGTGACTTCCCACCAATAGGAAGCTTCATCCTTGAGCAACCATACCGCGAAATGTACCTTCTGCCTATAGTCCACCTCGGAAATAACGAACAGATCCTCAGTTTCTTTGAGCCAGTTCCTCGCTTCTACGAATGATTCAGTTCCCTTGAAATCCTTTCCACCCATGGCCCTAAAATCTTTACAGATCTTTGAAAAATCAATTGCACGAGGAGGGGGCGGAGGAGGAGGAATCGTTGCAGCTGGAGGAGGAATATCTGCTGGGCCTGCATCGTTGGCCCTAGCCTCTAAGTACCTCCTGAACTAGCCAGGTATTGGCACGCCCTCTAGAAAGTTAAGATTCCCAGACATGCTGGAATGAAAGAAAAAGATTTTAAATGGAGAACTGAAAAGATAAATATATGGCTTTTTGGGGATTTTTTTTTTAAAATAAACTTTATTTTTGAAAATACTTCCTTTTAAAACCTTTTTGAAAATAGTTTTCAAAAACTTTTATCTAATCTGGTAACCTTCAGCTCTGATACCAAGTGTAGCACCCCACCTCCATTAAGGTTACTCACAAAGGGAATGCATTAACTTTGGTGGAGTGTTTTAGTAGAAAGAACAGAAAATTTACAAGACAAATAAACAATACTAGAGAAATTATAACTTTATTACAGCGGAAAATAGAAATCAGTTTGGTTACATCTTTACCAAAAACTCAAGTACATAAATATCAGCCTTGTTCAGAAAATCATAAGAGTACAAAACTGTAAAATCATAATCGCCACAGAAGCTGCCATAAGGAGTCAAGCCATACTTTAAGCACTCTAAGTACTTCAAGCAGAAGAAATCCGGATCAAGCTAAAGTATTCCCTCCTTGGAAAACCTGGGGGGAAACGGAAGAAAAAGGGGTGAAAACAAGCAAGGTCAGACATAAAGTCTGGCAAGTCCAGTGACTTTCAGCATATGAACAGATAATAATAATTATGACATGAAAATAAGCTGGATAAGAGATAACAGTAACAGGAGCAGCAGAAGTACTTAGGTTAAACAGAAGAAACAGAATAATATTACTTTTCATTTCTCTGCACTAATACTAGTATAACAGGATTAGGTGTCACCCCAATGTCTAAACCGAAACAGAAAAGGGAATAGAATAATTTCCACATAAGAGAATGCTAGTAATGGGCCTTTACCACCCCAACAGAAACAGACAGAAACAGAATGCTAATAATGGGCCTTTACTACCCGAACAGAAACAGACAGAAACAGAGTGCTAATAATGGGCCTTTACCACCCGAACAGAAGGTACAGAAACAGAAACAGATTAATCCCTACGGAAACGGAAAGTAGAATTAGGTGTGCACTAGTAAATGGGCCTTTATCACTCGAACAGACGGTACCACGCAGAAACAGACAGGTGTTACCACCCAACAGAAACAGACGGTACCAACAGAAACAGACAGAACTAAGTGTACCCTAAAACCCTACCCCAAGCGAGCGGCTCCCTAACACATAAATACCCTGTGTCGGCCCCACAGTAGGGTGTATCATTCCCTAAAGTTACAACCAATTGACACAGACCTATTTACAGATGTCACGGCGTGTTACATCCTCAGAGGCAGACTGGGATCCATGCACGCACATGACAAGGTTGGAACGCACCATCAACACCCCTCGCCATTATCAGAATGAACCGCTTATAATTAGTTCAGTAAGCGTGCCCGGACCCTACCTTCTGTTGGGTCAAAGTTTGATACCAGAAAGGGTTACTGACTAATATGGGTCCCAAACAACAGATGACACAAGTAATTTCCCTCCTAACCTTGTGTCCCCAGACTAACAGATTTCAGATTAACTTGTTTACAAGTTCAGACATACAGAGTTCAGATCAACTAGTTCACAGATCAGACAAGTTTCAGACTAACTGATCAGATATACGGATTAAGCAGATTTGTCTAACTTTGTGATTGGGCCTACAGATTCACGAAACGGGTTTGTTAAATTCATTATTCCAATTGGTTTAACCTTACCCACCCAACACGTTTTAGACATCATATTTATCTCAGATTTGTATCAATTAAAAATTAACGCGCAGACCTCTCACATTAACTGACAGTTTGCGGCCACTGGTTAGGCCGGTTGGTTCCGGGAAGGTTTCTACCGCAAACTGAGTCTAACCTCAGGTTTCAAGCACGTTATGACTAACTTCTCACATTAGAACCTATTGTTTGTGGCCACTGGATGTGCCAGGCGGTTCCGGGTAGGATTACGCCGCAAACTCATTCTAACCTCGAGTTAGCCATGTTTCATGTTTAGCCAATGCATTCATTCACAGACTATGCTAATATCAGACTAATCATGCTAATTTAACAAATTAACTTCTGTACAAGTTACAGCAGATTATTCGAGGTTCTATTAACAAGTTTTGCTCAATTTTAAATCGAGCCTACAGATTTACATACTTCAAATTTCAGCATTTCAGTTCCAACAGATTACGCCATTCAACAGACTAAACAGATAACAGATCTTGCAGATTAGGCGATTTAGCAGGTCTAACAGATAAGGCAATTTTAACATAATAGCAGATTAGGCAATTCAATCTAATTAGCAGTTTAGGCAATATAACAGAACTACGGGATTAGGCCGTATAACAGATTTAATCATTCCTTAAAGTTTCATTGACATATCTTGCCTAATTATAAATTTAGCCTAAACTTACATGCCCAAATCAAGGTCATAATTCATAATACAATATATGTCCCAAATTTTAGCTTAATTTTCCCATTTACAGTTCATGTCAAAAACTAGATTTAATATTCTTGTTTACCATTTATGTCCAGGACTAATACACATGTAAATCATTCTCAATTATAGCCAATTCAAATTATGCCAACATATTTGCTATGCCAAATTAACTTTAATTAAGCTACGCCCAATCCCTGTATAACTTGTTTCCACAAGTTCTCTAAATACTCATGAAATGGCCCTAGCAAAAGGAATAGGGGATAAACACAAGAAAGAATAGGGATGCAATAATGAACCAATTACAATGATATTGGCCCTACTAGGCTCGATGTACATAACAGTGAATGGGAATAAACAAGCAAAGTTACATACTAAATATGAGATCTAACATCATTAAGGGAATAGGCATAAGAAACTAACTACAATAGTTATAGGCAACTAACCACAATAGTCATGGGCGACTAATTACAATAGTTTCTTATTCAATGTCATAGGCAATAGTCTCATAGTCATGAATCATGGTCATAGGCAATAGTCTCATAGGCGTGAATTATAGTCATAGACAATAGTCTCATAGGCAACAGTTTCATGTCCAATTATGCATTATTATTTGTCCCAAAATTTAGCGTTCATGCGTTAATCTCTTATGAGATGTGGCGCAGGCTCGTGGTAGCCTGGCTATAGAACCAAAAGAAGAAAGATATACAGAATAAAATATATCAGAACAGAACGTACACAACCTCAAATTCAGATTTACAATCATGTCACAATTATAGTTACAGTTTATAGCGGAAAATAACTGTACTTGCCTTTCGTGGTTTTAAGAAAGGATAATAAACTGTTGTTGATGCAGAAATGCTGAATTATTCCTCTTTAATTGTTGTTGTAGCTCTAAACTTTGATTTGAGATTTGATTTAGCTTTTAATTCTATTCAGGTTGGAAGAAGATGCATCAGTCCAAGTTTTGATTCCAACAGAGTAGCGACGCCATTTATTTTTAATTAGAACAGAGGCATAATATAGACATAATGAAATTGTGTAGAGAAAATGAGGCTAGGGGACTGTTTATATAGGATTAGGCAGACAAATCTAGACAGAAAACGAGACCGGATACATCAGAATGAACCAGGTTCAAAAACTGGGTTTCGGGAGCAGGTCGACTCCCCTGTCGACCTGGTCATGGGGAGGTCGACACCCCAATCAACTCCCCAGTCGACCTGGTTGGGGGGGGGGGGGGGTCGACTCCCCAGTCGACCTGGTTGGGGGGGGGGTCGACTCCCTAGTCGACCTGGGTATATGGGCGGGAATTTTCCCGCCAGCCTTCTCTGGGTTTGAATTTCGAATTTCTGGCTTTATTTTCGAGCTGTTTTATTTTATTTTCATTCCTGAAACTTCGGAGGGTCATAACTTGGTCATACGGACTCCGTTTTTCGAAAACTCAGACACGTTTTCAAGAAGAATCTCGAGACGAACACAATGGCGCAACCCGTTTCCCTTGATTCTTATTTTAAAAATTAATTATTCTCTGATTTGTTACTTATACGTCCATAGAAAATACGGGGTGTTACATATTATATATAAACACTATACTATTCTATTCATACAATATATTGAATGTCAATGAATCCAAAATATATGTCTGTAGTAGTGCACAAATATTGGTGTTGGCAAGCGTGAATACCACCAAGTCAGATAATACATAATCGATTAAAATCATGGTTGACTGTTATAATCAATGTTCAACGGTTTTATATGGTAACCAACTTATTTGTGGGCCTACAAGCATCACTTATACTTCATTTAAAATAAATATAGAGTACCGTTCTTCCTTAGCGAGCAGTTCAAAACAAGGAGTCATGTTTATATTGTTTGATTGCAATACTATATGCTAATAGACAGAAAAATCAAATACATATATATGTAAATGTATATGCGGCAAAAACCTGAGAGGTAGTTTCAAGTTTGAATATGTTAAAACTGCCATGTGTGGGATTCCCAGTTACACAATAAGAGGAAGTTAATTGAAAGCGATATGAATTAAGTATTCAAGTTAAAACACACTGTAACACGGTAAACCCCCAACAGAAACTGGTACAAATTTAACCTATATACATATGTTATCTAATCCCAATCATGGAAATGCAGCGTATTTCAAAATGTTCAAAAACCATGCTATTCAAGTTATATGGACCAGAAAACAATGGGTTTAATATTATCCAAGTCCCACATTCAACTTCCAACTATAAGATGGTTTCTGATTTTGTCTGTAGTGCGGTTGAAGTAAATAGAGGATTAAAGAGGTTTAACAAAAGTCAAACAAGAGAGGTGTTGTTTAACACAACCAAGACAGTGACTTTGTGCATACAAACATTTGGATCAACCCCGCAAGTCCAAAATGAGTTCAATTTAAACGGTATGTTATACAAAACGCATGCATATATTATTTAAATTTGGCACTACATGCTAGTGTAAAAAGGGTTGAATGGACTAAAACACAAATGGGTATATGTTCAGCAGCTGGTATATATTTGAAATAGCAAGACATTTCTTAAAGATTTAATCAATATATATACTAGTGTGTGTGTATATATATAATACAGGTAAATTTTAGTGCAACATATGCAACCATTTTTAAAGTCACTATAGTATAGGGAAGAGCTAACATGGCCAGATGTATAAACTAACTAATAACCAAAAGCACCGGTGTATGAAGCCAATCAAATTTGCAGAATTAAAACAATCTCAAGAAAATAGTTAGGATAACTATTATTATATAAACCACGTTGATGAATATTTTCGATGAAATCAATTCTTCCTACCGGTTAACTGTTATTTAATAAACCATATAGATTAATATTTCCATCATCTTATTGCATCCTATTTTTGATAACCTATGGTGTATCCAGTTTCAACGTATAGTATTATTACCAATAAAAAGAATTTTCATTAACAAGATACACAGTTGTTTTTATGGGACTTGGTGATGGATGAAATAGCAACGCCATTATGGTATCTACTTGGAGGGTCTTCTACATTCAGTGGTGGGTCATCTACATTCAATTCAGGAAGCCATATTGACTGTTATTTATGGTTTTACAAAAAAATCAGGTGACCAAGAAATAAACAATAACACGATATATAATTATTGGTGTAACCAAAGTCAGTTATTTTTTTTATCTAGGGAAGCTTAAAGTCGGATACTGCAGCAATGCAAGAAACTCAGGAACAAAGATCAATCAAGGTGCAGTGAGCAAGAGCGTGTAAAATCAGAAACTACCATGCCATAGGGAGGCCAAATATCACATGGATATATGAAAAACAACTAGAAAGATCATAATGGCAACATAAACAAGGTGAAATCCAATCCAAAACCTAGTGTCAGGAAATCAATTAAGCACGAACAGAAATTTAGCAAGCACATAATGGCAACAATCCAGGTTCATGAACAAATTTCGAACAAGGAAATCCAAACAGTCGTCTTTAACTATTACATTCAATATTCAACAGAAATTAAAGTGCTTGAATGGGAGAAAAATCGTGAGCTGATGGCTTGCTTGTAATAGCAAGTGTTTAAGACCAGAAGCAGTAGCCTTGATTCGCGATGCGGTCGGTTGGCAGACTGAACCCGATTGGGGTGAAGAAACAGCAGGTGGCTTAGATTGGGGAAGGTTGCAATGGTGGAGGACTGCTGGTCTGTTGTCGAACAGTTTCGCAGTTCATAGTGGCGACGTGGTTGCTGCGTCAGGAAGTGATGCGGTCCGATCTAATATGGTGGTGACGAAGGTTGTCATTGGGAATTTTCAATTTGAAGGAGCAACAATTTTAATTGATTTGAGGAGGCGATTTAGGCTAGAGAAATTTGTCACTTGAATTGAAGAGGGTGAAGACCAATTGGAGGCTTCAGCCATTAAAAGGGGAAAAAAAGGGAGAAAGATTTGTTGCTGAAGAAATTGGGGCATTGCGTTGATTTTTATAGAAGTAATTTACAGGATAAGAACGACATAAATCATATATTATAGAGTAGTGGCACAATTCAGATATTAGGTCTACATTTTTTATTCAGTGTACGGCGAATTACTTGGGGGTAGGAATTTACAATGTGGCGTCCAAGAAATTTAAAACGAACCCTATTTAAGTTAATTCTACCGTGAATTTCGTTAGATGTTTTATTTTTGTTTTGCAACTGCCGAAACTTAAAACGCTACGAAACTTGATGTGCTGTTACGTTTTCACATTCTGAATCCATTAAAATTTGTTTGGTCGAATTCTGCTCCTGTTTGCACTATGATATTATTTTAAATTTAATTTACCTATTGGTTTACATTTATATTTTTGTCTACCGTCAAAACAGCTCTGTTTTACTTCAAATTTGAAATATGGCAATAATTAATCATATGCATTCAAATGAAATTTGTTTTACCGTAATCCGAGATCGTTTGAAGGTTAGTTATCTATAAAATTTATATTATATCAATATATAAATCCAAAACAAATAAAATACATTATTATTTTTGTATCTAAACTGAAATGACATAAATTCCAAAACATCTCCATATATATTTCATCACTTAAGATTTTCAGTTTAAACGATGTGCAATTTATCAATGATTCTTTTATGTTATTTAACACACACACACACACGCACACACACACACACATATATATATCATTATCTTTTATAAACGATTTCATAGCGATTATCTAAAAATTTGAATTTGTCGTACCTTACATAATTTATATGATGAAATCTTGATTTCTTCTTTATTAGAAAATTATCGTTCAATAGATCTGAATGTTTCTTGTTTTATCGAAATCCGATTTATATCAGATCCTCTATGTTCAAATGAAGTTTTAAATCGTCAATTATGAACTACCGTAACTAATTCAACCTCGTTTTAATTTTATAAACTTATATGTTCATCTTCATCTTCAATTACATTCATTTTCAATTCAACGAAATTTCTAGGTCGTTACAATTGGGTCCTAACCCAGAATTTTCTCCTTCGCGTACTAGCCTTCTGATTTGATTCATCCTTGAGAGAAAAGTGTTCATCATCTCCTCTTACTGTCTAAGGAGTCCATCCTGCCATTCCTAACGTTATTCAAATTGCTTGATCACTCTATCCATCTCTTCCCAAGTTAGATAGATGGAGGGGTTTCCAGCAAAGGAAGCCTCCTAACTTCCTTCCATTCCTGCACCTTCAGCCTGACTGATAGCATTTCTTTTCTTCCTTTTCACCATAGTCGAATCCTTGAGCAATCCTATTCCATAAGCTAGAAGAAGGTAGCCACCCTACCTGGCACGCCAAAATGTTGAAGTTCTATTTGGTCAATGAAACACCAACATGCAAATCTGGGTTGCGATCACAGAATAAATATATTAATCCAGACACAGTACGATAATGAAAATGACCGCATGATTTATAATGGTTCAACTAATTGTGCCTACATCCAGTGTGAGGTAACCTTTATTGTCTATACTGTACGATCAAAAATCCAGTCTGTTTGGATTACAGAAATGTAAAGAACTAATACAGGATTAGTGTTGGAAATGACAAGGTCCCTACTGAGTTTTGGAAAGCCAAAAATAATCCCTTAAAATGTTTAAATCCACCTTTAATTATAGCTGCAATGACGCATGGTCGGGCAGAACAATAGCCATGAAAATAGAAATTCGCTAAGATCGGGTCTGTAGTGGGAAGAGTGCGGAATCCTGGATCGGCTGATCCGAGGATTGGCTAAGTCGTAGATAACATTCAAATTCCAGGCCGATCCCATTTGGTACGAAGTTGTACCAATCCGAGAAGCACCATTTTCCACTGGTATGAAGTAGCGAAGTTACATTGAATTGGACTTGCTTGAGCATGCTGATCCGAGATCAGGGAATAGTACTGATCCAAGTTTTGATATTATGCCGAACCGAATTCCCATGAGCATGACGATCTGAAATCGGCAAGTAGTACCCATCCGGGCTTTGATGTTAATGCCAATTAGGAGCTTTATGAACAATATCGATCCCATGCCATGGGAAGTAATACCAATTCGAAACTAGGGATTCCTGCTGATCATGAGTGATGCTTTCCAAATTCCAAATTTCCATGAACTTCATGACTCTACCTTAGTTTTGTTGAGTTCACCTAAGTCCGTGGTTAAGTTCTGAGCACTTCGATAGCTAGAAATCCAAAGCATGATGGCCTTGGAAAAAGGAGGGTCAACAATAATTAAGCCACTTTGTTTGTTGAAGTAATTTTAGAACTAAAATTGCTGGTCTGTCTTTCAGATATACTATTAATTTATCCCTACTTACTTTGTAAATCATATATTTCATTGGATCTTTTATGCAATTATATGGATTGCGGGGAATACGGATTGTAAATCTATAATCTCTTGTGCATCTTGACATTTCATACAATTAATGCGTTTTTCCATATGCTTCGATTTTTAGTGCGTAAATATTTATTGTAGTATAGTCTACATATCTTAAATACGTATTTATCACATTTAATTAGGATTTTGTGATTAAATGTTCCCACTTAGAATTTTTATTACGTATTTGTTAATGACCTTTACTTTGTATTAAATGACATGAGGACGCAAGGTTAACCTTCCTTATGTGGAAGTCTACCTAAACAACTTAGCTACCATTAGCTAAAAGAAGGTAGTTTAATGTGAGACATCTAGTGACACATGCCATTTATCATTTGTATGTTCCTATTTTGAGAATGATATTAAGTGGCTAATCTGCCTTTTAGGGGTAATAAGTTGTTGGACTCACCCCTTTCCTAATGGATTTATCTGTTGGTATTGTGGATGGTAGTTTTGATGATAAAAACCTCAAGAAATGAATATTTTATATTTAATATGTACTAATCACTATCAAGATATATATACATATATATACATATACATATATATACATATATATATATAATGTATAATGTGGGATGTTATGCAGGTAATTGAGAATCAAGATTGTATGATATTAAGATTGAATAATCGAGATCAAAGATCCATACTAATTCAAGAATATGAAGACTCGTGAGTTTCAAGAGTTCAAGAATTTAAGATCATATAGATTCTTAGAAATTATGTTAAAACTCGTGTTGCACTCAACTTATCTCCATCATATTTCTACAAAATGATTTTCAATATATATTCCTGTTTTCAAAATTTATTTTCAACATGCTTTTATATCAATTTCCACTTTTATAATTTCTCTTTACAAAAAGTTTTCAAATATTCCTTTCAATGATTTTTCAAAAAGGAATTTTTTAGTAACTTAGCATTGAAGTATTTTTGCTTACTATATTCTAATATATAAAATTTTACACTTTGATTTTGATTACTTTACTATTATACTTTTAAAGTAGTTTTGATTTTATACTTGCTTTAATATTTATAGTTTAAATTTTTATTTGCATACTTTAATACTTTGGTTTTATAAATATATTTCAATTTTATACTTATATATATTGATATTATATTTCTATTTTACTCAAGGTTCTTTATACTTTAATATTTTTTTACTTCATTATAATTAAATACTTTTACAATTTTAATATTAATTTTTTAGTTTCATGTACTTGATTATATATAGTTTTATTATGCTTTTACTTAAATTATTTTAAATATTTTTAAAGCAAGTTTTCTTAAGTGTTACTATGATTAAATTATATTTTACCCTAACAAAATATGTATATAAAGTTTCAAAATATTATATATATTCATATTTTAAAAAAATGATTTTTAACCATGACATGTAGACAAGAGGGGTATGATACATGTCGATATGTAATGAAAAATTTTCAATTTCAAATTTGAAAGGAAGTATCTTTTTGCGATAGATTTATTCTAACAGCCATATTCATTCACCACTATAAATGCCATTCTCCCAAAATGATGTTTGATTATCTTCTCGATATTTCTTCACTCTCTTTAGTCCTCTCTTGAAAATCTTAATTTCAAAAACAATACTTTACCGATTTATCAACCAAATCAAGTTATTTCTTCTTTGAAGTGATTCTACATCAAACTCTCTCCATTTCTACCAAGATCAAACTGAAAATTAGAGTTATAGGTAATTGTAATCAAAGATCGAAAGATCCAAGTCTGCATTCTTCATACAAACTACTGAAAATACTATAAAGGTGTGACTAGGTAGCCCTAAATCTAGATGGGCTTGACTGTGCCTATTTAAAGCAATTAAGAGTGACTTGTTTGCCTGAAAATTAATTTGGGTGAGGATCTGTGGCCTACAAATCGGATTGACCTACCCAACAATCAGTTTTTGAGATTGTGCCTCCTTGTGGCTTTGAAATCATGGAGTATAACTGTTGATATTAATAAAGATCATACGTAGTGCGGGACTGGATGTTGGGTAACTCTGACCCAATATAAA
This sequence comes from Allium sativum, assembly GCA_030737875.1. NCBI lineage: Eukaryota > Viridiplantae > Streptophyta > Magnoliopsida > Asparagales > Amaryllidaceae > Allium > Allium sativum. Next base: position 643,951,801 of record CM060922.1, read on the forward strand.
ACTTCCAGGTGTGTTCTTTCTTTTGCTGCTTTTTACATTTGGTGCATGGTGCATTTTTATTTATTTGTTTGATTATGTGATCATTCTATTCATATGCACTTAATCATCGAAAAGACTTCTAAAAGATTCACAAATTTAACAAAACGCCATTACTATCCTCTAGTGTTAATCTAGCCTTAACATCCTTAATCTGCATCACTTTCATTTAATATCAGAGCATTGGTTTTCAAAAATGTCATAATCTAATTTTTATAAAGTTTAAATGGCTACTAATACTAGTAATGTCAACGTTGTCACTAGTTCATTTGTAAAAGTTTAATCTACTGCCATACCACCACTTTTTAATGATAGTAGCTACACTTATTGGGCATATAAGATGAAAATTTATTACAATTAATAGGATTAGACATTTGGAATGTTACACAAATTGAGCACACTGAACTCGAGATTAGTTGTGACTGTGGACTGCTGATCAAAATGCAGTTGCACAAAGTAATTCAAAGGCAATGAATATATTATTTTGTTCATTATATAGTAGTGATTTTAATAGAGTTTCTGTTTGCAAGTCTGCATATTGAACCTGGAAAATTCTGCAAGTCACTCACGAAGGGACTAGTAAGGTTAAACTGACTAATATTTCCATGTTAACTAATCAGTTTCAGCTACTTAGAATGAATCTGAATGAATCAGTTTCTAACATGTATAGTAGATTTCTGGATAGAGTTCATTCACTCAAAAAAATTTGAAGAGGACCAAGTTAGAAATTTTTAAATTCACTCGCTTCCGATTGGGATTATAAAACTTTAGCAATTAAAGAGACTAATGATATTAGCACAATAAAAATTGACAACTTAACATCTTTTGTAGCTCAAACGCAGGGCAGAAGAGAAAGTAAGGAAGCTGAAAAAAATCAATATCTTTCAATGGAATTACTGATAAACCAGACTCAGATAATGGTGATGAAGAAATAGCATTGATGACAAGAAACTTTAGAGATTATTGAGATGCAGAAAGATGAAAAACTCAAAAGAAACAATAACAAAAATCAAGGAAATGGAAATAATAATCAAAATGAAATCAGGTGGTACAATTGTGAGAAGCCAGTTATGCAGTTGAACTGATTAGCAACGTTATAGCGGCAAAGGTGGAAAAAGTGGTATGTAATTAATTAGTTATCATCCACACATCGTTTATGTAGAACATAAAATATTAATTAACCTTATATAGAAAATTGAATAATATCATGGTCATGTACACTAGATTTGATGACTATAATAGAATTCTATTTTAGATTGGGCACTTGTGCATCAAATTGGCTCTTTACAGTAAGTTTTTTATTTGTTTTAAAAGAAAAATAGTCAAATAGCCCTCTATGCATAAATAATGCTAAAGCTATTGCTAAAACACCTTGATTAGCGTGTTCTACGGAAAATAACGAGGCTTAAAGCGGATTTACTATTCATCAACACTAAATCAAAATAGCTTAGCGTATGCAAAGCACAACAGGCTACAATTGGGATATTACTAGGCTTTAATTTCACAAAGGCCAGGTCATGTGCAATAATTTTTTCCGTATCCAAATAAATAAAAGGCTACACCAAACACCTATTCATCTAGAAAAATGGCATATACTGCAAACATTAGATGATTCAGATTCAGACAATACATCAAGTGATAGTGGTTTTGAGATATAAGTGGAAAATACTTACTTCACAACGATTTTATAATGGGAATGGCATGCAAAGGGTTTACCAAGTGCATACGCTAAGATCAACCACTTAGGTTGCACCTACGGACCGGACTAAGTGCACTAGAGGGATTTTATGACTTCGGTCCCTTGAAAAAATTCAAAAAAAAAATACATGAAAAAGGGGATTTAATTTAAAAAATACAATTTAATTAACATTTATCAATCAATTAGATGCGTGTAATTAATTCATGACGCCCAGGTAGAAGGGCGGTCGATCGCTCCCCCTGAAGAGATGTCGACGCTGGGTCGACCTCCCTCCTAGGGGAAGGTCGAATGTTCCGAAGGCTCGAAGGGTGGTAGTAGTTAGTTTTTTTTGTGTAAATTTGTAGGTTTTGGTGTCATGGATGGTTTGAACCTTATATTTTTGGTCCAACAGTTCCTGCACAGTTTGACACCTATAAATAAACCCTTAGCCCCTTCTCTCTCAATCACATACTCTTAGGCTTTTTGCCTTCATTTTTCTTCTTATTCTCTGTCAGTGTTAGGTTCAAGTTTAGGGGAATGTTAGTTCGTCCTCTTTTCCACCTTCCACTCTATTTTATTTAATTTCATTCTTAGAATTACTGGATCTAACATATGTAATTTTAAAGAAGAAGAGATTATGAACGTTTGTGCGTGGCTATAATCCAGATCAATAATTTATACTGTTTTCCCTCTCTTTAGTATGAGTGGTATTCTTTAAGTTGACCTATTTTCTATGACTTTTAGTATATAAATCTGGATTGATTATCGTTATGGGATATGGGGTTCACGAAAATAAAATATAAAATCCTTGTAACGACCCATGGATTTTCAACCTTGAACATCGACATTTAACACTATGTCGACTATTAAGCATCGGAAATACTAGATCATTAATAGAAAAAAGTTAGACGGTGAGAAATAGAAAGAAAGTTAGAATAGAAGTAGAAGAAAACATCAGATCAAAATCAGAGTAAACACGAATCTCACAACGGAACAAGTAAAATATATTATATAACATAATTTTGAAATACAAAATTGTATTTGTACTTACATATATCATCAGAGTACATGACATATATATCACAGCGGAAATAAACTCCCTCTATATATCTAACTTTGAAGCCTCCTGCTCCAAGCTCCTCCAAATATATTGAAAAATCTCGACTACTTGACTGCCCGTACAAATTTGGGTACCCAAGAGTTTAGGGAAAACAAAACAAAATAAACTCTAGGTCAGTCATGTGACTAGTGTGAGTAAACTTTAATCACTTGGTTTAACTTTTAAAATCCTTTTAAAAGAAATGATAATCATAAGACCGATCCACACATAAACACAGACGGCTTTTACCTTACGATAACCCAAAATATTTCTTAGGATCAATATTTTCTGATATTACAATAATGTCTAAATCAAGCAAATAACAATCTAGCAGAACACTTCCATTCACGTTCTACATATATAATATATAATCAAAAACCATGGGTTCTTAGTGGGTAATGGATTTCCTACTATGACAAGGTATGGAACCACCTTCTGATCAGTGTACTCTAGAAGCGATACACTGGAGTTCAACAAGAACATCTTGTAACTTGGCCACACATGACCGACCATTCATTTCGCTTAAATGTTCTGAATATACTATCACCTTATGGTTGGTATACCAACATAACTGTTCACGGGAGATAAAGAAGCAAAAGAAGTAACAAATATGAATATTCTCTAGATGGTGACAATATACCCTAATTAGGTGCGACCCACTTGCCATGCTGCCTGCCCGATTTTTGTCATTTCTCGGTTGTTGAGGCTTGAGGTTATAACGTATCTTTTTACGCTTCATTTACTTTGAATGCCACATCATACCCGCCAAATCACAAACTGATTTCGCTAAAAATATCATGTGTATAAAGCTACGAGAAACAAATTTCTTTGCCACCAACGTAAATATGTTTGAAGCGATTAACTTACGTGATCTTTTAGATATACTCTGTTAGACCTTCGTCCATTCAAGTTGTCCTGGGACTGGACAACCGAAAGGCACTATTATGTAAATCCATCTTAGCCAATTTCTACCTAGGATCGCCAGAACATCCCTTGCATAAACTCTGTCTTCATTTATCTTCATCATATTTGATTCGCAAAGCTAATGCCCATACGGAGTGGTTTTTAGATAATAAATCCAATCCATATCTCTCCGCATTGACAACGGAAAAAGGGTCAAGACTTTGATAGCTGGTTATTTAACTATCAAAGGAAACATAAATACAAATAACGTTCGTATTTCCAAATGGAAATTACACCGATCAATCATTGATCAACTTTGATCCCCTTTAATTTAGTTTATCATTAAATTATTCATTTCCCAATTTTCTTTAAATATCTTTGCTCGAATATTTCTTCAACTCGTTTAGCCTCTCACGATTTCTTGGAAAACTTTCCACCTGTATCAAACTACTTTATTTTCTATATTCCAGAAAATACTTCATATTATTAACATTGGAAAACATTTCCATTACTTATTTACAAATCACTATCCTTCCGTGTCCTTCAGCCCCTAACCGTATATTAGCAAGTAAATAACTCCCTAAGTATTAACTCCGAAGGCCGAAACCAACATCAGATCAATACCCAGAAAGCCGTTCAACTTAACTAATCTCTAGTCAGTTTCTAATTTCCTTAACTCCATTTTAAATCTGCAAAATGTTTGCTTTTAAACCATTATTCACTTTAAAATGTGAATACTATTTCTTTACAGAAATCCCGACTCATTTTATCAAATCAAATCTTGATTTGTATTTACTAGTACTATTACAGGTTCAAATACTGTTTATCGAGTTATTTTATAAATTCATATTTATATTTCACTTCATGCTCCATTTATAAATCAACTTCATATTAATTATACATTAAGTTAATAACCTAAATCTTGATTACCTATCCAATCATAAATTAAATCAAATATTAACCTTCTAGTCCAATTCTGGATTATATAATATGTAATTTCTAAAATAAATTACTTTTGTAACATTCGACATAATCGAATTTCCATTTTAAATCTTATGAATTTATTTCAATTCTATTTACACTTCGAACCTCAAAATAATTTCATTGATTTCATTTTTAAAACTATTTCCCATTTCCCTCCTGAATTTACTTTCCTAAATTATTTAATAATAATTATTCCATCTCATTTATAAATATCGTTTATAAATCAAGCTACTTGTTTATATACATATACATACATACATATATATATAATTAAAACAAGTTATTTTATTCTAGTCCATCGAAACTCAATTTCTATTTAAAATAAAATTTTCTTTTTTAAACCCCCAAATTCTTTTCCAATATATTCGAATATATTTTATGGTATTTTAATACCAGTTAATTTAGGTCAATGTTGTTCAAACATCTCAACCACAAATTATTCGTCACATCATATAATGTAATATATGAAAATCAATAATAAAATTGTTGAGGAATCCAGTTGGACTCCTCCAACCTGTTTCCCTGCATCCACAAATGTTAATCAACATTTATTTCACATCAAAATGAAATAAATAATAATTAGAATCCATATTTAACTAACACCTTGTAAAAATAACTATACGTATTATTTTAACCAATTCATCCAAACAACCATCACACAACATTCAACCATCATTTAAAAATATTAAACAACGTTTATAATATTATAAAACTAGACGGAGTTAGTGAGTTTTACTCATGTTGATCGTTAATTGTTAAATAACGATTAACTATCAATGATTTGACACAAGCGTTTAAATCTACAATAATTTGCAACGAGCTCTAAATCGCTCCAAATCACCTTCATCGCATAGCCTACGTCCATACCATCCCAACGGATCTAACCATTCGAAATTCTGTTACCGTATGTGCGAGATACGATATTTTAAAGTTAATACACTAATTTAATTTAATTTGATTAAAACCTATAATATAAACATTATATTGGGCCTCACAATTCCTTTTTTCTACCTCCTTCTTCTTCACAAACGTGAGCTCCAGGGAGTATACTTCCTCCACGCTATCGACCTCCCATTTCTACGTATTCTTCACCGCATTTAAAACCAAGACCACCATTTCGATATCCATTCAGATCTCCATCTTCCTATCGCCTATTCGAACAATTTGCAGCTCGCAAAAACAACGCATCAAGCAGCTCAGCCGTTCCCAGACGCGACATCTTTTGATGCCGAATTCTCCAAAAAAAGCATACATATGCTAATTTATCTCAGGATCCCCAAAAAAATTATTTATTTTGCCAATGAAAACTTGTATCTTCCAAAAATGTTAAACCTAAGTGATATGTTGGCTTTCCAGTTCGCAACATATAGCATCAAATGGAACAAGAAGTATACAAGCTTGAAGCTCTTCTAATGCCGAGTACAATGAGGATTATTTCGAAATTTTACGGTAAGTTTGTGATTTTAGAAAAATTAAAGATGGATTAAAACTAAAAAGCAGGAAGCTGGTTGCCTGAAGCTTTCTTCATTTCAGAAAGGTGAACGCGAAAGGCCAAGTTCCTGTATTTAGAGCATCTCCAACAGCGTTATGGGCCATAACGTTACGACCCGTAACATGTTGGGAGATATCTTTGATATCTCCCAACAGGCGCGAGCCGATTTTATCGGCTCGCGATGTTCCCGAGCCTATAAATGGCTCGGGAGGGGGGGTTTGTATAACATTTTTTTCCTCCTAATTCCTCCTTTTTAATTTATTTTTATTGGTTATGATGCAGGGATGCCGCCACGCGTAACGAAAATGGGGAAATGGACAGTTCCAGTTATGCCAGACGACGGATCTGGTCCAGCTCACCTTCCACCAGCGGGGACGATGATTGACGACTTACGGATCCTCCACGAGCTGCCAGAGGGATCCACTCATCGATCTTCTACCGCGCTGGCCACCGTTCAGGTATTAATTTTTATTTATTTACTATTTAGAGTTACTGAAGTGTTAAATAGTATGCCCTTTTGCTTTTACGTTATATTTTAGTGCATTTATGTTATACGTTTTAACAATATTTACGAACTGTTGGTTGTATAGTCATTTAACTGTTATAATTTTAATAGACTCAGTACGTCTACCTTCACGGGAGTTGGGCGAAGTTTGTTACACATGCTCTTGACATGTTACCATTGCATATTCGGGAGAGGCTACTTGCTAGTCCGTTCAGACTCTTTTTACGTATTATACCTCCCCAGTCCTTCGATCGACCTTTGGTACATGCCTTAGCAGAGAGATGGTGGCCTACGACACATACCTTTCACTTTCTGGATTTTGAGCTAGGTATCACCCCAGCCGATTTTTACATGCTTATGGGGATTGAGATAGGCCGTCCAGATAGAGTCACTTGTCCATTTGATTCCTCTTTTGAGTCACCCAATTCCTACCTACAGTATTTGCCAGATTTGTCAGCGGCTCGTATAGCTAGTGGTGTCGTTTCCGTCACATATTTACTTGAGTATATTACAGGGCATCTCGATGTGGTAGATTTCCAAGACATAGTATACAGGGCTACCATTTTATACCTCCTTGGTTCGACATTCTTTTCGAACCAACAGAGTACGATTAGGCTGGGATACTAGCAGCACTAGTCAACTTAGAGCAGCTGCATACGATTGATTGGGGCTCTTCCATATTGGGTTATCTATACGCCGCTCTTGACTCCTATGCCTTTTGAGAGATTTGCCAGATGTTCGCTTTTTTGTACATGTTGTCGTGATGGTACTACGAGTACACGGCCAACATGCACCCACGCATGCATCCCACCGCCAGTCATGCTGCTGAGACCTTTTTCCTACGCATGCGTAGATGGGAGAGTACTCACGGAGTTCGGCGTGCTCCTTCTGTTGTGAGACATGAGTTGATGGAGGCTCGTACCCAGTTAGATACGAGGGAGAGGGGGAACATATTACGAGCACCTTGGGCTTCTTATTGGTTGTTACTTGCAGCAGATGGCCCACTACCTGATGCCCATCTATTAGCCATTGCATGTCGCTTATCTACTCAACGTGTCCTCTTCTTCCCACCGACCCACCTTCCTATTTGATTATTGGGAGATCGATGTTATTACCAGGCTACCGGTCAGTTTCCCGTACCTGGAGATCCCCCTCTGCCACTTGATATGTTCAGGCGGCATCGTTCTATAGGGAGACAGTATGTAATAACCCGGAAAATCTGAGCCAGTTTAAAAAATTTATTTTGGCAATTTTAGCGAATTTTGAATATTTAAAATGAATTATTTTAAATAATAACGACGAGAAATTTATTTTGAATAGAATTAGAATGTGTATATTTATATAGATCGTCATTAGAATATAAATATTTATTTTAAATTATAAAAGGAATTGAAAATGGCGCGGTAGTTCGATAATTCGATTTCAAATTTCAATTGAACATACCGAGTGCAAAATATACCGGATTTTAGTGAAACTGAAAATATTAGAATCTAGTTGAAAATATCTTTCCAACGATTCCGAAAAATCGAAATTTCATAGCGGGAATCAAAAGTTATGCCCAGTTGAAAATTCAGAATAGTCGCTATGTAAATTATACATGGCTCAAAAAGTCAAATTTTGCATACGGATGAATTTGGACTCGAAACCTCTTCCATTGAGTTCAAAATGCCGTTTAGAACTCCGAAAAGTATAAGCTTCGATATATTCCGATATCCGGAATAGTGGCAATTGACAGGAGCTTTTCAGTTAACAAAACATAACCCTTAAAAAGTGAAATTTTGCATACGAGCTCAGAATTCGACGAGATAAATTTTTATGGATTCACAATGACAAATCATTGTTGAGTTCCAAATGGCGCTTCGAACGGAGTTAGTATGTGGCCGTGCGAGCTGAAACAGTTCAGGGTAAAGCGAGCAGTCATTTTACAAAGGAACATTATTGATACGACCTCAGAATTCGATTTCGTTTTTTTCTGGATTCGTATCGTCTAATAATGGTTAAATCTAAGAGGGCTTGATTTTTTGAGTTAGCATGTGAGCGTGCGAGAAGAAAAGGTGCGCCAAAATAGCATTTTTAGAGCTTATCTGAGCATTTTCGTGATTTTTTTGAACGGCCAAACGAACTTGGAATTCGACGAAACTTGTTTCGTTGGACTCGTCTTCACGTCTACTATCTCATGTCCAAAATCCGCGGCGATTGGAAATCGTTAGCGTTCAGGCGACACGCGAGAAACTAGCATATAATCACTTTTACTCCATTTTTCTCTTCATAATTTCATTTCTCTCTTCCTCTTCAAAAACTCAAAAATGGCCTCCACCCTCCCACCACCGCTGCCCTCCTCCACTAGTGCCACCACCGGCCTCCGGCGAGCCACTGCACCCCCTCCTCCTCTTCCCCTCCTCCTCTTCCTCCTCCTCCTTCTCTCTCCTCTTTTGAAGAACCCTAAACCTCACAACACCACCGCCACCACCACGGGCCCCACTACCCCCGCCGCGGCCCACCAGCACCCTCCCCGCCTCACATCAGGTCTGGCGCCCCCTCCCCAACTCCGGTCGTGCCCCCCCCCCCCCCGATCACCAAAAACCCATTTTACACTAATCGCTCGTTTTGCAAATAAGCCCCTGACCGTATTTCGCCAATAACTCTCCAACGGTGCGCTTTTGGCCAAAGTCCCTCTAGACCAAAGTTGTAGAGCACGAAATTCTCTTCGATTTGGATATATGGAAGTCGTGTTTTGGAGTTAGGAGTTGCTCGGAAAACGCGTTCGAAGTCTACTGTTCAAAAGCGGTAAAATTCGTGTACTTCCGCGAATTCTGGCGAATTGGAGCATTTTCGTCAAAAAGACCCTTAGGCGAAAGTTGTCCGGAATGGCGCGTTTAAGCTAGAAAAAAGATGGTGTGGAGATTGAAGCTCGTTTGCAAATTCTGGTACCCGAACAGCGAATCCGGGCGTTAAAAAAAAAGTGAGTTTTCTCCGTTTTAAAGCTTCTATGGTTTTTGACAAATGAAGTAGAATAAAAATATGATTTTTATATTATAGGAAGAATAAAAATATGATTTTTATATAGTAGAGATAATAAAAATACGATTTTTATACTATATAGATAGTAAAGATTTGATCTTTACTATATGAACAACGGTATAAAAATAGAATTTTTATCTATATAGTAGTAGAATAAAAATGTGATTTTTATATACATAGCAACAATATAAAAATGTGATTTTTATATATGTAGTGACTACGGGCAGTGAAATTGGCAAAAAGGCGAGCACGACGAAGATTTCTACATAAGAAGAGTCGTGGCGTTTGGTTTAGCTAGTTTGTGAGAACTTCTCACTCAAATTTTCTTTTTCTAGTTATATATATATACTAGGATGCAGACGGTGTTTAGTAGCACCCGACACCACTGTCCACAGACCATGGACTTGTTTGTTTGGTTGCATAGATTAGTTAGATTATTTGATTTGGAGTTGGTTGTTTGGTGAATTGAGATTGGTTTGATTGATATGTGTATGGCGTGGGCCATCACTAGACCGGGGATAAGGCTAGGCCTTGTCCCGTTTCTAGTATCGTGCCGTTATGCCGCCGAAATTTTCTAAAATAAGTTAGAAAAATAAAGATATCATTTTATTTAATAAAAGAACCGAATAGAATATTCATAGGTTGAATAAAATAATTCGATCGTTAAAAATATAATTTTTAACGTGAATATGAATAAATAAATATTCATTTACAAACCGGACGGTTTGTTTATGTACACTGATTTGACTGACATTGATTGGGACGATAAATTTTACACATCGCCCAACTGCACAAATAAAATCTGTGTTTGATTGTTTGAAACCCCACACGGGTATTGGGATAAAATACGGCATACACCAATCCCAATAATTAGTTGTATGTCAATCGATTGATTGACAGACTGTTATAAGCGTTAGATATCTATATTTGATGCTTATACAGTGTAGTGCACTTTGGATGATGGTTGATTATGTATCGTTGCTATTATATACATGTGTTGAATGGAATCCATATAATTAACTTTGTATGGTAATTGATTGGGCCTCATTTCAATTTAGAAGATAAAGAATATTATAAAATAAAGGTTCATGTGTTGACAGTACTCATCCGTTGAGATTAGTCATGTGTTGAACGAAATATTTTAACAATAAAATTTACATCTTTATATTATAAAATAAAGGTTCATGTGTTGACAGTACTCATCCGTTGAGTTTAGTCATGTGTTGAACGAAATATTTTAACAATAAAATTTACATCTTTATCATTATAAAATAAAGGTTCATGTCTTGACAGTACTCATCCGTTGAGTTTAGTCATGTGTTGAACGAAATGTTTTAACAATAAAATTTACATCTTTATCATATATGAAATTAGAAATTAACTGGAAAATAGATAAGATGAGTGGTCTCCTGGATATTGATCTGATGTAGGTTTCGGCCTTCGGGGTTAATATTTAGGGAATCGTTCTCTTACTAATTTACGGTTGGAGTCTGATTTGAAATTAAACGATAGAAATCATAATTTTATAAAATATATTGAATAACAAAAATAGTCACATGTGGACAGTACTCATTTGTTGAGATTAGTCATGTGTTGACAAACATTTGTTGAATAGAATAACGAAGTTATTGAAAAATATAAAGCCGTGTTGATTAGAGATGCGCTATTTTGACGCTAACGATATTTATATCGATTATATTCGTTTTTATAATTGAATCGAATATATAACGAATTTGAATTGAATTGAAATGAATTTTAAAACGAATTTATAAGGAAAAATTCAATTTTGATTTGAATTGGAAATGGAAGTTGAAATGTTTTTGAAACGAATTTAAAACTATTTATAAAAATTCGTTTTAATTAGAAATCGACGAAATATACATTATATATATTATATATATATAATATAATGGTCTGAATAGAACGCGCCGCGCCGCGGCAGTTCGTGAATTTCGACCATTGATTTCGAACGGACATTACGGGAGATCCGACCGTCGGTTCTCCAAAACCGGAACCGTTGGGTTCGTATCGAAAAGAGCTTTCTAACGAATATTGGAAATTTGAAATCTAACGGTTGGATTTGGAGATATGTCCAAATCAAATTTGGAAAAGGTCGTTGTAAGTGCACTTCGATGGCCATTGTTGGAAATCGACTGTACGGGCCTTGATAAAATTATTAAAAATAGTGATAATTTGCGTAAAATCATAAGAAATGATTTGGGAAAAATTAGGATGAAAAACTCCATATTTGAAAAGATAAAAATAGATTTTTATCGAAATGAACTAGTTTTAAACTAAAATTAAAACCCATTTATTTTTAAATAAATAAATTGGATTTGAAATGGGTTGTAAATAGAATTGATTTGTGGGTTTATCGTGAAGGGTGTTTTACATGACACTTGTTCTTTAACCCGATAAATAAATAGAATGTGATTTGGGTTTTTCGTGAACTGTGTTTTAAAGGACATTAGTTCTTTAACCCAGTAAAAGGAGTTTTAATGAATCTGTAATTAGATTGAAATGTGAATTGATAATCTAAATTATCAAATTTGGAAAATGAGCGAGAATGGAGTATCACCAGTTTTGCTCCAAAGCGATAGTTAAATCTTTAATTAGATTTGAACGTGGAATGGTAATTAACTTTACCGATAACACCGTGGTATTAGATATAGAGTATTACCAGTTTTGCTTCATGGGATGAATAGGTTGGGATTGGGAAATAAAATAAATGATTACTTCGGTGTGGTTCGCTAATCCCGACAAATTTGAATTGATATTCAAAAGAAGATTACTTCGGTGTGTTTCGTTCAGACCCAGAACAAACTTGTAAATGGATTGTGTTTCTGACATTGGATTTTATTCTGTGTTGATTGATTTCTGTTAAATATATATCTGTTTGGCGGTGGAGAATTTATTCTCTTGCTTAACGCCCTTCTCTGAGACGTACGAGCTTAGAGGTTATATATCGATAGATATCAATCGCATGACATGAATTGCCTGTGTGGCACGCTGAGTTGCATGGATCAAGGCTTCTGTTGAAAAGCAAAGTCTTGTGGTTGATGATCAAAGCACGGCCTACGTGGCATAGCTTTGTGTATAGTGTGGATTCGCGAGCCTCACACCTCGGTATGAGTCAAAAACGGGATGAGGACCCAAGGAGTGCACGACGTTTCTTTCTAGCTATGGGTGGTGTCAGTGACCTACCAGCCCTGACATTTATATACTCTTCACCTTTGTGGTTTGGATGCGAGGCGCCTCGATTATAGGTCCTATATGGCCGGGAAACGTGTGTTCAGGAATAACTAATCCTCAAACGTAAGAGAGGACCGGTCTTGGAGGATCCCAGGGGTTACCCAGAGTGTGTAGTCCTGAGGCATTTGCTAGAGTGTCTCGAAGCGGAGAGGAGCTTGCCCCTTGCCTCGACTCATGACGGAAATCCAATTTCCAATACGAGATATTTTGGCTTTATTTGTAGAGCCTAGTAAGGCGACATAGTAGCATGGGATGCTATGCCGTCTATGATTTATATTTATGATTGAAATTGTTTTGACACTATACACTTATTATAGTATCAAATGATTTGTTTTAAACGTACCAAGCATGTTTGGCTATTATAAGGGAAACCCCTATCCTCCGGCTTGCGCTGCATTGTGTGATGGGACTTGGGTCTTATAAAAGCTTCATTTTTCGAAAAAGCATTGCGCTATCTTTTCTATGCACTGGTATTCATGGGAGGAAACCCGTTCCGTGTTATACGGCGTGGTCCCTTGAATTACTATCTTTTAAAGTAAAGTTTTAAATAACTGTTTTAGTTCTCACACCAGTCACATGACTGACCTGGAGTTTATTGTTTTAACCTAAACTCTGGGTGCCCTTATTTTCGACACGGGCAGCTAGTAGTTTTGGTTTTGCAGATTTATATTCACAGGATCCTGATTTACAGCTGGAACGATGCTCGGAAAGCTCTGTATCCGTGCATTACTTCTAGTTGGGCTTTTGTATTATTTTCCGTTGCGATGTATTTAAATGTAATTTAAATCTCTGATATTTGTTGAATGTAATTTATTCATTTATACTCTGTATATTCTTGTATCTGATGGAATTGTTGTAATAACAATGAAATGTTCTTCCGTCTGCGTTCTGATTTGTCGTGTTCTCAAAACGATCAGGGGTTTCGAACGGTCTAGATCGGTTTAACGATCGATTCGGATCGAGCGAAATTCCCGACCGTCACATTTGGTATCAGTGCTTTGGTTTACAGAGCTCGAGAACAAGACACATTAGAACTATACGAAAGAATTCATCAGATATTGGATTAGTAATATCCAATTAGAATGACTCGTTAGAGATAGGATCAGTAGTATCCTAGAACGAGTGTGAAGAGTATATTTTTTTCAATATATGTTAGCAGATGCTCCACTTGTCAGCTAGTTAAGAGCGATCAGCAGAAATTGGCTGGATTATTACAACCCTTAGAAATTCCAGGATGGAAGTGGGAGCAAATTTCGATGAAACAGGAGACACCGTGACCGCAAGGAGGCTCTCTACCATCTAGAAGAAGCCGCGGATTTTTCTGATCTTCCTACGATTTTTAGCACTGCAATAACCAATGTGAGGAATCTAAACTAAATTGTGTGAATGGAATCGCATTGTATAAATTATATAAGCGAAGTGTAAATTATATACGCATCGTATACCTCATGTACATGTGTTGTATAAGTTATATTAGCGATGTATAAATTATACAAGCGTTGAATGAAACATATATGCTTTGAATTGCGATGAAATGCAAGTGAATTATTATATAATATATATATATATATATATATACTCCCCTCATCCACAGACCATGGACGATATTTATTGCTTGTGATTGACGTGATATTATATGGTATGACGAATGGTTCGAAATAATTGTTTGTGGTTGATATTGTGGTTGAAAAATACCTTTGTGGTTGAAAAATACCCGCTTGTGGTTGAAACAAATTAGAATAGGATTGTGGAATTGAAAATAAAACATGCTGCCTGCGTGCGAACTAGATGCATGATCCCCATTGTCAAAAACCACGAGGTTTTAAGGTAGAGCGAGGAGCCGTACTAGGGACGGACCCGGTTTTAACTACCCTGCCGTTATGCTGCCGAAATTTTCTGAAATATACATGTGTTAGAATAATTTTCATTCGTTGAAATAAATTACATATATTGAAACGAATATTCATGTGTTGAGTTGAAATTCATTCGTTGAATCAAAATTCATGTGTTGAATATTATTTGAATTTAAACAAATAGCTTTAGCGATAAAAATCACATTTTTATATATATTCAAACTATAGCGAATATTCATGTGTTGAGTTGAAATTCATTCGTTGAGTTGAAATTCATGTGTTGAATATTATTTGAATTTAAACAAATAGCCTTAGCGATAAAAATCACATTTTTATATATATTCAAACTATAGTGAATATTCATGTGTTGAGTTGCAATTCATTCGTTGAGTTGAAATTCATGTGTTGAATATTATTTGAATTTAAACAAATAGCTTTAGCGATAAAAATCACATTTTTATATATATTCAAACTATAGCGAATATTCATGTGTTGAGTTGAAATTCATTCGTTGAATCAAAATTCATGTGTTGAATATTATTTGAATTTAAACAAATAGCTTTAGCGATAAAAATCACATTTTAATATATATACAAACTATATAGAATATTCATGTGTTGAATTGAAATTCGTTCGTCGTGTTGAAATTCATGAGTTGAAGGTTATCGTATTTTAAAATAAAATGAATAAACAATAAAAACTACATTTTTATTGTGAATATGAAGTGTTAAAAACATTCACGTGTTGAATAAATATTTTTTTGATGATAAAAATATTTCTTTTATCATGTATACACTTTGATAAAAATACACACGTGTTGAAATAAATAATAGTTTGCTAGGAATATTATTATTGGCTTTGTTCTGCATATACATACATGTGTTGAACAGGAAAAATGGATTAGCTGTAGAGTAAAGAAATTATTTGCGTGCCCGACAAATAGGTAAGCCTTGATGAGTTGGCCGCGCAATTTTATTTTTATATCAACTCCTGTGAATGCCATTGGATGCGGAGTGCTGGTTATTCTGTGTGAAATAATAAACATCGCCATGGGATAGTAACAATTAATTTTGAACTACACTACATGGCATACTTCTTGACGATAGGCATACTTCATCATATTGCACATAAGCAATTGGAGCTTGTGTGACGAGGTGGAAGATTTACCATACGAGCGAGAGGCTTGTATGGCGATGATTTTATACTACAGGTTGAACTGATGACTGATATGGACTATATAAAATATAACGGTAAATTGCCAGATTAATAAAAACCCCACACGGGTCTGGAGTTGACAATAATCACGTCTCTCTAGTTATTAGATACGGCACATGGACTATTTATTTCCACACGGAAATGGGGTGACGAGAATTTATTCTCTGGAGTGATTATCTATACATACTCCCCCGTAAACACTAGAATATATCACTATAAATATGTGGATGCTTTTTAGGATTTATTGGGTACCTAACACGGCCCAATAAATTTCCAAACCCCTCCCCGTACAAAGGAGTTTATGGCGAAATTTTTCGAAATATTAAGGCGTTAGTGAAATATTTGAAGTGAAAATAAAGTTGAAAATATAGAATGAACTATAGTTGGAATTATGGAATGAACTATATTTATATATATAAATATAAATATAATTAAAAGGAATCGAAGCCGTGCAGTTCGTGTTTCGGAATCGTAATTTGAAATGATTAGTACGAGAAATCCGACCATCGGATTTTCCCAAAACCGAAACCGCTGGGTTCGCCTTGGAAATATCTTCCCAACGGCACCAACCTTGTAAAAATCCAACGGTTGGATTGTCTGGAATGTTTAATTCAAATCTGAAGAAAAACAGCGCCAGAATCGTTTATATTTATATATAAATATAAATATAATTAAATTAAATCGAATAACGACGCTGCAGTTCGAATTTTGAAACCGTAACTTCAAACGACTAGTGTGGGAGATCCGACCGTCGGATTTTCACGAAACTGGAACCGTTGGGTTCGCTTTGGGAATATCTTCCCACTGATATAGACTTTGTAGAAATCTAACGGTTAGATTTTCCGATATGTGTAAAATAAATTATGGGAAAAACAGCTCCAGTGCCTCGGCACGACCTGAAACGTCGTTTAATTAAATATGGCCATTTTTAAATAAATAAAAATGGCAAAAAATCGTTATAAAATATTATAAGCAACATAGATTGCAAATAGACCAATTGGGCTTGAATTGTTTGATATTTGATGGTTGTATGTGCTTGACACGAAAATAACACTAAAGAACTGAAAGATGGATGTCGAAAATTATAACCATAGAAAGAATTGATTTAAATTCTAATTACGTGAATTGTTTGAAAAGGCCGAGCTAACCCTCATTTCAAATAATTTATCGAGTGATTCGAATTGGAAAATGCAAAGACGATTCAAGACCGACGATCTTCGTATCGGTTGGATGGGCGCTGCTGAGGTTCCTGACCGGAGTAGCTACCGTGAAGGAACGGAAGTAGTAGCCGTCTGAACGTATGTGTTGATTGTACAGATATACGAGGAATTTGACGCTTCCGGTTTCGTTCAGACCCAGAACGGACTTGCAAATGGACTGTGTGTCTGACATTGGATTTTGTTCTATACTGATTGATCTCTGTTAAATATATATCTGTTTGGCGGCGGAGAATTTATTCTTTTGCTTAACGCCCTTCTCTGAGACATACGAGCTCAGAGGTTATATATATATGGAAATCAATCGTATGGAGTGGACTGCCTATGTGGCATGCCAAGATGTTGTGATCAAGGCTTCTGTTGCAAAGCAAAGTCTTGTGGATGATGATCAAAGCACGGTCTGCATGGCCTGGCTTTGTGTATAGCGTGGATTCGCGAGCCTCACACCTCGGTATGAGTCAAAAACGGGATAAGGACCCAAGGAGAGCATGACGTTTCTTTCTAGCTATGGTGGTGTCAGTGACTTACCAGCCCTGACATTTATATCTATTTTTCACTTATGTGGTTGTTGGAATGCGAGGCGCCTCGATTATAGGTCTGTAAGGACTGGGAAACGTGTGTTCAGGAATAACTAAACCTCAAACGTAAGAAAGGACCGGCCTTGGAGGATCCAGGGTTACCCAGAGTGCGTAGTCCTGAGGCATTTGCTAGAATGTCTCGAAGCGGAGAGGAGCTTGCCCCTTGCCTCGACTCATGACGGAAATCCAATTTCCAATACGAAATAACGGACTCGATTGTAGAACTAGTATGGCGACATAGTGGTATGGGGCACTTATGCCGTCTATGATTGATATTTATGATGCTATTCGTTTTTGAAACATATATGCACTAGTAATAATATCAATTGATTTTGTTTTATACGTATCAAGCATATTTGGCCATTATAAGGTAAAACTCTATCCTCCGGCTTGCGTTGCATTGTATGATGGGACCTGAGTCTTATAATGGCTTCATTCTTTTTAAAAGCATTGCGTTGTTTTAAAAGAATTTACTTTGTTTTAAATGCACTAGCAATCACTGGAGTAAACTCGATCCGCGAAAGTGGCGTGGTCCTATGATTTTCTTATTACTGTTGTTTAAACTGTTAAATAGATTCCTCATACCAGTCCCCATGACTGACTCGTTGTTTGTTTCACTTTGCAAACGCGGGTTCCCTTATTTTCACACGGGCAGCCTAGTTCACAGGTGACAGGTTGTTTTTGGCTCTGCACTGTTGCATAGAGTGCATTTTGGCTCATGGCGAGGCTGACTTCACAGAGATGACTTTGACATTTTCCGCCATTATTGTACTTATATTATGATTCCGCCACAGGCGATGCAGACTGATTTACTTTCAGTACTTATTATCGTATGTATATGTACCGCTTTCGGCGATGTAGACTGATACCCTTATTATGTCTCACTGCATGTATGTATTCCGCCTCTGGCGATGATGACTGATCACTTCCTTTTTTATTTACTAAGTTATATCCTACGCTGTGCTATTCTGATGATTGTTACATGTTGTGATTCCGCTGTCATATTCATGTAAATTATTCTATTTATTGTTTTTGCTATTATCTGTACTCTCTATGATGATTAATGTGCTATATTCCAATGATTATCCTTAATACCGCTCCTCGGATTTTGGGATCGTCACAGTTGGTATCAGTATGTGCATGGTCTGAGACAGACAGGATGGGTTGATACGACCGATTTTCACTTACCCGACGCAGAGTTTGGTCCTTATTGGGTTCGGGTAGCTCCTAGACGGTACTTGTTGCCGGATTATACGCGGGGTGTGAACTTCGATCACGTTGGTCCCCGATTGGTTACTGGTAGAGTTCACCCTCCGCCATTTACTTTTGATCCGACCCCTTCACAGATCTCCGACCCTCCTACGGATTTCGCTTTGGTCGATACATTTCAGACATATGATCTTAGCGGTGCACAGATATTCCTGCCTATTGTTTACCCACTTGAATACATGGTGCATGGTGTCCCTACTGCTGGATTATATCTGCCACATGAGGTAAAATTTGTCGCTTGTGAATTTACGTTGTATGATATACGATGTACAAACTGATTTTATATGTTCTATATATGCAGTATGCACCCCGGTTGGACCGACATAGGATACATACTGCAGTTATTCAGGAGATGGCGCTGCTACATTTTTGGTCCATGTATGAGGAGCACCAGGCGATTGTTCAGGGATTGCAGGAGCAGATCTATGACTTACAGGCCAGATTAGAGGCAGCAGGGGGTGGTGATACAACATCATCAGTTACCATTGTAGGGTCATGTACTGGTGGAGGTTCAGGAGGCGGAGTAGGAGGTTTAGGAGGCGGACTTGGAGTCGGTGACGGACTTGGAGGGGGTGACGGAGTAGGAGGGGGTGACGGAGTAGGAGGGGGTGACGGATTAGGAGGGGGTGGCAGACTTGGAGGGGGTGACGGAGTAGGAGGGGGCGACGGACTTGGAGGGGGTGACGGAGTAGGGGGTGACGGACTTGGAGGGGGTGACGGTGTAGGAGGGGGTGACAGAGTTACAGGGGGTGATGAAGTAGGAGGGGGTGATGGAGTAGGAGGGAGTGACGGGCTAGGGAGTAGTGATGACGATATTCCGTATTATGGCCCTTCTGATAGCGGGGATTCGATGTCTTTGGATGGTGCAGATGATGATGGTTCTGATGATGATGCCGCAGATTTATCATGATGTATATTTGTGTTTTGTGACATATTTAGTGTCGTTTCATATGTTATGTGTAATGTTTGCTCGTTTATTATGTTCTGTGTAATGTCTGATCGTTTCATATGTTCTGTGTAATGTTTGCTCATTCATTATGTTCTGTGTAATGTTTCCTCATTTCATATGTTTAGTGTCGTTTCATAAGTTATAATGAAAGCTAAATGTGTAAATAAGGAGGGTAAGTGGATGACCCTCCTTTTTAGCTCCTTTTTAACTCCTTCGGGTGCTTAAATGCGTAAATAAGGAGGGTAAGTGGACGACCCTCCTTTTTAGCTCATTTTTAACTCCTTCGGGTGCTAAATGTGTAAATAAGGAGGGTAAGTGGACGACCCTCCTTTTTAGCTCCTTTTTAACTCCTTCAGGTGCTTAAATGTGTAAATAAGGAGGGTAAGTGGACGACCCTCCTTTTTAGCTCATTTTTAACTCCTTCGGGTGCTAAATGTGTAAATAAGGAGGGTAAGTGGACGACCCTCCGTTTTAGCTCCTTTTTAACTCCTTCGGGTGCTAAATGTGTAAATAAAGAGGGTAAGTGGACGACCCTACTTTTTAGCTAATTTTTAACTCCTTCGGGTGCTAAATGTGTAAATAAGGAGGGTAAGTGGACGACCCTCCTTTTTAGCTCCTTTTTAACTCCTTCGGGTGCTAAATGTGTAAATAAGGAGGGTTAGTGGACGACCCTCCATTTTTAGCTCATTTTTAACTCCTTCGGATGCTTAAATGTGTAAATAAGGAGGGTAAGTGGACAACCCTCCTTTTTAGCTCCTTTTTAACTCCTTCGAGTGCTAAATGTATAAATAAGGAGGGTTAGTGGATGACCCTCCATTTTTAGCTCATTTTTAACTACTTTGGGTGCTTAAATGTGTAAATAAGGAGGGTAAGTGGACGACCCTTCTTTTTAAATTGACTCGACCTTAAGTGGACGACCCTCCTTTTTAGCTCCTTTTTAACTCCTTCGGGTGCTAAATGTGTAAATAAGGAGGGTTAGTGGACGACCCTCCATTTTTAGCTCATTTTTAACTCCTTTGGGTGCTTACATGTGTAAATAAGGAGGGTAAGTGGACGACCCTCCTTTTTAAATTGACTCGACCCTAATTTTATAACGTTCCGAACTTCATTACATTTAAATGGGGACACCGTTTTTCTATTTGTGCAGCCTACCGTTTTTCCAGGCGCACTGTTTTTCCATACGAAATTGACTGTTGTTATTTTAAGCAGTGGATTGACCCTCCGATGTGCGAACATGGAGTTCAATATGCATTGGAAACGCAAGCCGAAATACGACGTTTAAACAAGAATGTGTCTGACGCAGCTAAGGCTGGATTTTTCCCCCGTCGGTGGTAGGTGTGGGCGGAAACTATTGTACCGTTTTAGTTTAAATTTGATGTTTATGTGTTCGGTTGTCGTACTTCTTTCAATTGTGCTTGGCACGTATTCATGTTGTAATTGTCGTTGTTGTAAGCTTCTAAGTTATGTAATGCAAAATATTTATGTATTGCAACGTCCAACGGTTTAAACATATGTGATGCAAAGAGCAATAAACCTCTTACCAATAAAGGACACTCTGTCCAAAAAAGGACACTCTGTCTAATAAAGACGCATTTGTACCAATAAAGGAGCACTCTTACCAATAAAGAGAAGAACACCTTATCCAATATAAGTAGCACTTGGTCCAATAAAGAGACACTCTTACCAGTAAAGGAGAAATCTATCCAATAAAGAAAGGAACACTCTACCCAATAAAGGAGGACTTTGTCCAATAAAGAACACTTTGTCCAATAAAGAGGAACTCAAACCAATAAAGGAGCACCATAACGATAAAGGAACCCTCTTTCCAACAAAGGAGCACATCATCCAATAAAGGAGAACACTCCACCCAATACAGCTACCCACTTACCAATACCACATACCTTATATATAACAGCAACATTACACTTCATATCTCAAATCAAAACTTATTCACAAATATAAATGGATTCCAGCTTCACAAAATTCTTGCTGGATTTTGCTAGCGATTTGGATGAAGATAAAATCCTTCAAGAGGAAGTAGAAGAAATACAAGAAATATGGGACCTATATCATGAAGCGTACGGTTCATCGTCCACAACTAAAGGGGGATCGGTTCCTGGAAGGAGGTTTATACACCGAAATCATGCTAAATACCACAAGTCTTTGATGCAAGATTACTTCGATGACGATTGCACTTACGGGCCTGATATCTTTCGCAGAAGATACAGGATGCGGAGAAAGCTATTTCTTCAGATATTGGCTGGTATTCAAGGTAACAATGATTACTTTAAGTACAAACAAAATGCATCGAAGACACAGGGGTTGTCCGGTGAACAGAAAATGACGGCCGCTATGAGAATGTTAGCTTATGCCACTCCAGCCGATGCTTTGGATGATGCATACCGCATAGCAGAGAGCACGGCACTAGAAACACTTGAAACATTCTATCAAGCAGTTGTGGACGTCTACGGAGAAGAATACTTATGGTCTCTGAACGAAGCAGATGTAGTGCGAATCAGAGAGATGCACGAAAGCACGGGTTGGCCGGGAATGTTAGGAAGTCTGGACTGTATGCACTGGGAATGGAAGAACTGTCCTAAGGGATTACAAGGTGCGTACAACAGCAAGGAAAGACGACCAACCATCATTTTGGAAGATGTGGCATCGTACGATCTGTGGATATGCACGCTTTCTTCGGAATACCCGGTTCGAATAATGACTTAAATGTTATAGAAATATCACATCTGTTCAATGATCTTGCTCAAGGCCAGGTACCTCCTTTAACATTTACGCTAGGCCAAAATACTTACAACCGTGGCTATTACCTAGGTGATGGCATTTACCCAAAATGGAGCACCATTGTTAAAACATGTCCAAATCCTTTAACTCCTAAATAAGTCATGTTCGCGGCGATGCAGGAGGGACAAAGGAAAGATGTGGAACGTGCTTTTGGTGTTTTACAATCTAGATTTGCAATGATAAGTAATCCATGTCGGCTGTGGTCCAGGAGTAAGATGTCTACATTCATGTTTGCTTGCATCGTTCTTCACAACATGATTATAGAAGATGAAAGAGATATGGATGAAGAACAATGTCACTGTGATTACGAGGGTGCTTCGCCACCACCGCAAGTATTCCGACAAAACCTACCACTAACAGAAGAGGACTTCAACATTCATTTGACCCGTCAGGTTTTGTATAGAGATGCAAAACTCCATAACCGGCTGCAGAAGGATCTTATGAATCATTTATGGAACCATTACGGCGATACCTAGTTATGAAGAACCATTATCTATTTTCATGTTTTATTTTATGCTTGTCCGAACTTGTCGATCATGTATGCAGTGAAGATGTTGTCCTTTTCTATTGTACTTTGTATTTGTAAGGGTTATTAATCATCTATTATTACGTTTCAAAGTTTATTTTATAAAAAAATTAATGGTTTTGTTTTTGTATATGACAAAATAGGGTTTAATAGTTGGAAAAAAAATATTGGCCATGAGCCAATTTTATCGGCTCATGAAGTAGCAGGCCGATAAAATCGGCTCGCGACTTCACGAGCCGATAAAATCGGCTTGCGACTTCACGAGCTGATAAAATCGGCTCGCGCGTCCCATTCAGGACTCTGAATTCAGACCGTAACATTTGGCTTAATATTACACCACGTAACATCTGTTGGGTGCAAAAACAACCAATATTACATACCGTAACATGAATTGCTTCCTTTGTTGGAGATGCTTTTATAGCAGATGGATCCTTGGGCATTAAGGAATATGTTAGGGAACTTTTCAAAGTAGAGGTGCAGTATAGATTGGAGTTTGGTGATCTTGAAAACACGACTGCCATGATTTTTCATTTTGTGGGCCGTGTTGATTTTGAAAGGTCGATGAAATAGGTCTGTACTAGTGTAAGGGGAATAGAGACTTTGGTTCTAAGTAACCCATATACACTACAACAAAAACACTCTATTACAACGTCCCTTTTACAACGGGTAGTAAAAACCCGTTGTAATAGAGTGTTATTACAACGGTCCATTGAAGCCCGTTGTAATAGATGCCCTATACAACATTCTTTTTACAAGGGTCAACGACTGTCCGTTGTAGTTGATTGCTATTACAATGGTCATTTTTGGCTCGTTGTAATATATGTCAATTTAACAACGTTCACAAAATGCCCGTTGTAACTGGTGTCAATTTTACAACGGTTATAAAATGCACGTTGTAAGAGGTACTAATTTTACAACGGTCATAATGCCCGTTGGAAGAGATGCTAATAAATAAATAACAATAATAAATACTAAGTTATTTATAGTAATAATTAATATTTATTACTTAGTAATTAACATTTGATAATTTTTATTAAATACTAAAGAATTAATATTTAATTTGTATTTGATGCTTTATTTTTAATAATTTTTTATTAATGTGTAATTTTTAATAATTAGGAAGTGATATTTATTATTACCTTTTTGGTATTTAATAATGTAAATACTTGTTATAATTTATATTTAATGTTACAAAAAAATTAAGATTTAAAAGTTTCTAAGATAAATTTTCTTATATTAAAAAAATAAAATTAAGATTTGAAATTTTGACAAAAATTTAAAAATAAAAATTATAAACATTATTCTAAATTTTAAAAAGTTAAAATGATTATAAAATATAATTTTATATTATAGATATTCCATAGATAACTGTTTTCTATAACCATTAATTATATTTTATATTCAATAATATATTATGATTAGTCGTTAGTTATTAGTAAATTATAGTTAATGTTTATTTATGATTAAGAAATAATAATTAATAACAGGCATATAATGATTAGTACTTAATAATTAATATTCAGTTATAATTAATAAGTAATAACTGATAATAAATAACTAATAAATAAAAACCAGTATTTTCTAATAATTAATACTATTAAATAGTGTGTATCAAATAATCATTAAGTAAGACTAATAATTAATAATTAATTAGTAATTAATATAATTAACAAGTAATTTTAATTATTTTGTATTTGATATTTAATAATTAAATTAGTATTTCCGTTTCATAGTTTAAAAACTTTAAAATTTTCTGAAGGAGATCTATTGTTTTTAAAAGTAGTTTCACTCGTTTGCTCTTGTTTTGGTACAACTATGAATTTTAAAAGTACTAATGAAACACAAACATTTCGTAATCATTTTGTTTTGATTTTATGTTTTTAACTATTGAAATGTTTCAATTATTTCATCTTCATCTCCTTTCAGTAACCAAAATCATATTGATATGGGAAATATCGACTATTTCATTTTCAACCATTGATAAGGAAAATATCAAACATTCAGAAGGTGGATCTGAATGTACAATAGCCTTAATAATATTTGGAAACGAATATAAATATGGCGGCATCAGGATAAATATTTGTCCGCCTTGAAATAAATTACATATTTTTATTATAATTTAATATTTAATAAATGTTCACTTTCAATAGTTTGCCATACACAAATAATACAAATAAAAGAATCAAAGCCCATCCCGATACAATTATCCATAAATAAATCACCGTTAGTCCCAATCACTATTTCTCATTGTTGGCCGTAAGATTAAAAAGAAAACCCTAGATCTCTCAGTCTACCGCAGCCTCCCCTCAGAACAACTGCTGCTTCCCCTCAGATCAACCGCCACGATCTCTCAGTCTACCGCCGCCTCCCCTCAGAATAATTGTTGCTTCCCCTCAGATCAACCGCAGCCTCTCCTCCAATCGAAGGCCACCTCCTTCAGTCTGCCTCAAATCCGATTAGACCATTGGTTTCTCTCATCGTATGCCATTTGAATCCATTATGCTAAAAACGCAAGAGGCGGCGACTGACAAGGTAATTGAGATGTGTCGTCTTTTACACATTATACTGGTATGCATGACTTTATTTTTGCATCAGGCAAATTGTGGATGAAATGTGTTGTGTTGTTTTTGCTAAAATTTGTTGTGGAACTGTTGCTGCAATTATTGAATTCGATGTCAAGAGCAGTTATAGAAAGTGTTCCAGAATCTTGCTTATGCATAACTTTCAGTTGCACAACTATGTAGATTAGGTACAGGAATGTGATTTTGAATAGTATAATTGAAATTTAAACTTAAGAACCTTAAGTTAAGATAAATCGATCAAATAAACAACAATTTTTCTATAAAAAGAAAAAATTAGCAATAAAATTGTGACCTGCTTCATTTTTTTCCTTAGGTTTCCTGAATAAGTTTTCATCTTTCGTTCCAAGTGGTGCGACCATTAAAAGGTAGCAAGATCATTTTATCACATGATTGAAATCTGCATAAATAAAATAAAAATAATTATTCACTTGTATCACTATTCTTGAATCTGAACAAAAAAACACTTACGAAATTTATTTTTATTTATAATTTTGAAATTGATTTAAATTTGGTATTTAAGAAATTTATTTTTATTTATAATTTTGAAATTCTATTCTATTTTAGCTTGGTTTTGAATTTAATTTTTATTTGAGTAAATTTAAAGTTTGTCTTGGGTCAAAATTTGTTTTGTTGACTTTTAACATTATAGACTAATCGAATATATTTTAGAAATAATAAATTTGATTTATTTATTTAACTTGGGTACTTAATTTAAATAGAATTTGTTTAGTTGATTTGGTTTAATAAAAATCTAGTAATGTATTTGAAATGTATACATTTGTATTGAATTCATATGCATAGTATAAATTGAATTCATATGTGAGAAATAATATTTTAAAATAAATTTGGTTGTATCATTCAAATAGGAGAAATATGGACACTTGCCTTCGTTTGGAATCACGCGTGTCCACCATTACCTTTTTCTACCATTCCTTATTTTATTCCATCGCTTTCTTTCTGTCTTCATTTTCTCCTTCTGTCTAAAAATTATTATTTTCCCCAAATTCTTTTAATGTTAGTCGTATACCCTCTCTTCTTTCTCTTAGCAAACGATTTCATCTCCAAATCGAAAAATCAAAATCAAGCAATGGCCGAACTGTTTTCCCTAAATAAAATTCTGACAAAAATCATTCTTCCTTCCCCTCAATCAAGCCGCTCCACCTTTCAGCAGTCTCACCATCACCACAAATTGAATCCACAAATTAATCCATGGCCTCCATCGAATCAACTTCTCCAGCGTCGCCGAGCGTATCAGCTCTGCCGACCAAGCAGTAGTCCGTGCCTTTCCTTGCTCAAAGTCAATGCTCCGCCTCAGATCCGAGCCCAAGACTCCGATCGAAACTTGCTCTGATACCCCCATATTCGCTCCGCATTTATCTCCTCCTCGAGCCACCTGAAGTCTCCGCTTGAGCGCTAGCACCGTCGCTCCGCTGCTTCGCTGCTTACACCATCTTCCTGCTGCGTCCAAGGTGAGATCTCTAAACAATATTGATTAGAATCGTGGCGTTCGTGTATTCATACATAATATTTCACTTTCAAATATCTTATGCTATTCTACGCATGTGTCCTAATCTCCATATTATAATACAACACACGTTTCTTTGTTTCTCTCATCTCGTGTGTATTATTATATACGTATATATAAATACGTTCTTTGCCTTTCAGTTAACCGATGCTATCACACTGGAATTCAATCTTAGTCTGAAATCACAGTACAAACGTATTTTATAAACAGTAGAAGTGTGGGAGATGTACGTGGATTGGTCAAACATTGTTGGAAGTTTGTGTTTCTCTAATCACTAGTAAACAAAATCATTTAATACTAAAACCCTTTTTCTAATCAATAGTTAAATTACTGTATATGATATGATACCTTTTCAACCATTTTTTTTAATAATGTTTATTACATACTGTGTCTGAAATAATTATCAATACAAACTACTTCAATAATAACATTATAACACACGTAAGTACTTGATATTTGGAGTTTGATTTCATCATACTGTTCTAATCAATATGGAAGATGAGAATGGGAAGACTACTTGATATTTGGAGTTTGATTTCATCATCCACCATAACAGCTACGTATTACATATTAAAATCAGGATTTTGAGTTCTTGTTAGCAAGAAAAAGAAATTAGATGTTGAACAATTCATGAAAAGCCTAAATGGGCCTTTAAGTGAGTATCCTTGTATTTCAGTTATGCTGGGCTTGCATTTTCGGCAAATTGCGAAGCCCTCTTCCGTTACAATCAACCTGTTTGGAGTTCAGGTGGAAATTGTCTCTTCCCACAGTTGTCGTGATCAACAACAAAGAGCTCTTCTGAAAGTAAGGCCAATCCACTGTAAGCGATTTTTCTTGATTACCTCGTTCATCTAAAAACGCTCGAGTTCTCCTCGATACTTCGACAAAGGTATGCTTTTTCTTCTTTAATTCATTGTTATCGTTCCAATCTTCAATTGTTCGTTCTTTAATCTGAGTTTTTCTCTTATGATTTAAATCTAAATTATACGAGTAATATATTCTAGTGAGTGCTTTCTATTCTATAACAAACTTCTCATCACTCAGTTTTTATCAGTAGTGGTTTGTTGATCCCCTTTTTCCCTTTTCTTTTTGACATGGTCACTATATGCCAATAAAATACATTTCTTGTAAAGTACTACAGATAAAATTAAGACAGTTCATATCTGTTTTTTATCTAAAAATGATTAGAATCCAATTGTGATAAATACTACAAGGTTGGAACAAAAAAGTAATAAATAATATGCAAAACCATATGTAAGGAATTTTACTCAGGAAATAAATGCACAAATATGTATTCTTTGGTATTTAGGAAATAATGTTGTGAGTCAGCTGGTGTTAATGACATTTACTGCAATGGAAATAGTAATTCTGTGTTTTTTAATCATATATGCTTTGGCTGTAATGGTACTTTGTAATCTGAATTTTTATTTTTCAAAACTTTGTATTGGTTGTACGCCTAACCTTTATTAAATTTGACCTTCAATATGTGTAATTTTACTAATCTATGATGTTAGACAATTTTAACCATATTAGAAACAAAATCTGGTTACAGTCAATCTATATCTAAAAAGACCTAAAATATATCTACTGAATGTTATTATATTTGGTAAAATTGCTCCTATTTAAACCATTTTATAATGCATGTATAATTCCAGTTTGCTGGGTCACAAATGTAAATTAGTTCTTGATGACTAAACCATTCAAACGTGTGTTTTGTTAAAACTAGATGAATGGATGTTTTTAAGTTTATGGCAATGTTATATGAAGTATTAGAAATCATTTGATTTCAAGCTCCATTATTATTTAAGTTGATAGTTTACATTTAACATAGTTTTCTTTTCTCATAATTATTACAAAATCGAACCTTTTGTATATACCATACATACACGCAAGCGCATATATGTATTGCATATTATTTCTATTTAGGGATGTGTTATCATTTTGTAAATGTTGAATGGTATTAATTTGAGAATGTATCAATATGCAAAACCTTATGTAAGGAATTTATGCAATGCCACTATTTTGAAATTGTTAGGTTATGTTTTATTTATGTTGGTTTACTAAATATTGACATAACATAATTTGTGTGAAAAAGAACGATTGTGTTCAAATTTTTATGTCAACTTTAAAAATGATGGAACTACTGTTGCTGAAATGGACTTGATGAATATTAAGGAGTTGGCAAGGTTTAAGTTTATATTGGAGGTGATTTTGTAAATTGTATGTTGTATTATGATTTACATGACCTGAAATTTAGATGGTATTTCAATAGATTTCAACAGAACTTACATCTTATGTTCTCATTTTTTTTGTTTCTTCATAGGCTATTGCACCTGGGTTAGAAGAAAAGGTTGAGAAATTGGCACCAATTCATGCATGTCAATATAGTTTCTCTTTACTTAGTCAAAATGTTAGTTACAATTCCTTTATATATGAAATAGTCTGGAAAAATACACAAGAATAGTCAAGTAAATTTGTTCAGTTAGTATCTATTAAATCTTACTAATAAACTAAAGATCAACATGTAAAGTTCATTTTTGATTGCAAAATATTGGCACATTCCACAATTATAGTTTTAATTTCAATATATTTGTATTATTCTTTGTAAAATATGCTTCAACATACAAGATATTGACAAATGTGAGTTCAAGCAGCGAATCTAGTTTGGTATGGAACAAGAAGCTATTGAATTAATAGTTAGTCATATTGAATTTTTTTTTCATGTATTCTACTTCTAAAAATTTGAATTATCTTATATTTTGTTTTAAAATTCTAATACAAGAGCAAAAAAGCTATTATGAACACATAATTTTATCTATATTGATTTTGTATCTTTTTGACTTATGAGTCGTTATTGTACCAAAACAAACATTTTGACTTTTTAAAAGTAGATGTACTTACTGTATTAGCATAAGCATTTTTGCTTACATTTGCCAAACGAGCCCTTAATTACTGTAGTTTGCACTTGTATCCTCTGCTGTAAGATTAACTTTTCGTACACATTTCGAATTTAGTGCAATGCTGTAAGGTTACAGCAGTGAAAGACTTTAACGCTGTATAATGAGTTTTGAATGGTATATAATAATATATTCTTTCTGCATTTTGTTAACATTTTTTTTTGCAGTCATACCGTGATAGTAACAGTATGCAGGCTCAAGATTGATGGGATCAGGTTACTCTGGACAGTTTGTGTAACGACCCGCATTCTACGCATCATAGGATCGTGGAGTATTTATTTCTTTCACATATGGAGTCGTATGGTCATGTAACTTTGGGAGACGATTATTGGGGTCATTTCCCATGTTCATGATTTTTGTCGATTTTTAAATGACCGTTTTGCCCATAGTTGGTACTGTTTTGGCCATAACTTTTGACTGGAAAGGAATTTTGATTTGAAACCACTTTCATTGGATTCGAATGATGGTTTCTCTTTCCGTAGAGTGGTTACATTAGCCAAACGGACTTACCGTTTGGGAGATATGGCTGAAACAAGGTTTAGAAGGTGAAAAACAACTAATCGGGCTTAACCGGGTGATTAGCAACTAGGCCCAATGGGAGATTTCGAGATTTGGGGTATTTAAGGGCTGCTAGGGTTAGGATTTCGGTTTTAGACTCATTTTTCCAGCCGCCACTTACTTCCTTCAAGCTCTAGCAATGGCCTCCACCTTCTAATTTCATCCCAAATCGTCTCTAATCACTTTCTAATCGAAGATTAAGCAAAACTACATCAAATCAAGGAAGGGTAGCACCAAATCAGAGAGAGAGCTGCTGGAACACATAGGGATTGGATCCAAATCAGAGATTATTTCAGATCTAAAGTTTGTTTGTGGCTAAGGTGAGTGATTTGCATAGTTCCTCACTAATTATGGCTAATTATGGTAATTAGCGAAATTATGGCTCAGAAAAATCTAGAAAAATTCCTAAAATTCTAAAACATCATTTTATGCCTCTGATATGAATTTGGGTTGATTTCGACTAATTTTGCAAATCCCGGAATTTGGGGGATTAAGGGGTAATTAGTGATAATTAGCGAATTTGTGCATGTTAAAAATCTGAGAAAATATTCATAAATTCTGAAATATTGTTTTAGACCTCTGATGTGAATTTGGGATAATTTGGTTAAGTTTTTCTAATCATATCATAAGTTTAACCCAAACATGCTTAAGGGAAAATATGGGGTTTTGGCTATGTTTGATCCATTTTAACCTATCATATTGTTGTTTTGGTGTTTGTGGTTGATTATACATGTTGCTATGACTGTATGTTATGCTTTGTGATTGTTTAGAATAGTTAGAATGGTCGAAAACGCCGTCGAATGGCGTAAACTGCTCGCTGGAAGAACTGCAGGAAATCAGCCCGAACCGGACCAGATCGGTGGAAGCAAAGGCGATCCGAACCGATGGCGCGACCCGATCCGCCGATGCTTGAAGACCACGATCTGACGATGTGATCCGATCCAAGCCCTCCACCACGATCCACCTTCACGATCCGCTAGCAGCTCCGATCTCCAGAAGGAAGCACGGCCCGATCCGACAGGGGCCCCACGAACTGATGAAGCACGACCCGACCCGAAGGAGCTTGTCACGAACCGATCCGTGGTGATGGACTTGGAGACTCCGACCCGATCCACTGAAGGGTACTCGAACCGATCCGATGGAGCTGGAGGACCACGAGTTGATGGCGCGACCCGATCCGAATGGAGGAACTCGACCCGAACCAGTATGGTGACTGCGAACCGAACCAGGAGGCTATGAACTGAATGAAGACCGATCCGGAGGATGATGACTAAAACCCGAGATGCAAAGGTAGTCCAAATGGAAGTTAGAGCTCAGGATCCCAGACCCAGTTGGGAACCAATGAGTTCACTTCATGGTTGGGCTTTGCTGCGGGACGTGTGCAAAGGGGTTGTCGGTATTCATAACTTTGGTTCAACACTGAGAGATGGATGGTGAGCTTGTAGTGATAGTTACACAGGATTGGATTCCGTCATGGCCCAAAGTATTAGGTGACCAAAGTAGTGGATATCGTATGCTTTACGCACTGAGTAAGGGAAGTGAGGATGATTGCTATGCTCGATTGTTTGATATCACTATGACATGCACACCCCCACCCCCGTTATCTTTACACCATTTGAAAGGGCACCTTAGAGTGTTGTACAGTGTGTAGTGCTAACTCTTTGGTTGCAGGTCCAGGTTCAGGTATGATTGGATTATACCTGTTATTATTCTGTTTAGATGCTTATCGCTCATATCAGGCTTTATGTCTGACCCAGAGTTTTATGTCTCTTCTTATTACTCTGGGTGCTCACACGAGCAGACTAGAGACAGGTTGTGGTTAGCTGGTGATGCGCGAGTAGCTGATTCGGAGGCGAGCAGGAGGATTCCACGTATGATATATAGATATTCTCCCTGTGTCGTTGGTGGTCGCTACTTGGGCATTAGTAGTTTATCTCCTTTATCTTGCTTTTTCTTTGAGACAGTTTTGAAAAGTTGTAATAAGCTATATTTTGGATTTCCGCTGCTATGATGCTCAGTTCTAGTTTTTAGCTTATGCACTGTCTCTCCTGTTTATGTCAAGTATGTTATTATTATATTTTGTTCTATGCGCTGAGAGACATATTACAGGTTCCTTGATTAGCCCATTCTATTCTTTCTTTTTCTTCTGGCGACCGTCCCGTGCTAACTGGATATGTGTACAGCGCACTTTTGGAGTAAATGTCGGTTGGTGCGGGGCGGGCCGTCACACTTGGTATCAGAGTTATAGGTTGCGTAGTTAACCCAGGGAAAGACACTAGGGAGAGATAGTACATATATGAGAGCGCGTATTTGTGATTACTTTGGTTTTCAAAAGCTATATATACTATTAGTAGTATAAAGAATGAAGTCGCACTGCACTAGCACCACTATGGGGTCGTTAATCGTTTCCCTTTTCCAGATTGACGATGAGCCGAGACACGAGGGGTGCTGGTAGAGGGACCAACCATGGGAATGCTCCTGACATGAGGACAATGTTCACCAACTTCATGAGAGACATGCTTAGAGATGTTCAGGGAGCAGTTCCCAATCCCGGAAATGGTGGTGGTCCAGTAGTGCAGGCGCCTAGGGCCGATTTCGCCAAGTTGTGCAAGGATTACACTAACCTTAGTGGGAAGCCGTTCCACGGAACGGAGTCGGCCACAGATGTTCAGGATTGGTTGGATAGCTGTGATCGTATCTTCGACGACTTGGGTCTTAAGGATGCGATGAAGAGAAGGCTAGCGTCTCGTTAGCTGCAAGGGCGAGCGATGAATTGGTGGAATGCCATTAGAACAGCTACTCCAGAAGATCAAGTTACTTGGAATCAGTTTAAGACTCGTTTTTGTGATAAGTTTATTCCAGCTGCTCATAAATCAGAACTGTTCAAGAAGTTCTTGGAGCTTAAGCAGAACGGTAGAGCAGTCTCGGAGTATATCGCTGAATTCGACACTTTATCGAAATATGGATGGTCCCTTATCGATACAGTCGAAAAGAAGAACGAGAAGTTCATAACTGGCTTGGATGGGTACTTGGGGGAAAGACTTATAAACCATATCGATGAGACGTTCGAGTCTATTGTAGGAAAGGCATTAAGGTCAGAGAGCCTTTTCCCTAAGTCGAAGACCGAAGTTGCTACGACATCTGCAGAGGAGCCAAAGCCGCAAGCAGGCGGTGAAGGCAAGAAGAATTCTCAGAACAAGAGAAAGCAGAACCCGACCAAGGATGGTCAGAGTAAGAAAAATAAGAAAGATGGCGAATGCTTTATTTGTGGCCAGAAGGGCCATTACGCCAGAGATTGTTGAGAAAAGCCTAGGGAAAGGAAGTGCTTTAACTGCGGCCAGGCGGGACATCACAAGGATGATTGCCCACAACCTCCTAGGGAGAAGCAGATTGTGAAAGCGTATGCTATCAACGCTGTTCCTTCTTCGTCAAATGCCCCAACTGCGGCGTAGAAGGAAAAAGGTGTCGTTATTCGAGGTATGCTTTCTATTTAAGAAGTTTTGATTGGGTTTTGTTTGACAAACCTGAGTTAGTCGATAGACCTTTAGTAGTGACGAACCCGATTGGTGGTTCGACTAGTTTTGGCATGATTTGTTAATGTGGTCTTATCGAGTCATGGATGTATGTTTCCTTGTGATTGCTTTGTTTTGGGCTTTACTGGGTTTAGCATTATTTTGGGGAGTCGATCTACTCCAAAGGAATAGGGTGGTATTAGGTACCTACCTAGTGATGGCGATAGTAACTGGAGTTAATGAAACTGAAAGGTTAACGTTGTTCTAGTTGTCTCTGGGAGGCAAATGAGTACTCCAGTGCTAGATTGTTTTGCTAGTATCACCTCATGTGGATTGTCCGAACTCGGAGGAGATGTTCCTTGGGTGCTTGTCTGATATTGGTTTAGGCCTTTGGGGTTTGTGCTTGGGGAATGTCGATTTCGACTAGGATGGGTTGCGTGAGGGGTAAATAGTTGTTGTGATTTTTCATTGGATGATATCTTGGTTTACTTGAGGAGTAATGGGCAGACGGAACATGATGAGGCTGTTCATTGGTATAGACTGCCCAGAGTTAGACTCGATAGGGTTATGAGATTGCTCGAGTGGGACTCGAAAAAGATGCAAAGTAATGGATTGTTTAGGACCCTATGTTGATGTTCTCTATTGGATAGTAGAACTTTGAAGGAATAGGATGTGTTCGTTGATCATGGAGGATACAACGAAGATTAGAGCGATTCAAGTTGGACTTGAACTCGTAAAAGAAAATAGGTGTTCGTTGATCTTGGAGATGCAACGAATAGGGAGACGACTCACGTTGGACTAGAGTTTGTCGGTACTCAAGACTGGGTCTGAGTTATAGAGTGACTCGAGTTGGACTCGAGAAGGCTGCAAGGAATTGGATTCAGCTCGAGTTGGACTCGAGAGGGCGGCAAGATAATGGATAGACTTGGGTTGGACTCAAGTATTTTAGGAGGACTAAAAGCAGGGGTATCTGGGGACGCCCGTTACCTTGGATCCGTTGGACGTGATCTAGTTATCCTTGGAGGATAAACGTACGTTGGACGTACGGTAGTCCGATTGGAGGCTGGGCTTCCATTAGTTTAATTATCCTTGGAGGATAAACGTGCGTTGGATGTACGGTAGTCCATAGGGAGGCGGGGCTTCCATTGGCCTGGGATTGGTTGGACCAGTCAAGTAGGCATCGGTGTATGTATGGAGGCTGGGCTTCCATTAGTTATTGATGTTGGTTAGACCAGACATACTAGAATCGACATATTGGGATTGGTTAGACCAATCATGTAGGTGTTGATGTGTTTATGAATTTAGCAGGTGATAGGTAGGACTTGTTTAATGGATGTTATGGTTGCTATGTTGTTCCTATTTTTCTTCCCTTGAGTAGACTATCACCTGTAGGGTTCCAGCGATGGGGAACAAAGTGATTGTAGTAGGACTATGAGCCAGTGCAGTAGAGTCGTCATGACTCGAGGGGCAAAGTGGATATAGTAAATGATTAGTAAGGCTATGAGCCAGTGCAGTGGAGTTGTTATGACTTCATGGGGCAGAGTGGACATAGCAAAGGACTAGTGACTATGGATCAGTGCTGTGGAGTCGCCATGACTCCATGGGGCAGAGTGATCATAGTAAAGGATGTGGGTGCAGTACTAGTTGCATTGAGTAGGAGACATGCCAGTTTAGGGGTTTTGTTTCTAGGATGGAAGCAACTAGAGTATGTCACAGGATATGATTTCAGACCCAAGAGTGAATTGGATTCAGAAACGCTAGTAAGCTTGACGATTAGATCGATTTTGATTGAGTGGATTGGTTCCAGTTAGAAGGACGATCCTAACCTATTGGAAACCATCTCTAGGGTAGAGATGGGTATCGATGGAAAGAGAATGATCAAGTAAGGATTTGATCGAGAAGGGTGGCTTCGAAAGAATAAGGGACTAGTTGTACCCAACGTAGATGGACTGAGAGGTGAAGTGCTTAGAGCATATCATCACTCGAAATTGACTATACATCCCAGTGGTAACAAGATATATTGAAACACAGA
This sequence comes from Allium sativum, assembly GCA_030737875.1. Taxonomy (NCBI): domain Eukaryota; kingdom Viridiplantae; phylum Streptophyta; class Magnoliopsida; order Asparagales; family Amaryllidaceae; genus Allium; species Allium sativum. The sequence continues at coordinate 643,988,343 of CM060922.1, forward strand.
GTAGATATACTACTGGGAAGGGATAAAGATAGGCAGAAGGCTTATCTCGATAAGAGACGAAGAGATTTGGAATTCTTCGTTAATGACTTGGTGTTCGTCGAGATCTCTCCATAGAGAATGTGATTCGGATTGATTGGAGAGGTAGGTTAGCACCAAGATTTGTTGGCCCATTCCCAGTCCTCGAGCAAGTTGGGAATTTGGCGTATGAGGTAGAGCTACCTGACAAGATGGCAGGAGTTCACAACGTATTTCATGTTTCCCAGTTAAGGAAATTCGTGCACGACCCTAGTGTGGCTATTTCACCTGATCAGTTGGATAACATCGAAGTTGAACCCGAGGCGGTTGGGAACCACAAGTCTATGCGTATTGTTGGGAACGATACGAAGCAGCTTCGAAGGAAGGAGGTGAAACTAGTCAAAGTCCAGTGCGGTGAGAAGGGAAAAAGACCGTACTTGGGAAACAGAGGAGGATATAAGGAAGAAGTATCCAGAACTCTTTGCCTAGAAAGGTTTTGGTAGTGATAGTTTCTTCCCTTGTTAGTAAACCGCATGCTAGGATAGACTTGTTTTGCATGTTGATTGTTGTTTTGTGGTTGACAGGCATGCGGAACCCTTTGTGTGTTTTGGTTAGGGAATTTCGGGGGCGAAATTTCTTAAGGGGGGAAGAGTGTAACGACCCGCATTCTACGCATCATAGGATCGTGGAGTATTTATTTCTTTCACATATAGAGTCGTATGGTCATGTAACTTTGGGAGACGATTATTGGGGTCATTTCCCATGTTCATGATTTTTGTCGATTTTTAAATGACCGTTTTGCCCCTAGTTGGTACTGTTTTGGCCATAATTTTTGACTGGAAATGAATTTTGACCTGAAACAACTTCCATTGGATTCGAATGATGGTTTCTCTTTCCGTAGAGTGGTTACATTAGCCAAACGGACTTACCGTTTGGGAGATATGGCTGAAACAAGGTTTAGAAGGTGAAAAACAGCTAATCGGGCTTAACCGGATGATTAGCAACTAGGCCCAATGGGAGATTTCGGGATTTGGGGGTATTTAAGGGCTGCTAGGGTTAGGATTTCGGTTTTAGACTCATTTTTCCAGCCGCCACTTACCTCCTTCAAGCTCTAGCAATGGCCTCCACCTTCTAATTTCATCCCAAATCGTCTCTAATCACTTTCTAATCGAAGATTAAGCAAAACTACATCAAATCAAGGAAGGGTAGCACCAAATCAGAGAGAGAGCTGCTGGAACACATAGGGATTGGATCCAAATCAGAGATTATTTCAGATCTAAAGTTTGTTTGTGGCTAAGGTGAGTGATTTGCATAGTTCCTCACTAATTATGGCTAATTATGGTAATTAGCGAAGATTAGCGAAATTATGGCTCAGAAAAATCTAGAAAAAATCCTAAAATTCTAAAACATCATTTTATGCCTCTAATATGAATTTGGGTTGATTTCGACTAATTTTGCAAATCCCGGAATTTGGGGGATTAAGGGGTAATTAGTGATAATTAGCGAATTTGTGCATGTTAAAAATCTGGGAAAATATTCATAAATTCTGAAATATTGTTTTAGACCTCTGATGTGAATTTGGGATAATTTGGTTAAGTTTTGCTAATCATATCATAAGTTTCACCCAAACATGCTTAAGGGAAAATATGGGGTTTTGGCTATGTTTGATCCATTTTAACCTATCATATTGTTGTTTTGGTGTTTGTGGTTGATTATACATGTTGCTATGACTGTATGTTATGCTTTGTGATTATTTAGAATAGTTAGAATAGTCGAAAACGCCGTCGAATGGCGTAAACTGCTCGCTGGAAGAACTGCAGGAAATCAGCCCGAACCGGACCGGATCGGTGGAAGCAAAGGCGATCCAAACCGATGGCGCGACCCGATCCGCCGATGCTTGAAGACCACAATCCGACGACGTGATCCGATCCGAGCCCTCCACCACGATCCACCTTCACGATCCGCTAGCAGCTCTAATCGCCAGAAGGAAGCACGACCCGATCCGACAGGGGCCCCACGAACTGATGAAGCACGACCCGACCCGAAGGAGCTTGTCATGAACCGATCCGTGGCGATGGACTTGGATACTCCAACCCGATCCACTGAAGGGTACTCGAACCGATCCAATGGAGCTGGAGGACCACGAGTTGATGGCGTGACCCGATCCGAATGGAGGAACTCGACCCGAACCAGTATGGTGACTGCGAACCGAACCAGGAGGCTATGAACTGAATGAAGACCGATCCGGAGGATGATGACTAAAACCCGAGATGCAAAGGTAGTCCAAATGGAAGTTAGAGCTCAGGATCCCGGACCCAGTTGGAAACCAATGAGTTCACTTCATGGTTGGGCTTTGCTGCGGGACGTGTGCAAAGGGGTTGTCGGTATTCATAACTTTGGTTCAACACTGAGAGATGGATGGTGGGCTTGTAGTGATAGTTACACGGGATTGGATTCCGTCATGGCCCAAAGTATTAGGTGACCAAAGTAGTGGATATCGTATGCTTTGCGCACTGAGTAAGGGAAGTGAGGATGATTGCTATGCTTGATTGTTTGACATCGCTATGACATGCACACCCCCACCCCCGTTATCTTTACACCATTTGAAAGGACAACTTAGAGTGTTGTACAGTGTGTAGTGTTAACTCTTTGGTTGCAGGTCCAGGTTCAGGTATGATTGGATTATACCTGTTATTATTCTGTTTAGATGCTTATCGCTCATACTAGGCTTTATGTCTGACCCAGAGTTTTATGTCTCTTCTTATTACTCTGGGTGCTCAAACGAGCAGACTAGAGACAGGTTGTGGTTAGCTGGTGATGCGCGAGTAGCTGATTCGGAGGCGAGCAGGAGGCTTCCACGTATGATATATAGATATTCTCCCTGTGTCGTTGGTGGTCGCTACTTGGGCATTATTAGTGTACCTTCTTTATCTTGCTTTTGCTTTGAGACAGTTTGAAAAGTTGTAATAAGCTATATTTTGGATTTCCGCTGCTATGATGCTCAGTTCTGGTTTTTAGCTTATGCACTGTCTCTCCTGTTTATGTCAAGTTTGTTATTATTATATTTTGTTCTATGCGCTGAGAGACATATTACAGGTTCCTTGATTAGCCCATTCTCTTCTTTCTTTTTCTTCTGGCGACCGTCCCGTGCTAACTGGATATGTGTACAGCGCACTTTTGGAGTAAATGTCGGTTGGTGCGGGGCGGGCCGTCACAGTTTGGTGAACAAAAAGTGCAATCTATTGGGTTGGGAGGAAAACATAGTTGCAGAGGGGACGATAGCAAGTACCGATCCTGATGCTTTAGTACATTTTAAAAAGCTTGGAGTTGATGCTTGGAAGATAAGTAATTTATGTTAGAACTATGTCGATGAAACTTATCTAAATCTTTTGGATGTAAACTTATCTAACTTTTTGAAATGTGTTGGAATTTTAAGACTTCTGCTTTATTCTTTTGTTATGTGTTATTATGTGATTTTGATTGTTGCATCAATATTTATTGCATGTTAATATATATATATATATATATATATATATATATATATTACTATTATGAATCTATATGGCAGCAATTATATATAAATCTTCATTTATTTCGCAACGGGCAAAACCTGTTGCAATATAATGTATTACAACGGGCAGAAGCCGCTTGTAATTAATTAGCTATTACAACGGGTTTATAGCCATTGTCATAGAGTCCGTGCACGTGACAGAGCACATTATTACAACGGTCATTTACAACAGTCATTGACCGTTGTAAATTAGAAAGGACCTATTATGACGATGCATATTAGAGCGGGCTTTTGCCCGTTGTGAAAAGCATATAACAACGGTTTTTGCCCGTTGTAAAAGGACTGTTTTGTTGTAGTGATATATGTATATTATATTTATTTAAGTCCACCAATCTTTTTTAAAATAATTATATAGGTTGATGGTTGCTTTCAATTATGTTAAACTACCAATTGTGATTATCCCATCTGACATGAATTCTACTTTTCTTGTTAGAAAACTCATTTGCAACATAAGACCATCCAGTTTTGGAACCATGTACAAGTACGTAGTTTATACCTTCATTGGATGGCTTACGCCTAATTAAACTCAATATCGAAATATTATATGTGTTAATGCAACATAAAACATACAGGTTTCTAATGCCTAAATTCATTTCCTGACCTTTTGAGAAAGAACGAACATCAATCATTTAGTAGTATTTTCAAAATCCCATGTACTTAGTGCAAGATGAACTTACCTTAGTCTACTTCCTATGTCAAGCTTTTGGTTTAAATATAACTGTAGTAGACATGTGGGAGTTGAGCTTGTTTGGGCATGCATGCTTTTACAGGTTTGTGTTAGCTACGTAAAATTCTATTTGTATATGAGCCGCTACGGACAAAAATAAAAATACAGTCATGCCGGATAACGCGCCACGATCCCAAAAGTATAAAAGAAAATGGACAAGATAACTTATTTTGTGAAGCCCCAAAATAGCTAATTTAGGGTGTAAAACACTTCAAATAAAAAGTTGCTTATTTTCCAAAATAAAAATTACAGTAAAATTCTAAAAATTAAATTATAACTACGTCTCAAATATCTTGTCCAAATTCGAAGCCAATATTTATTTATAATTAAATGTATTGTTATGGCTTATAAACGTTCCATAGTAATTATTTCAAAATTTGATTTGGACATAAATAACAATCTATAAACCAAAATCTCAATTTTTCACTTTTGTTGGAAAAATACAGTTTAATTGAATCAAACGTTTCTTGTTTCGAAGAAATCCGACTTATATCGGATCCTGTATATTCGTTTGAAGTTCAAAACTCAATATTACGAACTACAGCAACGTTACAAGCTCGAATTATAATTATATTGTAATTTATATGTTCAAATGTCGTATATAAATATATTCATTATCATAAATTCAATTCTGAACTGAATAAAATCTCATATATTATCCAATTCACACATTATTGTGAATTCAACTATTTTCGACCGTTTCGGGAATAAATATATTATCCCATTATTTATATTAATAAATATAAATCAAAATTATTTAATTTAAGCCAAATTAAATTACCAAACCATTATATAAAATAATTAAACTAATTAATTATTATATCGTTAAAAATACGGGACGTTACAATCCTTTAAACCTTTAATATTGTGGAATTGTTAATTTGATTTTATTGTTTGGGTGTTGATTGTGGATATAAATAAAAAGATTTTTTTTTGGTATTGTTCCTATGTGAATTCAGAATATAGTCTATTTTACTTCCTTTACCTTCTACGGCAAATCCTGGACTTACACAAAAAATTTGTGGATTTAGGTACTATAAATTATGTGTATTCAAATCTCTATTTTTGTTATAAAATAGTAGATTTGGGTACAATAAAACCACATATGACAAAAATCTTATTTTTGTCTAAAAAGCACTCAAAGTGAAAAGATGGTAGAATAGTACTAGAAAGAATATATATATAAAATACTACCTCCGATTCTAAATATAAGATGTTTTAGTTGTTTGCACAAGAATTAAGGAATCAATTAATGGTGCTTGAATTCATACTCAAAATAAGTCTCTCTCTTAAATTAGCTTCTTTTCGTGTGCATCTATCGGTTGAAACATGAATAAATGCATAAAAAGTCACATCATTATTATGAATAACGGATAAAGAGATCATTAAAACCTTAAACATCTTATATTTTAAAACAAACCAAACTTCTTAAAACATCTTATATTTAGAAACGGAGGGAGTATTAATTATTTGTTTTGTCCCTTTTTGTTTATTGATGTAATCCAAAAAGCCTATGATTACAAGTCCATCTTTCGTTATGTTATAATTATTTCCCTATTGATGCTTTGATTTTGAGATAAAGGATTTAGATGGATATTATGAATTGGAGAAATATGACTTGTATGTGTTTTGTTTGGAGTGAAGATTGACATTTCAATGCTTAGTGCATCTTACTTCATGCGCGCCATTTATTATGCATTTATATATGTTTATTATAAAATGTAATATATGTATCTTAAATGGATATTTACTGCGTTTAATTAGGAAACTCATATTAAATGTCCATATTAGGGAATTTGTTTGTTTTGCATGAGTTAATTCCTTGATTAAGATTAAATAACATGTAGACGCAAGGTTAACCCATACTTGTAGTAGAAGATTGCCCGGATTGCCCGGACTGCCCGGCTACCAACAACTACAAGAAATCGGGTTAATGTGAGAGGTATAGTGTCATGAGCCATTTAGCGTGTGTGAAACACCTTGCAACCCTTAGTGCTCCTAATTAACGTCATACTAAGGAATGTAGAGCATTGTATGTATAATGAAACTAACCACATAAACTAAGATTCACAAGACATAAAACAAAAACAACAGAAACATTTACTTTTCAGTAACTTATTATGACAAAACAAAACTTTACACAAAATAAGTCAAAACATATGTCTCGTATATTCTTAACTTAAATAAGACTATACAAATGAAAACTTTCCCTCGCAAGTACAAATCTGGAATATGAAAAATAAACTATCATAAATTTAAGCACACTAAGTAGGATCTTTGACATTAATCTTTCGAAGCTGATAATATCAGTCAATTCCCTTCCCTGCGAGTCTGCTGGGAAAAGAAAAAGTAAGAAAGGGAAGTGTGTCAGACATAAAGTCTTGTGAGTGATGTAATTATTAGCATGATTGAGTAAAATAGGAAAATAGACTCAATAACAATTCTAGTGACGAAATCCAGAAAGGGTAAGGAAGTGATGGGCTCTTCTGGTGTAACTTTTCTGAGGCGCAGTGCTAGAAGAAGCTTGGAAGCGGGACATCCTCAGGAAGGTAGTGTTTCTGTTGCAGATTTTCTAAACAGTTTATCCAATGATCAGTTACATTCTTTAGCTAGTAGTTCTGGTTTTGTGCTTAATAATGTTGAATCTGGTATTGTTGACTTTAAAATGAAGGAATCAAAGAGAGCTAATTCGTTAAAATGATTATAGTTTCCTAGAACGTAAGGAATTTAGGCAAACCCAAAAAATGCCTTAAGGTTAAAAAAATTCTTGCATCTTTTAACCCTAACATTGTATTTTCGCAAGAAACTAAGATTGCATGCTATGATAATTTCTCTTTCTGTTCTTTGGGAGGTGGTTTCTTGATGGTTGGAGTTCTCTAAATGCAATTGGTAGTGCTGGTGGTTTGCTTATTGGTTGGAATTGCAAAAAGTGGGAGTTGAAACAAGAATACAAAGGATTACATTGTTTGAGTATTGCCTTGTGTTTTAAAAGCTCAGGGGTGGTTTATTACTTCACAAATGTATATGATCCACATACCAAAGATGAAAGAAAAGTGTTATGGGAAGAATGTTTGTCATTTGATGTTTCATTTCAAGGTCCTTGGCTGGTTGGTGGCGACTTCAATGTTACAAGGTTCCCATTTGAGAGAAATAGAAGAATGGAGGATTATGGTGAAGATATGGAAGACTTTGGCGATTTTGTTAGAAACTGCAATTTAATTGATCTGCCTCTTTCTAATAGAAAGTTTGCATGGAATAACGGAAGGGAGGATCCAACTTTGGTTAAATTGGATAGATTTTTCATTAATCCAGCTTTTGAAGATATTCATCCATTTACATCTCAACGTGGCCATGCTTCCATCATTTCTGATCACTGCCCAATTATATTTGATTCGGGTGATGGAATTTTGAGGAAATATGTTTTCAGGTTCAAGAAGATACGGTGTGTTGAAGAAGGTTTTGATGATTTGCTATCTTCAAAGTGGGCAGAGTTCTCTAATCTTGGGGAAGCTGCTAGCTCTATTAGTAGAAAACTGAAGCTACTGAGAAGTTTTCTTAAGAAATGGAATAAGGAAGTCTTTGGTTCTCTTAGAAAAAGAAAAGAGGCTCTACAAAGCGAGATTCTGAATTTAAATATCATTGCTGAATAACGTTCATTAACTGTTATTGAAGGATGTTGTCCTAAAAATAAAGAGAAAGAACTTTTGAAACTTATTGATCAAGAGGAAATTTACTGGAATTAGAGAGCAATGGGTTAAAGAAGGTGACAAAAATACAAGATACTTTCATCGTATTGCTAATGGAAGGAGGAGGTCCAATATGATTTGTAGCATTTTTCAAGTTGGGGTTGAAGTGATCAAGCAGGAAGATTTAAACAAAGTGTTCACTGATTATATTTTATTGATTTTTGGGACTCACAGTGGTTCGAGAGTCAATGTGAACTGGAACCTTTTGTATCCTGTTAATTCAGATCTTTCGAATCTTGATATGAATTTTTCAGAGGAAGAAATCTGGACTGCCTTAAATGAAATGCCTAATGATAAGGCTCCAGGACCGGGTGGTTTTCCAATTTTCTTCTTCAAAAAATATTGGAGGTGGATCAAAGCTGATATTTTAAGGATTTTTAAAGATTTGGAGGATGGAACTCTCAACTTTGAGAAAATTAGTTATGCTAATGTGTTCTTATCTCTAAAAAAGAAGGTTGCACAGCTCCTTCAGATTTTAGACCCATTAGTCTTCTCAATTGCACTTATAAGCTGATCACTAAAGTGTTGGCGAATAGGCTCAAGTTGGTGATGGATGATTTGATCAACAGGTCTCAAACTGCTTTCATTAAAGAAAGGTATATTTTAGAGGGTGCTGCTCTGGTGCAGGAGGTGGTTTCATACTGTTCCAACAATTCTATTCCTCGTGCAATTTTGAAGTTAGACTTCGCAAAAGCCTTTGAAACGGTGGACTGGGATTTCATTATTGATCTTCTGGCTGCTAGAGGCTTTAGAGCTAGATGGATCTCATGGATAAAGGGTATCTTCGCTGCAAGCAAGGTTAATATTTTTGTTAATGGTGTAGCTGGTAAGACAATTAGCTCTAAAAGAGGTTTGCGACAAGGCGATCCTTTGTCTCCACTCTTATTTGATCTTGCGGCATATGTTTTTACTCGAGTTTTGAGAGTTAGTTGTGCTAGTGGACTTCTTAAAGGCTTTGGGGATAATTTCATAGTTGGTGGAATTTCTTCATTACACTATGCTGATGATACCATTTTTTTTATTAGTCTGGAGTGTAAATTCATTGCTTCTTTGAAATTTATTCTCTATGCTTTTGAGAGCTTATCTGGTCTCCAGATTAACTTTCACAAGAGTCCAGTTTTGACGATTGGGGTTGATGAAGAAGTGAGATGCAATATTGTTGACATATTAAATTATAAGGTTGGCTTCTTCCCTATAAATTACTTGTGTCTATGCATTAGACTAGATAAATTGCTGAAAGATGATTGGTATTCTTTGATTAATAAAGTTGATTTGAGACTATCTAAATGGAAGGGTAATTCTCTCTCAAAAGCTGGAAGGTTGATTTTGATGGATTCAGTGCTTTCAGCTGTTCCATTGTATTGGCTGTCCTTTTACAGATTTCTAGAATGGGTTTTAAATAAAATTTATAGTATTAGAAGAAGTTATCTCTGGTCTGGAAAAAATAATGCAAGTGCTGCTATTTGTTTGGTATCTTGGAATCAAGTTTGTAAATCAAAGTCTCAGGGTTGTCTAGGTGTTATGAATTTGAAGGAGATGAATTGTACATTGTTATGCAGATGGTTATGGAGCATTATGTCTCGCAAAAATTCATTATAGTGTGAATGGGTGTCAAACACTTACTATAATGGTATTTTCTCCTTATATGTAAATGTTGGACATCCATCAGTTTTCTGGAAAGGGGTTCTCAGCACTATTCATGTCTTTAGATTTAATGTCAATCTAAAGGTCAACAATGGCAAATGGTGTTCTTTTTGGCATGACAGATGGTTGCTACCAATTGCTCTATCACAAGAGTTTGCTGAGTTGTTTGTGATTTCGAGTGATAAATGTGCTAGAGTTGCTGATGTTTATGATTCCTCTTTAACAGGATTTAAATGGACTTTGAGTTTCAACTATATAATTAAAGGAAGAGCTTTATGTCAACTCTCTAATTTGTTTAATTTGCTGGATTCAGTGACGATTAATGAAGAAAATGACTCGGATTGTTGGGGAGAAAAGAAGAGGTTTTCAGTGAATAATTGTTATAAGCTTCTTAATTTCTCAATTTCTCTAACAGATTTTTTTTTTTTGGTTTTGAGAGTATATGGGGTTTTTCAAATATTCCTCCCAAAGTGAAGGTGCACATGTAGATTTTGATGCATGGAAAGCTTAACACTCTTCATATGTTGAAAATAAAAAATTTGAACGTCATGGAGAAGTGTTGGTTTTGTGGTGATCCTCTGGAAGATTATCTGCATCTCTTTTGTGACTGCGATGCTTCCTTTTATATTTGGAGTAAATGTTTGGTTCATCTTAACGTTGACTTGAGATGGAGAAGTTCTGTTCATGATCAGCTTGCTTTTTGGGATTCATGTTGTTCTTAAGATTTGGCATACATTAATTTTTCGTTTTGTTGGGTGATTTGGCATGAGAGAAATAATAGATGTTTTAAAAGCATTGCGAAATCTAATAATGCAATTCTATTTCAAGTATTAAGCTTTTATTACAAAAAGGCAGGCGTTGATAGCTGGAAATTAATGGATTTACTTGAAGATTGAATGGGCGTCTGGGTTCATAGCTGATGGATGATGAATTTTGCATGGATCTATCATGTATTTTGGCCCCCGCGTGGGTATGATAGTTGTATATATCGCTTCATGCTAGCTTATTTTGGATTGTAACTTTTATGTAGCCACTTTGTATTCATGCAGTTATTTAAGTATGGCGTGAGGCTCTCTTGAACCTCACTATCTTTGGCGTTAAAAAAGACAGTTCTAGTGTCAAGTAGGGTAATTTCTGTGTACTATTACAATAGGCATACATACTGGAATGATTTGCAAGGAAATATATTTGAATCGTGCGAGTAAAGACTTATTCGATTGTTTGTCTAGTTCAGCTGATCTTGATTATTTGTGTAACAACCCAGAAATGCGAGCCAATTTAAAAATTTTATTTTGGCAATTTTGATGAATTTTGAATATTTAAAATGAATTATTTTAAATAATAACGACGAAAATTTATTTTGAATAGAATTAGAACGTATATATTTATATAGATCGTCGTTAGAATATAAATATTTATTTTAAATTATAAAAGGAATTGAAAATGGCGCGGTAGTTCGATAATTCGATTTCAAATTTCAAATGAATGTACCAGGTGCAAAATAAACCGAATTTTGGCGAAACCAAAAATATTTGAATCTAATCTTGAATATCTTTCCAACGAATCCGAAAAATCAAAATTTCATAGCGGGAATCAAAAGATATGTCTAGTTGAAAATTCTGAATAGTCGCTACGGAATTCTAGCCCTTAAAAATGGAATTTTTGCAAACGACCTCGGATTTCGACGAAACCACTTTTGTTGGATCCGTGATGTGAAGTTATTGCTAGGTTTCAAATTTCGTAATTTTTCGAATCAATATGTGAGCATGGAAAAGGAAAACGCGTTTGACCAGTTTTAGTTGATTTTAATCGACTGGAAAATGACCATTTTTCAAACGGTCTCAGAATTTGACGAAACTAGTTTTGTTAGGACCGTGTCGTCAATACGAAGCTAGAAAATATTTTTCTAGAATTTTTTGAGTTAGTATGTGACCCCAGTAAATTGAAATGCGCGTTCAAATTCAATATATAGAGTTATAGGTTGATTTTGACGAAAACTGATCGAAACGATCGAATTGGCCTACGTGGCATATCCCATTGTGTTTGGAATGGGGGTAATTAGCTATGGACGACAGTCGGTGGGTTGGATTTCGAGGTCAAATAAAAAAGGTACCTTTTTGAAATTAAAATAAAAAAAAAATTCCTATACCCTCACCCCTCTTCTCTCTCTACCCTTCATATCGATTTTAAAATAAATAAATAAAGAGAGAAAGAAGGGAACGGAGCCCCGTCGCCCCCTACCCACGAACGCCGGCCGCCTCCCCTAGCTTCTCCTCCCTCGCCACCGACGATCGCACGCCACCCCCTTTCCCTCCGGCGCCTCCTTTCCCTCATCCCCCTCCTGCAATCGACGAGCCTCCAAACCCTAGGCCGCCGTGACCTGCTCCCTTCCACCAAATCAAAGCGTCCACCTCCTCCGACCCTCCACCTAGCTACGACGCCGAGCACAGCATCCCTCGCCCCCTCGCCGACCCTCGCCGTCCAGCGACCTCCCCTTTTACCAAAGACAGTAGAAATGGGTTAGTTTTCTTTTTATTTTATTTTATTATGCTTTGGTAGATAAATTTTATTTATATGAAATTGTTAGTTTTATGTAAATAAAGTTGAGATTTTTGAATTAGAAAAAGGTATGATTTTTATAGGTGGAAAGATATGATTTTGATTTGTTTAAAAATATATGGTTTAGTCATATGAAATTGCGCTGTAAAAATCTAATTTTTATAATGTAGATTCGAAAGGAAAGTACGATCTTTAGCATATAAAAATATTATTTTTATATGTATAACTTTGCAGTAAAAATTTGATTTTTATTATAAGAACATCGATAAAAAGATGTGATTTTTACATGTGTAGAGAAATAAAAATGTGATTTTTTTATTTTAGATCAAGCGATAAAAATATAATTTTTATATAGAAAGAAGCATTGTAAAAATATATGAAATAAAAATATGATTTTTATTTATTGAATGAAGCAATAAAAATTTAATTTTTATTTGAACAGCGGGACAAGAACTGCATTGGAATTTCAAGCAGATCAAAAAGGTTCAGCGGTTCAAAAGCAAAGCACGGCGGATTGGAACCCTCTGTGAGAACTTCTCACCTTTAATTTAATTTTTCTAGTTAACATATATACTAGGATGCAGACGGTGTTTAGTAGCACCCGACACCCGTCGTCCACAGACCATGGACGGCTTGTATGCTTGTTTGTTTGATTTTGATGTGTAGTTGATTGTGTGATGTGAAATGAAATAAAATATTTATGTAGTTAAAAATATTTTATAGTTGAAAATAGAATTTTTAACATGAATGTGAATAAATAAATATAAACAAATAGGACGATTTGTTTATATACACACATTTGACTGATATTGATTGGGACGATAAATTTTACACATCGCCCAACTGCACAAATAAAATCTGTGTTTGATTGTTTGAAACCCCACATGGGTATTGGAATGATATTTGGCGTACACTAATCCCAATTATTTAGCTATATGTCGATCGATTGGTCGACAGACTGTGTAAGCATTAATTATTTACATTTAATGCTTATGCAGTTATGTGGTGCACTCTGGATGATGGTTGATTATTTATCGTTGTTATTTTATACATGTGTTGTAGAAAATCCATATAATTAACATTATATGGTAATTGATTGGGCCTCATTCCAGTTTTGAAAAAAAAAGAAATATTTGAAGTAGAAATATTTGAAATATAATATTTGAAAATAGAAATATATGAAGCCAAGTTGATTAGATTGACGCCATTTTGACGCGAACGATATTTATATCGATTTTATTCATTTTTCGATGAATATTGAAAGTGATTTCGAAATTCGAATTAAATTGAAAAGAATAAAAATTCGAATTAAACTGAATAGAATTGAAATTCGAACTAGATTGAAATAAAATTGAAATCGTTTTGAATTGATCAATTTGAAATGAATTTAAAACGAATTTGTAAGGGAAAATTTAATTTTGATTTGAATTTTAAAATAAAGTTGAAATCATTTTGAAAACGAATTTTAAACGATTTATAAAATACGTTTTGAAAGGAAATCGACGAAATATATATTATATATATATATATATATATTATATATATATAATATAATGGCCTGAATAGAACGCGCCGCGCTGCGGTAGTTCGTGAATTTCGACCATTGACTTCGAATTGACATTACAGGAGATCCGACCGTTGGATTCTCCTAAAACTGGAACCGTTGGGTTCGTATCGAAAAGCGCTTTCTAATGAATATTAGAAATTTGAAATCTAACGGTTGGATTTGGAATTATGTCCAAATCAAATTTGGCAAAGGTCGCTGTAAGTGCAGTTCGATGGTCGTTGATGGAAATCGACTGTACGGGCCTTGATAAAATTATTAAAAATAGTAATAATTTGTGTAAAATCATAAGAAATGATTTGTGAAGAATTGGGATGAAAACCTCCACTTTTGAAAAGATAAAAATAGATTTTTATCGAAATGAACTAGTTTTGAACTAGAATTATAATTCTATTTTTTTTTAAATAAATAAATTGAATTTGAAAAGGGTTTTAAAAGTAACCAGAGTTTCAAGTAATTGAATTGGAATGGATTTGAATTGAAATTGTCTTCGAAATATTTCGATGTTGGATTTCGTGATTATACAGATATTGTTATGGAAATTTGAAAGATATATATATCGTTATTTCCAATACGATATTTGTTGGTCGTAGAATTTGATATTGAATATAAGCCGATATATTTTCTATTCAGAGCCTTGTATTTAATATCAAATGTGATTTGGGTTTGTTGTGAATGGTGTCTTCATTAACACTGTTCTTAAGCCCAGTTGAGAAAAAGATTAAATCTTTTTATTTAAATTTAAATGAATTGTACCAATTAAATAATATTTAATCGGAATTGAATTGGTATTGATTTTGGGGTTTATCGTGTACAGTGTTTTAACACTTGTTCTTTAACCCGATAATCAATGAGATGCGATTTTGGGTTGTCGTGAATGGTATCTTCAATAATACTGTTCTTAGACCCAAAAAGGAGTTAAGAAAATCAGAAACTAACTGGAGGTCAGTTAAGTTGAATGGTTTCTGGGGTATTGATCTGATGTTGGTTTCGGCCTTTGGGGTTAATACTTAAGGAATGGTTAGGGACTGATTGAAATGGAATGTGATTTTGGGTTTATCGTGAACCGTGTTTTAAATGACATTAATTCTTTAACCCAGTCAAAGATTAAAACTAAGTGGAGTTTTAATGAATCTTTAATTAGATTGAAAAGATCGAGAATGGAGTATCACCAGTTTTACTCCAGGCGGTAGTTAAATCTTTAATTTGATTTGAACGTGGAATTGTAATGGAATTTATCGATAACACCGTGGTGTTAGATATGAAGTATGACCGGTTTTACTTCATGGGATAAACAAGTTGGGATTGGGAAATAAAATAAATAATTACTTCGGTGTGGTTCGCTAATCCGACTAGTTTGAAGTGATATTCAAAAGAGGATTAAAGAATAAATTTAAAAGAATTTATCTTTGATAAAATTAATGGGAACCTTTCTCTAAGAATGTGAAATTTAGAAACTAACTGTAGGTTAGCTAAGTAGAATGGTTTCCTAGGTATTGATCTGATGTTTGTTTCGGCCTTCGGGGTTAATATTTGGGGAATTATTCTCTTGATTAATTTACGGTTAGTGACTAATGAATTGGAATGAGGCGTATGTTGTGTTTGTGTAACACTTGTTTATTGTATATGCGAGTTATTCAGAAAGACCGGGTTTATCCCATTCTGAATAACTGATTCGGCGATTAGTCGAAGATGAAGACGGTGGTTAAAGACCGGAAGTCTTCATGTCGTTTGGATAATTACCGATGATTTTGATTGGGCCGTACACCCAAGAGGAGGGAATCGGTTGGTGATCGTCCAAACGTACTTGGAGATCGATGGATATGCGGGGTACTAGGTGCCTCCGGTTTCATTCAGACCCAGAACGGACTTGTAAATGGACTGTGTGTCTGACATTGGATTTTATTCTGTGTGATTGATTTCTATTAAATCTATATCTGTTTGGAGGCGGAGAACTTATTCTCTTGCTTAACGCCCTTCTCTGAGACGTACGAGCTCAGGGGTTATATATTGATGGATATCAAACGCATGGAGTGAATTGCCTATGTGGCATTCCTAAGTGGCAAAATGATCAAGGCTTCTGTTGAAAAGCAGAGTCTTATGGTTAATGATCAAAGCACGGCCTGTGTGGCATAGCTTTGTGTAGCATTGATTCGCGAGCCTCACACCCCGGTGGTGAATCAAAAACGGGAGAGGACCTCAGGGAGGACATGTGTTTCTTTCTAGTTAGAAGTGGCGTCAGTGGTTTTACATGCCCTGACAAGTTTGACTTATGTGGTTGTTGCTGTTGCGAGGCGCCTCGGTTTAATCAGACGATCCGGGTCCGATGGAGTCATTCGTTGGCTCATTTACGCCCTAAAGGGCGGGGAAACGCAGTGTTCAGGCATTTTAATCCACATTGGTGGACTGGCCCTGGCGATCCAAGGGCCCACCTGAGTCTGGGTCCTGAGGGGCGGGCTAGAGCGTCTCGAATCGGTAGAGGACTATCTTTTGCCTCGGTTCACAGATGGAAATCCAACTTCCAATACGTGACGTTTCGATTTTAGTTGTAATCCTATATATGGCGACATAGTGGGATGGGGCGCTTATGTCGTCTATGATTGATACTTATGATTTGAAGTTGTTTTATACACTATGCACTTAAAATAGTATCAAATGATTTGTTTTAAGCTTATCAAGCATTCTTTGGCTATTATAAGTTAAAACCCTATCCTCCGTCTTGCGTTGCATTGTGTGATGGGACCTGGGTCTTATAATAGCTTCATTGTTCTTTATTTAGCATTGCGTTGTTGTTTTATGCACTGGTATTCTTGCAAGGAAACCCGTTCCGTGTTATACGACGTGGTCCCTTGATTTACCTAACTTTAAAATAAAGATTAATGACTGTTTTAGTTCGCACACCAGTCACATGACTGACCTGGGGTTTATTGTTTTAACCTAAACTCTGGGTGCCCTTATTTTGACAAGGGCAGCTAGTAGTTTTGGTTTTGCAGATTTATATTCACAGGATCCTAGTTTACAGCTGGAATGATATCCGGAAAGCTTTGTATCCGTATATCTCCTTCAGTTGTGTATTGTATTATTTTTCCGCTGCGATGTATTTAAATGTAATTTAAATCTCTTATATTTTCTGTGTAATGTTCATTTATACTCTGTATATTCTTGTATCTGATGGAATTGTTGTAATAAACAATGAAATGTTTTTCTGTTTGTGTTCTATTTTGTCTTGTTCTCTAGATCATCCGGGCTTTCCTAACCGGGGAAGTAACGGGTTTTCACAGTTGGTATCAGAGCTTTGGTTTACAGAACTCGAGAATAGGACACGTTAGAACCGTACGAAAGAATTCATCAGATATTGGATTAGTATTATCCAATTAGAATAACTCGTTAGAGGTGGGATCAGTAGTATCCTAGAACGAGTGTGAAGAGTATATATTTCAAATGAAAACAATTTTGTTTTGAAATTTAAATCGTTTTATACGTATTTGAATATTTATTTATTTTGAATTTGGGCAATCAAGTATATAAAGATTTTGCATATACGCGTCATGAACGTATATTCGAATTTTTAATATACTGGATAGATATAGAATCACATTCTAGTCGCCCGGAGACTGTACTGATAATTGTCATGACATCATCAGTATTTATGTTCGTGTTTCGAAGGTGTGATATCTATATATTTCCATTAGACTGGTGTGAGAACCAAAATATAGCTAGAATACATTATTGTGAATTGGCATCAAAAATGTGATTTTTGTATATATATCAAAATTATGAATTTGAAACGTTAATTCACTAATTAATTGATGTTTGTTTATTTGTTTGGTAATTTTGAACCATTATGCCTAATTGCATCAAATGTTGAATTGTATCGAAAATGATTACAATTGCATGCATATACATGTATATCTGTTGAACAGGTCATAGCAAGGAGGCTAGAGCAGAGAAATAAAATTGTATGCCTGACAAATAGGTACATGTTTACCATAATTTACTGTTTTGTTTGGGTGATGATGATTTTATGAGCCGATTGGGTAGCCGCTTGGCCTTTTCTTTTTCTTTTTGAGATCAGAGGGCCTGTATGGCAATTTCGGGAATTTTTCGGTGCTCCCGGTGCAGGGGAGGTTATGGCGAATTTTTTTGAAAATTTAGGGTGTTAGCCAAACTTTTTGAAAAATTTGGAAGTTTTTAGAAACTGAAAAGTTGAAAAACTTAAGCCATAATTAAAACAATGGAAGTTGAGTTGATTTGTAAAACAACTTTCGGCTTCATTCCTTTTCGGGGACGAAAAGTTTTAAGTGGGGGAGATTGTAAAAACCCAGAAATGCGAGCCAATTTAAAATTTTTATTTTGGCAATTTTGATGAATTTTGAATATTTAAGTTGAATTATTTTAAATAATAACGATGAAAATTTATTTTGAATAGAATTAGAACGTATATATTTATATAGATCGTCGTTAGAATATAAATATTTATTTTAAATTATAAAAGGAATTGAAAATGGCATGGTAGTTCGATAATTCGATTTCAAATTTCAAATGAATGTACCAGGTGCAAAATAAACCGGATTTTGGCGAAACCAAAAATATTTGAATCTAATCGAGAATATCTTTCCAACAAATCCGAAAAATAAAAATTTCATAGTGGGAATCAAAAGATATGTCCAGTTGAAAATTCTGAATAGTCGCTATGGAATTCTAGCCCTTAAAAATGGAAATTTTGCAAATGACCTCGGATTTCGACAAAACCACTTTTGTTGGATCCGTGATGTGAAGTTATTGCTAGGATTCAAATTTCGTAATTTTTCGAATCAATATGTGAGTGTGGCAAAGGAAAACGCATTTGACCAGTTTCAGTTGATTTTAATTGACTGGAAAATGGCCATTTTTCAAACAGTCTCAGAATTTGACGAAACTAGTTTTGTTAGGACCGTATCGTCAATACGAAGCTAGAAAATATTTTTCTAGAATTTTTCGAGTTAGTATGTGACCCCGGTAAATTGAAATGCGCGTTCAAATTCAATATATAGAGTTATATGTTGATTTTGATGAAAACTAATCGAAACGATCGAATTGGCTTACGTGGCATATCCCATTGTGTTCGGAATGGGGGTAATTAGCTATAGACGACAGTCGGTGGGTTGGATTTCGAGATCAAAATAAAAAGGTACCTTTTTGAAATTAAATAAAAAATATATATATTTTCCTATACCCTCACCCCTCTTCTCTCTCTACCCTTCATATCGATTTTTTTTAAAAAAAAAGAGAAAGAAGGGAACGGAGCCCCGTCGCCCCCTACCCACGAACGTCGGCCGCCTCCCCTAGCTTCTTCTCCCTCGCCACCGACGATCGCACGCCACCCCCTTTCCCACATCCCCCTCCTGCAATCGACGAGCCTCCAAACCCTAGGCCGCCGTGACCTGCTCCCCTCCCCCAAATCGAAGCGTCCACCTCCTCCGACCCTCCACCTAGCTACGACGCTGAGCACAGCATCCCTCGCCCCCTCACCGACCCTCGCCGTCCAAGACCGACCAGCGACCTCCCCTTTTGCCAAAGACAGTAGAAATGGGTTAGTTTTCTTTTTGTTTTATTTTATTATGCTTTGGTAGATAAATTTTATTTATATGAAATTGTTAGTTTTATGTAAATAAAGTTGAGAATTTTGAATTAGAAAAAGGTATGAATTTTATAGGTGGAAAGATATGATTTTGATTTGTTTAAAAATATATGGTTTAGTCATATGAAGTTGCGCTGTAAAAATCTAATTTTTATAATGTAGATTCGAAAGGAAAGTACGATATTTAGTATATAAAAATATTATTTTTATGTATAACTTTGCAGTAAAAACTTGATTTTTATTATAAGAACTTCAATAAAAAGATGTGATTTTTACATGTGTAGAGAAATAAAAATGTGATTTTTTTATTTTAGATCAAGCGATAAAAATATAATTTTTATAAAGTAGAAGTATTAGAAATATAATTTTTATATAGAAAGAAGCGTTGTAAAAATATATGAAATAAAAATATGATTTTTATTTATTGAATGAAGCAATAAAAATATAATTTTTATTTGAATAGCGGGACAAGAACTACATTGGAATTTCAAGCAGATAAAAAAGGTTCAGCGGTTCAAAAGCAAAGCACGACGGAGTGGAACCCTCTGGGAGAACTTCTCACCTTTAATTTAATTTTTCTAGTTAACATATATACTAGGATGCAGATGGTGTTTGTAACACCCCACCTCCGCTAGGGTCACTCACAAAGGGAATGCACTAGTTTTGGAGGGGTATTATCGAGATAACATCACAGAATTATCACAAGACAGAACATTAAAAAAAAATTAAGTAAACAGCGGAAGAATTTATGAGCAAAACAGAACTTCATTTTATTCCAAAATAAACCATGTCTCTTACAAACATTTCAAATAACTTCATTACAACTGTCTTGTAATAATAGCCAAAGAAGCAATAACTTAAAAACAGAAAAAAAAACAGCTTATTCCCCAAGTGCAGTAAAAGAAGCAGCCATAGCAAACCGTACATGCCGAGCCAAAACAAGTGATATCCAAGCTAAGAGCTAGTGTTCCCTCCCTGAGAACCTGGGGGGGGGGGGACGAAAGAAAAGGAGGCGAAAGGAAAAGGGTCAGTCATAAAGACTGAGTAAGTCCTAGTGACTTTCAGTGTAAAAACGGTTAAAACAACCTGTCATGTATGAACTGGAACTAAAATTAAGAATGGTGTCAAGGTGAACAAGATAGACTAAGGTGATCAGGATAAGTCAAGACAAGTCAAGTAAAGCATCACATGTTTGAGATTCGTTGCATCGACTGTACTAGTATACTAAGCCCATATCACAAGTTAATCACGAAATAAATCCCACGGCCCAATATCTTGAAATGACCCTGAAACGGGGTCTGACCCAAGTCCGGGGTCCTACGGAGCGATTATCTAGTCGATCGGCTCCCTACAAGTTCTAGCTCGTCAAGTGTCCGTGTCGTACGGCTAATCACGAATGTAGTCACCTGTGCTGGGTCCACCTTCGGGTGTATCAGCCCTAGGGTGTCAACCCTTGACACGATTCAAGATGCACAGATAAATCTACGGATACTCAGTGCCTGCCCCGGAATACGTGCACGACCGTAGTCCATCGAACCTACACTGGCATACCCCACTGCCGTCGTTCACCTCTTACAATCAGCCCAGCAATCGTGCCCCACCCGGCCTAGCCCCAGGGTACCTTGATACATCTAGAGGGTTACTGCTGAAAAGGGTCGTGTCTAGGGTTTCGCCTAACAGATTAGGTCATGTAATTCGTGACCTAACCCGCCTAACCGATTAAGTCATGTAATTCGTGACTTAATCCTTTTCCAGTCTAGTTGTGTCAAGATGGTTAAGTATGTCATTTAAATTCGTGACTTAACCCGCCTACGTGTCATGTCAAGTTGGCTAAGTGTTGTCGTTTCAAGTTCATGACTTAGCCCTACAAATCGTGTTCAAGTTGGTTAAGTTGTCTTTTCATGTTCATGACTTAACCCTAATTGGCATTAATTGATTCGTTAATGCACCGAACCACTCACATTGGATCCTATTGTTCGTAGCCACTGGATTTGCTGGGCGGTTCCGGGCAGGTTTACACTACGAACTCAACCCAACCTCGGGTTTCAAGCGCGATGTGACCAACTACCCACATTGGATCCTATTGTTTGTAGCAACTGGATTTGCCAGGCGGTTCCGGGTAGGTTTACACTACAAACTCAACCCAACCTCGAGTTGGCCACTTTCTTGTTTTCTAAAGTCATGCCCATGTTCTTATCAGATTTGTGCTATTTTCATAGCATGTTCATATGTCAATTACGTGTCCAACTAAGGCATGTTTCAAGTCAAGTTATGGCATGTTCAAGTCGAGTTTTCGTGCCATATTTCATGTTCTACTTATGCCAAATTTCACGGTTTATGATTATAATAAATTCAAGTTTTTCCTATTCTACCCAATCGTATCCCCAACGTATATAAACGTACTTCGTTCACAAGCATAAACAATTCAAGAGATAAAGGGGAATAACACCAAACATGTGATAGGCATACGTGACAATTCCAACATCACTTGCATAATAAACAGGCTATAACATATCACATGGTTTCAATACTAGCATGATGATGACTTGGCATAGTAATGGTTCCAACTTAGTTCAACATGATGAATTCAACTTTACATCCTAGGCATAATAATCATTGCGGGCATAACATGAAACATTAAGGCATGGTAATTCTAATAGGCATAGTGGATTCAAATTTAGTATTTTTAACATAATGATTCTCATCTAGCATTATAAACATAATGATTCCAACTTTTCATCATGACCTAGCAATTCCCAATTTGTCATTAGCATGATAGGTATAGTTTCATTAATATCATAGACATGGTTTAATTAGCATCATAGGCCTGGTTTAATCAACATGAGGATTTCAATGAACATAATGATTCCATGGACATGTATTTGTTCAACTTGAAATAAAATTAAGCCCAAGTGATCCACAACAACATCAACATCATGATAAGTTTAACTTGCAACATTAACATAGCAATATTCCCAAATTTTGATTCAAAGTTAAACAATATAAACATGGATTAATAATAGTTCCTAAATCCGGTTTCAATTCATAGCATGTCCATGTTATTTCAGCGTTTTTGCCTAAAAAGTAACATAGAACTTACAATATGAAACAAGCAATCCAAATCAAAACTTTAAATCAAATAGCCCTAAATCCGTTGTCTAAAGCGTCGTAGTTTTTGTAGCTTCTAGTTGTAGCCTTCAAGAATCATCCTTCGTCTTCTTTAATTTTGTTCTTTGTATTTTTAATTTAGAGTTCTAGGTTTAATGGCAGCTGCATGAGGCTAAAATGAAATAGTATGATTTAAGCTAGGTCTTACGGGTATTTTTATAGTGTTTAGGATTAGTTTAGCCATAGGATAAACCCTAGGATAGATCTGAGCCATCTAAAATCGTCACAAGCCCCCAAAACAAGACCCAGGAGCCAAAACAGGTGCACCAGGCAAATTAGTCCGACCGGGGGGGTCGACCCCTGGGTCGACATGGGTGTCGACCCATTGGGGGGGTCGACACTGGTGTCGACCCTGCCTGGGGCGGGAAAATTCCCGCCCATTCTTCCTTGGTTGTAATTCGAATCTGAATTCGAATTTGAACTATTTTCGGGCTTAGAATTTTCTGAAAACTTCATTGGGCCATAACTTGGTCATACGGACTCCGTATTTCGAAAACTCGGACTCTATTTCGCGTATTTTTCCGAGACGAACGCAATGGCACAGCCCGTTTCCCTTGATTCAGATTTTGGAATTTAATTCTGCCTTGATTTACATTATAACATGTTATTAACAATACAGGTTGTTACAGTGTTTAGTAGCACCCGACACCCATCGTCCACAGACCATGGACGACTGCTATGCTTGTTTGTTTGATTTTGATGTGTAGTTAATTGTGTGATGTGATGTGAAATGAAATAAAATATTTGTGTAGTTAAAAATATTTTATAGTTGAAAATATAATTTTTAACATGAATGTGAATAATTAAATATAAACAAATAGGACGATTTGTTTATATACACACATTTGACTGATATTGATTGGGACGATAAATTTTACACATCGCCCAACTGCACAAATAAAATTTGTGTTTGATTGTTTGAAACCCCACATGGGTATTGGAATGATATTTGGCGTACACTAATCCCAATTATTTAGCTGTATGTCGATCGATTGATCGACAGACTGTGTAAGCGTTAATTATTTATATTTAATGCTTATCCAGTTGTGTGGTGCACTCTGGATGATGGTTGATTATTTATCGTTGTTATTTTATACATGTGTTGTAGAAAATCCATATAATTAACATTATATGGTAATTGATTGGGACTCATTCCAGATTTGAAAAAAAAGAAATATTTGAAATAGAAATATTTGAAATAGAATATTTGAAAATGGAAATATATGAAGCCGAGTTGTTTAGATTGATGCCATTTTGACGCGAACGATATTTATATCGATTTTATTCATTTTTCAATGAATATTGAAAGTGATTTCGAAATTCGAATTAAATTGAAAAGAATAGAAATTCGAATTAAACTGAATAGAATTGAAATTCGAACTAGACTGAAATAAAATTGAAATCTTTTTGAATTGATCAATTTGAAATGAATTTAAAACGAATTTGTAAGGGAAAATTAATTTTGATTTGAATTTGAAAATAAAGTTGAAATCATTTTGAAAACGAATTTTAAACGATTTATAAAATACGTTTTGAAAGGAAATCGACGAAATGTATATTATATTTATTATATATATAATATAATGGCCTGAATAGAATGCGCCGCGCTGCGGCAGTTCGTGAATTTCGACCATTGACTTCGAATGGATATTACGGGAGATCCGACCATCGGATTCTCCTAAAACCGGAACCATTGGGTTCGTATCGAAAAGTGCTTTCGAACGAATATTAGAAATTTGAAATCTAACGGTTGGATTTGGAACTATGTCCAAATCAATTTTGGAAAAGGTCGTTGTAAGTGCAGTTCGATGGCTGTTGATGGAAATCGACTGTACGGGCCTTGATAAAATTATTAAAAATAGTAATAATTTGTGTAAAATCATAAGAAATGATTTGTGAACAATTGGGATGAAAACCTCCATATTTGAAAAGATAAAAATAGATTTTTATCGAAATGAACTAGTTTTGAACTAGAATTATAATTCTATTTTTTTTAAATAAATAAATTGAATTTGAAAAGGGTTTTAAAAGAAACTAGAGTTTCAAGTAATTGAATTGGAATGGATTTGAATCGAAATTGTCTTCGGAATATTTCGATGTTGGATTTCGTGATTATACAGATATTGTTATGGAAATTTGAAGGATATATATATATATATATATATATATATCGTTATTTCCAATACGATATTTGTTGGTCGTAGAATTTGATATTGAATATAAGCCGATATATTTTCTATTCAAAGCCTTGTATTTAATATCAAATGTGATTTGGGTTTGTTGTGAATGGTGTCTTCATTAACACTGTTCTTAAGCCCAGTTGAGAAAAATATTAAATCTTTTTATTTAAATTTAAATGAAGTGTACCAATTAAATAATATTTAATCGGAATTGAATTGGTATTGATTTTTGGGTTTGTCGTGAACAGTGTTTTAAATAACACTTGTTCTTTTACCCGATAATCAATGAGATGTGATTTTGGGTTGTCGTGAACGGTATCTTCAATAACACTGTTCTTAGACCCAAAAAGGAGTTAAGAAAATCAGAAACTAAATGGAGGTCAGTTAAGTTGAATGGTTTCTGGGGTATTGATCTGATGTTGGTTTCGGCCTTCGGGGTTAATACATAGGGAATTTCTCACGTGCTAATTTATGGTTAGGGACTGATTGAAATGGAATGTGATTTTGGGTTTATCGTGAACCGTGTTTTAAATGACATTGATTCTTTAACCCAGTCAAAGATTAAAACTAAGTGGAGTTTTAATGAATCTTTAATTAGATTGAAAAGATCGGGAATGGAGTATCACCAGTTTTACTCCAGGTGGTAATTAAATCTTTAATTAGATTTGAACGTGAAATGGTAATTGAATTTACCGATAACACCGTGGTGTTAGATATGAAGTATGACCAGTTTTACTTCATGGGATAAATAGGTTGGGATTGTGAAATAAAATAAATAATCACTTCGGTGTGGTTCGCTAATCCCGACTAGTTTGAAGTGATATTCAAAAGAGGATTAAAGAATAAATTTAAAAGAATTTATCTTTGATAAAATTAATGGGAACCTTTCCCTAAGAATGTGAAATTTAGAAACTAATTGTAGGTTAGCTAAGTAGAATGGTTTCCTGGGTATTGATCTGATGTTGGTTTCGGCCTTCGAGGTTAATATTTGGGGAATTATTCTCTTGATTAATTTACGGTTAGTGACTGATGAATTGGAATGAGGCGTATGTTGTGTTTGTGTAACACTTGTTTATTGTATATGCGAGTTATTCAGAAAGACCAGGTTTATCCCATTCTGAATAACTGATTCGGCGATTTGTCGAAGATGAAGACGGTGGTTGAAGACCGGAGGTCTTCACGTCGTTTGGATAATTACTGATGATCTTGATTGGGCCATACTCCCACGAGGAGGGAATCAGTTGGTGATCGTCCAGACGTACTTGGAGATCGATGGATATGCGGGGTACTAGGTGCCTCCGGTTTCGTTCAGACCCAGAACGGACTTGTAAATGGAATGTGTGTCTGACATTGGATTTTATTCTGTGTGATTGATTTCTATTAAATATATATCTGTTTGGCGGCGGAGAACTTATTCTCTTGCATAACGCCCTTCTCTGAGACGTACGAGCTCAAGGGTTATATATTGATGGATATCAAATGCATGGAGTGAATTGCCTGTGTGGCATGCCTAAGTGGCAATATGATCAAGGCTTCTGTTGAAAAGCAGAGTCTTGTGGTTGATGATCAAAGCACGACTTGCGTGGCATAGCTTTGTGTAGCGTTGATTCGCGAGCCTTACACCCCGGTGGTGAACCAAAAACGAGAGAGGACCTCAGGGAGGACATGCGTTTCTTTCTAGTTAGAAGTGGCGTCAGTGGTTTTACACGCCCTGACGAGTTTGACTTATGTGGTTGTTGCTGTTGCGAGGCGCCTCGGTTTAATCGGACGATCCGGGTCCGATGGAGTCATTCGTTGGCTCATTTACGCCCCAAATGGCGGGGAAACGCAGTGTTCAGGCATTTTAATCCACATCGGTGGACCGGCCCTGGCGATCCAAGGGCCCACCTGAGTCTGGGTCCTAAGGGGCGGGCTAGAGCGTCTCGAATCGGTAGAGGACTATCTTTTGCCTTGGTTCACAGATGGAAATCCAACTTCCAATACGTGACATTTCGATTTTAGTTGTAATCCTATATATGGCGACATAGTGGGATGGGGCGCTTATGCCGTCTATGATTGATACTTATGATTTGAAGTTGTTTTATACACTATGCACTTAAAATAGTATCAAATGATTTGTTTTAAGCGCATCAAGCATTCTTTGGCTATTATAAGGTAAAACCCTATCCTCCGGCTTGCGTTGCATTGTGTGATGGGACCTGGGTCTTATAATAGCTTCATTGTTCTTTATTTAGCATTGCGCTGTTGTTTTATGCACTGGTATTCTTGGGAGGAAACCCGTTCCGTGTTATACGGCGTGGTCCCTTGATTTACCTAACTTTAAAATAAAGATTAATAGCTGTTTTAGTTCTCACACCAGTCACATGACTGACTTGGGGTTTACTGTTTTAACCTAAACTCTGGGTGCCCCTATTTTGACACGGGCAGCTAGTAGTTTTGGTTTTGCAGATTTATATTCACAGGATCCTGGTTTACAGCTGGAATGATATCCGGAAAGCTTTGTATCCGTATATCTCCTTCAGTTGTGTATTGTATTATTTTTCCGCTGCGATGTATTTAAATGTAATTTAAATCTCTGATATTTTCTGTGTAATGTTCATTTATACTCTGTATATTCTTGTATCTGATGGAATTGTTGTAATAAACAATGAAATGTTTTTCCGTCTGCGTTCTATTTTGTCTTGTTCTCTAGATCATCCGGGCTTTCCTAACCGGGGAAGTAACGGATTTTCACAATTTGCACTTTCATAACTACGAAATGTAATGTACATGATTAAGATAACTTTCTAATACTTCCCATTGGTCGGCTGCCTATCTACCGTTAAACTAATATGATAGTCGATTCCCCTTACACTAAATCAACCCTACCCGGTTGTGAACTGGACCATGTCTTTTACATCACTTTTCCGCAAGATCTCCCTTTATGGCCATCTATCCAGCGCAAGGACCCACAATGTCTTATCTACCCAAATTCAATCCAACCGCATACTCGACCATCGTTGGTACGCATTGCATCGAGATACTTCTTCTAATTATTCATTTATTTACCACTATTCGACATTATATCCTCTTAAATGTCGCTGGTATAGGCCCAGAATCGTTTATCTACCATTATATAGCAAATTTGTCTCCTCCTGAGCGCTGCTAGTACAAACTCCTCCAAACAATATCTTGATTGCTCCCCATCTCGGTCCCTATAACTGAGCTTTGTCTATAGGTATGTTATCTACCATAATTTGGCATTTGCCACTGGTATGACCTCCATTATCTATCTATTAGACATTTATTTAGAATAATTCTGCATTTGTCATTGGTATCGGTTAGCACTTGTAACACCCCACACTTTTCTGCACCCAAATTGCAACAAAAATCGAAACTTAAACACATCCAAGCATGGAGCGTGTATATCTGGTACCTGCAATAAAGGAGCATAAACATAATCAGAGTACGATAAGGTAACACACAGCGGAAACAAAATAGGATAACAAGTATTAACTCAAGTAAAAGTAAGTCACTTTGCCAATACCAAGAATGAGAGAGAAGGAGAACCAAAAGCCAAAGTTAAACACCTATGAGAACGCGACCTTCTCTTGGAAACCTGGGAGGTGGTAATGAGGAGAGGGGAAGAACAAAAAGTTCTGGTGACTAAGAAATTTACAACACAGGTTATAATATATAGATATATCCTATTTGGTTCAACCCAAGATGAATGCCTAACCAGGTTAGTGATTCAAGCCCAACCTAGTAAATGTTTATGCATGACTTTACTACCCTTTCCAAAGTAGTATTGCAGAAGTATTACATCGAGATAGGACGTTTTACTCTAATTTGTGAGGCCATTATACCAGAGCATGTCTGGTTATTAAACTAAGAAGTCAACTATATATTACGGAGTTATATATATATTTCATTCGCTAACCCTTTATTATTTAACGCCTCACTATCAATGATAGATAGGGTGGATTCTCCCGATCGCTTAAGATCCTAGGCGGACCTATTGGTCCTCCAATACATGTCGATGGTTTATTCACATTATCATAAACTAGAGGGCACTGGCTATGGGCCCTACTAGTTAAGGCTTCCGTCATTCACACATATACCCTTACCCCGTGTAAGGTGGTAGAGATGGTACTTTATTGCTCGCTATACCATCTAGATGAACCTATTGAATAACCTCCTTAGTCGCTTATTACTTCCCGTATGATAGATAGCCATATCTGACATTTTAAGTTTCCAGGTTTGGGCAGGCAATAAACACATGTCGTTTAATACCCCTAAACTGAAAGACCTGCTCCTAGGTGGACTCCTAGACCCAAGACACTTAAGACCCAAGGAAGCGGACTACAGGTGAAGATTATTAAGTTCGTGCTGTTAGCCTTTAATACCTTTCCCTATTGGGATAAAATGGACTACGTCATTTAGTCCTTTCTGTCTATTTCCTCTTTACGGAAATATTATATGTACACAGTTTGTTATCGTCATGGGTTCATATGGTTAATAATATTTTACATTATTAACCTACAAAAACCAAATCTATTTTTAATTATAAGATTTATATTCATTAACATAAGGAAGGATGGTTATATCCCCTTTTCCCTAGGATATTTATTTGGCTTCTTACCTAATTTGGACTTAGTATTTGAATGACAATCAATACCATTAATCCCCTTTTTGACACCCATTTTCTTCTTATTTCTTTGTTTATTGCCCCTTTATTACCATAACGATCATATTTCCCTAAGGCAACCATTTATAACCATTGATTTCAATTAATGCCATTTATGAGCCTAATGGCCATAATTTTCCTAAGACATTAATTACAATGGAATATCCTTATTTTATCAGTCCTGGATATATTTAATTGTTGTACCCAAACAGAAATTTCTAATTTAATTTATTTATTTGTTGCCTGTTATAAATATATGTGTACATTCATGCACTAGGCCTCTCACATTAAGGTTGTAACTTGTGGATGCTGGATTTGCCGGTTGGTAACGGGCAGACTTCTACCACAAGTTAAACTTAACTTGTTCCTTACAATTATATTTATTCATTAAACCCCTCACATTAAGCTGACTACCTGTGGTTGCTGGATTTTTCGGTTGGTTCCGGGTAGGCTTATACCACAAGTTGAGCTTAATCTCCTGTCCAAATGCGATTATAATTCAAATTCCTAATCGGAGTGTACAATATTTATCCTAAATAAATTTTAGGAATTATAACCATTATCCTAGCATATTTACTTTCCCCATTCAACAATTGGTTACAACTGTTATTTATTGATTTGCGGTCCTATTTATAGCAATTATTTATATTAATTACTACAAATGGTCACCATAAATTTTTTCATTTAATATGGAATGCAATTTACATATATGATTGCATAAATGAATACCATTCAAACATTCAATACAATGTACATTTTACTGTTTTACCCTGATTTAGATGGATAATATGCATATATTTATATTTTATGTTTTTGTACAGTTAATGTAGTTATCTTTTAGTATTATTATTAATTTTTATTTAAATAATTTGGTTTAATCGATAACCAAACATTCCTTTTTGCATTCAATCTTGCTAATAGGTTTCCAATCTTCCATTAAGACCATTAAGCTGTAATTA
This sequence comes from Allium sativum, assembly GCA_030737875.1. NCBI lineage: Eukaryota > Viridiplantae > Streptophyta > Magnoliopsida > Asparagales > Amaryllidaceae > Allium > Allium sativum. Next base: position 644,018,762 of record CM060922.1, read on the forward strand.
TTGTAACTTATGCCAAATTTGTGGAATAGATGTAATTTCACAAAAAATATATATGTTTATAAATATTTTTGGAATAGTCGATGCGAACTACGCACAAATATTTATTTTTATATTTATGCATACGTTTGCACCACTTTTCCTTTTTAGCTCTTTTTTTCATACTTCTTATGGATTCAAAATGACATCTTTTTGTTCAAAAAGAAGAAAAAGACGTATTTACAATAATTAAGCCAAAACCCAACAGTATTGAATACAGAATAGGTATAATTTCAATCACATAATTTAACAATCATATCTTTCCAAATTCACATGAATTTGATTTGATTTGATATGTATGAACATATTTTTATTTTAGAAATTAGGTTAGAAGAGGAAGAAAAATGGCAGAGCTCCGCTGCCTCTATAGATTTGAATAGAAAAGAATGAGGCTCTACCATTTTATTTATAGGGGTGGAAATGGTCTTGCACCGTTGGATTCATTTCAATTAACATCCGTCCATTCGTTTTATAAAATATAACAAGAATACCCCTCTAAACCTAGCCGCCATTGGGCACTACAGGCCCGAAGCGGTCGACCGCTCCCTAGGAAGGTGTCGATCGCCCTACGGTCAGTTTACCCAATGAGGGCTGGTTATAAAAGGAAAGATATTTAATTATACTGTTTATTTATTTCTGTCCGTTTTTCGTATTTCATCCGTAACTTTTCATATGGACCCCGTTCGCGAAACTCTAAACATGAAAGTTGACCATAATTCTGAGATGAACGCAATGGTTAAAGTTTTGTGGTCTAATTCTATCGTTTGCAGAAATTCTTATTTTTGAGTTTCCAATCAAATAACTATTTATTGTCAATATTCCGGGTTGTTAAATTATTCTCCCCTTAAAAGGAATTTCGTCCCGAAATTCTAACACCTATTTATCCTATCATACACAACCAATTTGTGACATCCATTTTGTAACCATGTGTATATGTGCGTGGTGTACATAATGCACTTTAATAATAAAACATGCATGCAAGATGATTCTAAATCGGGTCCTCTATATGTATACATTGAGATTTTTAAAACACTTTCAAAAATATGATGCAAAGCATTCTAAATATACTGGTAGTTCTATATGAATGCAAATTTTGAAGAAAAAAATTCATCCATAACCTTCACACAATTACGAATAAAAGTGCGAAGCAATCAATTTTGCATCCAAACCCTACCATCTAAAACGCCACACAATCTAATCGTTTCCTATTTAATTTCTCCTAAACCGGAAAAATAAAATCAAAGCGAAGAATTTTAACGTTTCTTCCGCTTACAAATATTCCATTTCCCGCCCTATAGTGGAATTTTCACCTCAGTTACCTAAAATACTCCAAAAACTTCCATCTATAGAATGAAAAAGAGGCTTAGAACAGGCTCTAAAATGTAAAACAAGTTAACTAATAGCTCGCGCGCATCGTTGACAAGGTATGGGAACAACATTTCTAAGGCTAAAACAACATTTTTCTTGTTATCGTTAACATTTTTATTGTATCGTCGATCCTATTGCATGGCTAAAACGCGTACACAAAGCATCCAAAAATATTGCTTACACCGTCCATGTGACCAAAAATCGATTTTTTTCACAAAATTAAATTTCAGCTAAAAGACTTGTCCTGTTTATTTTGAAAATATCTTTTCAAAACCGTTTTACTTTCCAAAAAAAAAATAAGAAAATGACCGTAAAAAAAAATTTCAAACAACATTTTCCAAAAACTTTCAAAAATGTATTTTGCGGAAACTTAAACGATCCAAGCCAATATTGGCGAAGAAGGAAGTCAGTTATGCTAAAAATGCAAACACTGAGATACACACAAGAAGACCAAAATAAATTTTAGCTTTAACAAGGAATGGTGGTTTGTTTATTTATATACCCGTGACGTAGAACCGGTCCTTTGCTAAAATTTATCCAACACAGAATTTTATTCTTTCCGGCCCTAGGTAGACTGTTAGTTTGGATATGAAAATGAGATTTCATTCAAACATGCACGCGTGAATGACGTAAACATTTCCAGACTTAGAAATCTCACTAACCTAAGTCGTGCGATTTAAACAACACAAATAGTTAGAAGCATGAATCACAATAAAACCAAGATCCCGATGATGGAAAGGGATAATAAAAAAAAACAACACCAAAACCCCCAAAACAACAGTTATGAACAACGAGACTACTCGCTCTGCGGCTGGAGCTCATACCAATTTCAATGATCTTTGATTAACCATATTATGGCAGAAAAATGCTCAATCTCGAGTTACAAACACTACTGGTGTTGTTTAAAGGTTCCCGCGTCACCATCTCTTCTAAGAGAGACTTTGCAATGGGAAAGAAACCTACAAAAAAAAATCTCATGGAAACCCACCTAACATTGCCTAAAGATAGCGGCGAAAAGGTGAATTTACATAATGTAACTCCATGAGATAACACACAAGAACACAAGCTGAATCGAATATGATACGACACTACATGATGGTTACATCATCGCTCAAGAAAAAGGTTAATTTTCGCGTCATGCGACACATCTAGTCATAACTTCCCATTTACAGAACGATGTGCTAAACAGGTCACATGTCTACATGGGACGTTCAAACATAGATTTCCAAACACACATAAACCAACATCGAGAAAAAGAGATTTGCTGTAATATCTCCAAAGTCGGTCGAACAAGAGATCATATAAGTCTGTGTACAACACAGATTCCTCCAAAACCTCATCAAGATTCTTCTCAGAAAAACCATCCAAAGATAGCTTAATCTTCATCTCCGGAACGATGATCGCCTTCGAAAGAACCTATTCGAATAAGGTATAGCAAAGGAGAATGCAACAAAAGCACAAATCCTATTCTAAGATCTCGAAGCAATGAGCCGGTGCAAGCCCAACTGCCTTGCCAAATTTTCTTAGCCCTAAAGTGGTAAGACCTTTTTGCTCATTCCGATCCAACCAATTGATCTCTACCTAAGGAGGCTTAAATGGTGTGTGTAGGATCGAATATTGCAACTTAGGTATTATAGGCCAAGAAATGGTCGGAGAGAATAAATTAGATCTTGGAGTATTAGTGAGGTAAGATCTAATGCGCCAACAAGCGCGAAGAGGAGGAGACGAGGTGACGACAAGGAAAGAGAAGAAGAATAGAGATATAGTTCGGCTGGATGAGGAAGAAAGGATGAAAGAAGGGAGTTAAGGGGTAATCTAGATGCAATTTTTACGATTGAGTCCTCAGTCCAAGTTATACCAAACTTATCAACTAATTGACCATCCTAGTATAGCACTAATGGTCAACTACCAAATGAGTTTTGGACAGAGGTTGGATCTTGACCTTATTAGGCCAGATTAAAATATTAATTGTCTCACGTTATCTTTTAAGATTTGACGTGATCCAAAAAATAATTATCCTCATCACCACGGTATTTAAAGACCGTAGTTAAACTCCGAACAAACTCCAAGGATTTATAGTCTCAACAACAATGTTGCTTCTACACAACGAACGAACGAATTCCAAAATAATTCAGCTAGAAATCCATAACATAATTTAAAACAGATTTTCCCCTTACTTAGCAAACAACAAACAGACGATTCAGAAAATCAAATACCCTAAAATCCAGACGAAGGATTTTCCTTAGCCTTTCCGAAGAAAATTTAAAACTTTTCCAACAGTGGAATTTATTGTAAACTAACGGTCTCATATTTATAAATCCGTTTTATTATTACTATTATTTATATTCTAGTTTTATATTTCAAACTGGAAAAACCTTTTTGGTGTTCAAAGATATTAGAGCTTTAGAACCTTAAGGATTAATTGTGGTAATTTCAGTAAATTATTCAATATATATAGGAAGAGGGACACTACAAACTACAAGGAATAAATATTTATTGTTTTTAGGTTTAGTGGCATATTCCTTGTCATTTCTAACTCCATCTTTCCTACCAATCAAACTATATTTATTAAAATTACACAATAGCCCTAAATTTTGAAACATGAATAGATTAAGAATTTAAAACCATATCTTCAAAAACTATATTCCGAAACCGTATTTCAAAACCGTTGAAATCCATTTTTATTTTTCAAATAGTTTTGAAAATAAATTTCTTCGAATACAAGGCCCAGAACTCAATTGAATATCTCAACAAAGGTAGATTTGGAATTTTAACGAAGTAACAAATGGATACACCTTGTACTTATATTTTCAAAATGGATACGACATATTAACGTGGTCTTTTTCCCCATTTTAGATCGAGTAATGGTCTTAACTGGAACTACCAATGAACACCAAACTAGGAATTTATGACTATCTCGATTGTTGCTAGCTTTTTATATTAAGATATATATTTCATTCCAGTTTCCAATCTCGAATCAACGGAATCCACCATATGTCGTCTCATGCTCTTTATGAAGCTATTGCCAATGTACTTTGGGGTAAGACAGAATCGCCTAGAAACTCAAACTCAACATATTTCAACCCTTAGTCGCTTAAAGCCCATTTTATTACTAGGCCGATGACTAATTCATCGTCGAAATAAATTAGAGTCGAGTAAGAAAGACAAAGAAAAACAGAAAAGAAAATCGAATTATGTTATCTCACAATTCCTAAATTAACTAATTCCTTTGATCATTTAACCTAACCTCTAACACCAAATGTAAAACCCCACACTTTTCTGCATCCAAATTTCGACAAAATCGAAAATTAAACACATCCAAGCATGGAGCGTCTACATCTGGTACCTGCAATGAAGGAGCATGAGGATAATCAGAGTACGATAAGATAACTCACAGCGGAAACAAAATAAGACAACAAGTATTAACTCAAGTAACTACCTTTTTCAAAGTAAGCCACTTTGCCAATACCGAGCATGAGAGAGAACGAGAACCAAAAGCCAAACTTAAACACCTGTGAAAACCCGACCTTCTCTAGGAAACCTGGGAGATGGTAATGAGGAGGGGGTCAGTACAACAAGTTCTAGTGATTAAGAAATTTACAACACATGTTATAATACACAGATGTATCCCGTTTGGTTCAACCCAAGATGTATGCCTAATCATGTTAGTGATTCTAGCCCAACCTAGTAAATTTTTACGTACGACTTTACTACCTTTACAAGGTAGTATTCTAGAAGTATTATACCGAGATAGGACGTTTTAATCATATTTGCGAAGCTTTTATACCAGAGCATGTCTAGTTATTAAATCGAGAAGTGAACTCCAAATTACGGAGTTATATAAATTCTTTTAATTCGCTTACCTTTTATTATTTAATGCTTGACTATCAATGATAGATAGGGTGGATTCTCCCGATCTCTTAAGACGCTAGGCAGTCCTATTAGTCATTCAATATCTCACGATGATTTATTCACATTATCATAAACTAGAGGGCACTAGCTATGGGTCCTACTAGTTAAGTCTTCCATCATCGACGCATATACCTTTTCCCCGTGTAAGGTGAGAGATGGTATATTATTGCTCGTTATACCATCTAGTTAACCTTATTGAATAACCTCCTTAGTCGCTTATTACTTCCCATTGGATAGTTAGCCGTATCTGACATTTTAAGTTTCCAGGTCTGGGCAGGCAATACACACATGCCGCTTAATACCCTTAAACTAAAAGACCTACTTCCAGGTGGACTCCTCGACCCAAGTCACTTAAGACCTAAGAAAGCGGACTATACGCAAAGATTATTAAGTTTGTGCCCCCATTAGCCTTTAATACGTTCCTCTATTAGGATATAGTGGGCTATGTCATTTAGTCCTTTCCGTCTAGTTCCTCTTTTTGGAAATACTATATGTACACGGTTTATTATCATCATGGGTTCATATGGCTAATAATATTTTCCATTATTAACTTACTAAGTCCTATTCTATTTTTAATTATAAGTTTTATATTCATTAACATAAATAAGGAAGGTTATATCCCCTTTTCCCTAGGATATTTATTTGGCTTCTTCCCTAGGATAATCAATACCATTAGTCCCCTTTTTGACACCCTTTTCTTCTCATTTATTTGTTTATTGCCCCGTTATGACCATAATGGTCATATTTTCCTAAGGCGACCATTTATTTTTAATTATCATTTATTTCAGTTAATGCCATTTATGTGCCTAATGGCCATAATATTCCTTAGACATTAATTACAATAGAATATCCTTATTTTATAAGATATGAATATATTTAATTGTTGTACCCTAACAGACATTTCTAATTTAATTATGTATTTCTTGCATGTTTTAAATATATGTGTATATTCATGCACTAGGCCTCTCACATTAAGTTAGTAACTTGAGGATGCTGGATTTGTCGATTGGTTCCGGGAAGACTCCTACCACAAGTTAAACTTAACCTCATGCCTTAGTACAATTATATTTATGCATTAGACTCCTCACATTAAGCCGACTACCTGCGGTTGCTGGATTTGCTGGTCAATTCCGGGAAGGCTTATACCACAGGTTGAGCTTAGCTTCGTGTCTAAATGCAGTTATAATTCAAATTTCTTAATCGGGGTGTACAACATTTATCCTAAATAAAATTTAAGAATTGTAACCAATATCTTAACATATTCACTTTCCCCATTCAAAAATTGGTTACAATTTTTATTCATTGATTTGCGGTCCTATTTATAACAATTAGTTATATTGTTTGCTGCAAATGGTCACACAGATATATTCTTTTAATATGGAATACAGTTTACATATATGATTCCACAAATGAATACCATTCAAACATTTGATACAATGTACATTTTACCGTTTTACGCTAATTTGGATGGATAATATGCATATATTTGTATTTTATGTTTTCGTATTATCTTTTATTATTATTATTAATTTTTATTTAAATGATTTGGTTTAATCAATAACCAAACATTCCTTTTTGCATTCAATCTTGCCAAAAGGTTTCCAATCTTCCATATAAACTGTTAGCGGTAATTATTGTAACTTCTGCCAAATTTGTGGAATAAACACAATTAATGTAACGACCTGGATTTTTAGCGACTTTGGTTATCGACATAAGCTCGATGTCGATAACCAAAATGTCGAAAAATCCTGGTAATTAGTGAAAGAAATTAGAGGGTGAGGAAAGATAAGATAGAAACTTAGAATAGAAGAAGAAGAAGAACACAACATCAGAGTAACACGAATCTCACAGCGGAACGAATAACATATAACATATAACATATCTTTGAAATAAAAGATTTATATGTGTACAATAACATTATCAGAGTACATCACTTACAACACAGCGGAAATAACTATAGCTATATGATCCTGAAGCCTCCTGCTCCAAGCTCTTCCAGTATATCTGTAAATCCCGACTACTTGACTGCCCGTACAAATTTAGGCACCCAAGAGTTTAGGGAAAACAACAAAGTAAACTCCGGGTCAGTCATGGGACTGGTATGAGTAAAACAGTTTAAAAACAGTTCGAACAAGTAAACGATATCTCATAAGACCACGCCGCATAACGGAACGGGTTTTTCCCTTATGAGAATCCAAATTATCTTTATATCAAAAACCTTTTGATATTATAATAATGTCTATCAACCACAACTATAATAATCATCTAGCAGAAACGCTTTCATCTCACGTTCTACATATATAGTATACAGTCAAAACCGCAAGCACGTATTGGGTAATGGGTTTCCAACTATGACAAGGTATGGAACCACCTTTTGCTAGTGTACCTCTAGAGAGGAATACACTGGGTTCAACAAGAACATCTTGCAACCCGGCCACACATGACCGACCACTCATTTCGCTTGAGCGTATCGAATGTATATCACCAACAGTTGGGATCAGCAACCATTTCCCGAATGGGACAGCATCAACAATAGATTTTTAGGAGTAAATAAAACTCTAGATCAGGTGATTATACACCCTACTTCGGTGCGACCGACTTAGCCATGCTGCCTGCCCGATTTCTGTCATTTACCGATTTGATGAAGCTAGAAGCTACGCTTTACCATCCCATCAGATTCACTTTGAACGCCACATTGTCAAATCCATCAAATCACCGATTGACATCCTCAACCATACATTATGTGTTAGCTAAAAGAAGTTTCCTTCTCCTCTTCCACTCTTGGTACGGTTGGAGAAATCAATATACGTGATCGTCTGGAGATACTCTATCAGACATCCGTCCATACAAGTCACCCAGGAGCAGGATGAACCGAAGGCACTATTCTGTAAACAGGATAGCCCTTGCATAACACCGTCTTCAATTACCCTTGGCATATATGATTCGCAACGCTTATGCCAATACAGAGTGGTTCTTTGGATAATAATCCAACCGGTCTCTCCATATTAACAACGTTAAAATGGTCAAAAACTTCGATAGTCTGTGACTTAACTATCGAAGAAAAACAGGTGTGCAACCAACGATATTATTTCCAAATGGAAATTTATATCAATCAAACATCATTCAACATTTATCTCCTTAGTTCATTTTTCATCTCCTATTTCCCTATATTCATTATTTCCTATTTTCTAAATTTGGAAAATAGACGTTATTAACAATGGAAAACATTTCCATTTCTCGTTTTCTTTATTAGAAAACATTTCTGGTTTCTTCTTTGGAAAAACATTTCCAAAGCTTCTTCATTGGACTTAGACAGATGTTTAAACAAACATCGCTATGCCAACTCAAACCATTTCCTTTACTGCCGAACCTTAACTATTCCTTAGTTAAAAACGAAGCCAATCAAGTTGGGGTAGAACTACCTCTCAGACCTTAACTGAACAACATTTCTAACTTTGAAATAGGCAAAGTTCACTTTATTCCCCTTTACTAACTTCCTTACTTAACCCTCCTTCGAATAGCTATATTCGATTGACTCTTTTCACTTAACTCTATTCGATTAACCCTTATCAATTAACTCTATTGGACTAACACTTTTGGGTTTACTCTATTTGACTAATGCTATTGATTTACTCATTTCACTTACTCTTTTCGAATAAACTATATTCGATAATTCCTTTTACTTTTTATTCGAATAACTATATTCGATTAACTCATTTGCTTCTATTCGAATAACTATATTCGATTTAACTCATTTGCTTCTATTCTAATCGATTAAACTAACATCGATTATCTCCTTTCAACTTTATTCTCTAATCGATTAACTAACATCGATTAACTTCTTTTAACTTTATTCTCTAATCGATTAACTAACATCGATTAACTTCTTTTAACTTTATTCTCTAATCGATTAACTAACATCGATTAACTTCTTTTAACTTTATCTCTAATCGATTAACTAACATCGATTATCTCCTTTTAACTTTATCTCTAATCGATTAACTAACATCGAATAACTTCTTTTAACTTTAACTCTAATCGATTAACTAACATTGACTAACTTCTTTTAACTTTAACTCTAATCGATTAACTAACATCGATTAACTTCTTTTAACTTTAACTCTAATCGATTAACTAACATTGATTAACTTCTTTTAACTTTAACTCTAATCGATTAACTAACATTGATTAACTTCTTTTAACTTTAACTCTAATCGATTAACTAACATCGATTAACTTCTTTTACTTTAACTCTAATCGATTAACTAACATCGATTATCTTCTTTTACTTTAACTCTAATCGATTAACTAACATCGATTATCTTCTTTTACTTTTATCTCTAATCGATTAAACTAACATCGATATATTTCCTTTTATAAAATCTGTTGATTTTATAAAATCCCTTTATTTCAATATACGTTGAAATAATTCTTTTTACATCCCAGGGTCTTTTATGATATTTAAAATATCGAATAAAAATGATCAACATCATTCCAACACCCATAATCCATAACAGATTATATAACACATCATATATCACAATATATGAAAACAGTAAAATAAATGTTGAGGAATCCAGTTGGATTCCTCCAACCCATTTCCCTGCATCACAGATGTTAAACAATATAATATAACATCACTTTCATTTCAATATGATATATTCTGTTAAACATAATCAATATAGAAATTTAACTAACTGACTAGCAGTTCAATCAAACAGTCAACACACAGTCAATCAGACAATTTCTAACAGTTCTGAAAATATAACATGAAATTATAAACTGTTCAGAATTAGTGAGATTTACTCACTTTGGCAGTTCATCGTTAAAGAACGATAAACTGTTATTTGATTTGAATCAAACAATTTATTTCGCCATAAATCGTAACTAGCCCCAATCCACTTCCAGTCAGCTTCATTGTGAAGCTCTCGTCCATATGGTCCCAACGCAACTTACGGTTCGTGATTCTGATTTCATATGGATAAGTTATGGTATATTAAAGTTAGTACATGTCTTTAAATTAAAAAAAAACATGGATTATTTTCTAAGTGGGCTTTCCCTTATTTCTTCAGCCCACTTACCATTTACATATCAGACCCGAATCTTCCTCCCTTCTTCCCCGACTCTTGCTTCAGGAACCAACCATACCATGGCCGCATCTTCCATTGCTTCCGTCTCCTTCTTCTCGTTTAAATCCTGATGCTTCATAAAGCCATTTCCGATGGTTTCCATCCATCCTTTGTTAACGCAAATCTGCTGCTCCTTAAATCGTCTTCACCATTTACCATTCAAACCCAAAAACACCCTATGCGATGGCCTTCCCTTCCATGAATCTCCCTCTCCACTGCACCGAACTAACCACCGAGATTACCATTCTCTCTCTCATCTCGGCCTCCTCCTTTCCAACTCCATTTGCCAAAGCTCGGATCCATTCCCTTGACTGTGTTTGAACAGTAGGCGGAACTCAACAGCAGGTACCGACGGTTTTGCACCTCGGTTTCGCCCAAATATCGAGGTATCCACCCTTCCTGAAGCCACCAAAACGTACTGATGTCCGAACGCAGATCTCATGGAAACCATGATTATCGGCATCTGCTTCAAGACTGTTGTGCGTTCATCATTTTTAATGCACTGAGTTTTCGTGTTCGATATGATTTCCAGATGAGAGGAAAAGAGCAGTGGTTTGGTTTCAGAAAAGACGGAGAGGTCGTAATGCTAAGTAAAGAGAAGGGTACATATAAATCTAAGGAGGAAATTTGGGTGGAAGAGAGAAAAGAACCGTGTCCCTTTTAATGTCCACTCGCGAAGTGTATAAAGTATAAACGTGGTCCTTTGTTTCGGTCAGAATATAGATTAGGATATTTTGCCTAAAGTTTTAAACTTTTAACATACTTCGTTAAATGAAATTATATCCACATACGAGCATTGCGGACTGAGATAAATACACCGTTGAGATGAGCTCGGTGTCACGATCCCAAAACTATAATAATACCGGTAGGTGGACTCATATTTTGAAACTTCAAAATGTTGATTACAGGGTGCACAATACCCCAAATAAAAAGTTGCTTATTTAATTAATTAAAAATTACCATAAAATTCTAAAAATTAAATTATCACTACTTCCCAAAAGAACCTTGTCTAAATTCAAAACCGATCTCTAGTTATATCGAATAAACTATTACGGTCGATAAACGATTCTATAGCGACTATTTTAAAATTTGATTTGGACATATCTCAAAATCCACACGACGAAATCCCGATTTTTCACTTCCACTAGAAAGATATACTCTGCCAGCTCCACACGTTTCTTGTTTCATAGAAATCCGATTTAAAATGAATCCTGTACATTCGGTTGAAGTTCGAATCGCCAATTTACGAACTGCAGCGCCATTTCAGCTCGATTTTAATTATAATATAATTATACGTTCAAACTGTCGTTCAAATAATATATTCGTTATTCAAATTAAATTCCAAGCTGAATTAAATATCACAGATGATCTGGTTCACACCATATCGTCATTTTGGCCAATTCTGATTATTTCAGAATTAAATATATTATTTAATTATTATTTTAAATAAATATTCACTATTATTTTATTCCACGACCAATAAATCCTCTAACCTACCATTTATATAATTAAATAAATTAATTAAAATACCTCTGCCAATGCGGGTCATTACAATCTTCCCTACTTAAAATAATTTCGTCCTCGAAATTGCTAAAAAGTAGGGGACGACCCTATCGACTGGTTAGAACATATTAGTTCACTTCTTAACTTCAGTTTCAACTGAACCAATTTAAATTCAATTAAATTATTAATTAATTCTTATCAACGAAAATTTTCAAAAATCCTAAAAATTTTCTAACGCCTTACCTCTTCGAAAATTTTCGCCAGCACCTCCTTTGTACTGGTCAGTAGGTCAAACCACCGCTCGCCTCTCTAGGCCATCTCCAACCCAAAAGAAAATCAAACAGCCAAGCGGCTTGCCAATTCGGCTTATAAATCTTATATCCAATAGAAGTATAAACTTGTACCTTTTTGTCGGGCATATCAACTCCATCACTTCCACATGCTATCAACTCAGCATATACCAATATTAATCAAATCAAACTCTGATCAATTTATCCTCAACACAACCATTCGCTTATATCCAAGCCAAATATCATTTCAACTCGAGTTCCTTCTCGATTCCCAACTCTTAACTTGATTATCACATTACACTTCGAATTTGAATCTCACAATCCAATTTGTCTTGATATCATTCTAATGCAATCTCAGTTACCACTTTACTGACTTTACTTTAATTCAAATTTTGCTTTCACAGATTTCTGTTAAATTTGTTTTTAATTTAAACAGTCTTTCCCTGGGAGTTTTCAAACATTTTACTCTTTTCAAAAATCAAATTTTCCTTTTTGAAATTCAACTGAGCCCAAAATCAATATTCCGTTAGTTAAATCACTTCTCTATTTCTTTATCAATATTTGTTGACCAAATATTTTCAATAACCATATTGGCCTTTCATGTTATTTGGAAAACATTTCCGAATATCGCCTTCCTTTATTTCCTAAACCTTAGAAAATATATGCTATTTATAATTGGAAAATATTCCAATTACTTATCTCTTTTCCGATCTCGTTTATTTCTATACTTAGGAAATATTCTTTATTTCTATTTCCAAGTTACACTTATTTGGGTTAAAACGGATGTTGTGTAAAACATCGTTACGACAACCCAAATACTATATTCAACTAACTCTTATTCAACATTGATCTTCGAGCCTGAAACCTTACTATTTATTTGTTAATAATGAAATCAATCAAGTTGGGGTATAACTACCTCTCAGACCTTGACTGGATAACATTTATAACGTCAAAACAGATATGACTACTTACTCGAATAATCAACACCATACAACTACTTATTCACCTTTTAACACGTATATTCTTCCTCTATCTATTGTTACTAGATTTTATTCTTATACTTCCTTTTTGATTTTACTATTCTATTTTTAAGTTCGTTTTCTTATCGACTTCTATATATATATCGATACGTTGATTTCTAACTATCAAATTATCTTAAAAATATTCTAACTCCTTAAATTCCCGGAAAAATTCGCCATAACCACCTTTGTACCAGAAGCATCGGGATATTTCAAATAGCCTCCCATGGCCCTCATCAATCCAAAAGACAAAGAAAAAGCTAAGCGGCTAGCCGATACGGCGCATAAAATCTCATATATGAATTAAATACATACCTTTTGTTGAGCAATCTATTTATAACTCTTGCATTATCCTTATCCATACCTATCTCATGTATATCCATACATTTCCAATTCATTCCCACTTAATCCAATCATTTTAACTTATTTCGTTAAGTGATTTTCAAATTACTGGTTTGCCCATTTTACCTTTTTATTTGAATATACATGTTCAAATATAGGTTTAACTTGTTTATCAACTAATTGAATCCCTTTTCAATTTTATTTGAACTTCCTATATTCAAATTCCATTTCGATTCTCTTATTCAAATTTCTATATTTGAATTTCATTTCAATTCACTTATTCAAATTCCATATTTGAATTTCATTTCAATTCTATTATTCAAACTCCATATATGAATTTCATTATTCAAATCTCTTATTCAAATTCCATTCGATTTCTCTTATGTCAAATTTTATTCGATTTCTCATATGTCAAATTTTATTTGATTTCCCATATGTCAAATTCTATTTGATTTCTATATTCGAATTTCCTCTATTCAAATTCTATATCACTTCCATTGAATTTCATATATTCCAACTCCCTTTGAATTTCTATATTCAATTTCTATTTCACTTTCGGTATTCAAATCCTATATTTTCAAACTCTATTATATATTCCAATTCCCATTTCAACTCTATTTGAAATCTATATTCAATTTTTCATTATTACTCTATATGAATTCTATATTCAATTTTCCATTATTTGAATCTTCTTTATTCAAATTTCATTTGAATTTCTATATTCAAATCCCCCTTGAATTTTCTATATTCAAATCCCCTTTGAATTCTCTATATTCAAATCCCATTTGAATTCTTTCTATATTCAAATACTCTTTGAATTTCCTTTATTTAAATTCCTTTAAATAAGTCTCGATTTCAATTCCTTTTGAAATCGATATTTCTACCTTTGGAAAATAGGTTTTTCCTTTCAATTTCACACTTGTATTTTTATTTCTGAATTATCCAATGATAATTTTTTTCACTTCATTTATAAACTTCGTTTATAAATGAACTATTTATAAACTTCGTTTATAAAGGAACTACTTGTTTTATTTCTTTTAAAACAAGTTAATATTTCAAATCTATTTCAAAATTCAAATTCTATATTTTCAATTCTATTTTGAAATTCAACACAACTTGTCTTTCCCAAAACAAATTTAAAACAGTATCTCTGGTAGTAATTCGTCACTTACAACTCGAAAATGAATATTGATGATGCAGCTGTCATCATCAGAATCTATTTTCCAGCGATCGAAGTGAGTTCAATACTATAAAACCATTTCTAAACATTTCCACTTTGAAATTTATTTCAAAATATAATTCACACTGCTTGTAAAACAATTTAAAATCTCCCAGGATCTTAAATTTTCCTTATTTTTAATCCCAATCCATTTACAAACACTTATCTAATTCTCCAGGGTTCTAATTCAATGTCTGGTTAAAATTTTAGATTTAACTCATCTGATTTCACGTATTTCACTTATACGAATTCTGATTGGCTATTTACATAACCATTTACTTATAATCTTACTCGATTATAATAACAACCAAAATATCCACTATATTATAATTTTGATATATATATCTTCTCTGTATCAGGATATACCTTAGGTAAACTTATTTTAATTTACCCTCTTTTCAAAACATACCATGACGGTTCATCGTATTCGAGTGTTTACAAAATCCCTACCGATACAGTGGATCAAACTGATCGACCAGAACTCATAAACTACTCAACCAATAAATCTCCACAATATAAAACAAATTTTTATATCAATAACAAATACGTTAACTCGTATATATACACTCAATCTCAATTGTAACGACCCATATTTTCGTCCGTTTAAAATCGACAATAAGCCACACATGTTGACCCAAACAAATCGCAAATGCAGGTAGTTATTGGAAAGAAGAAAAAGAAAGAAAGAAGAGAAAGACAATTAACAGAATCTCACAGCGGAAGGACAACATATAATAAACAAATAGCAGTTAAAGGCAGTTGAAATATATATATACATTGACTATAACCTTCAATGATTATCAGAGTTACATATACATATAGCTGTACATAATAAGCAGCGGAAAATAATGCAGCGGATATACATATGTATAGATAATAGATATACCAAATCTTCGTCTTCGATCTCCAAAGCACAGTCATCTTCAGTAACTGCAAAGTCTGCTGACCCGAGCGTATTGCATAAAAGAAAAACACAACAAACACTCGGATCAGCACTAAATCATCTCATATTAGTCCAATCAAAATATGAAATAACATCAGTGTCATGGTACAGTAACTCGAGAGATGTTACGGGATTTTCCATCTCTCAAGGATCCGTTAAACTAATACATAGATAATATAATACGCTATTATGATAGTGTCTACTCAGTAAAGTATAAATACTGAAAATAGCGTAAGCGGGATTACCATATTACCCTTACGCCGTTTATAGGCATCAACAGTCTATACAGTACCGTAAATTCACCGTACTGGTGTTATCAGAGGGCACTCCATAGAAGGCAATGCTAAATCAAAATCGTATGGGCTCGATAAGGATAAATATGACAAGGCACTCGAGGCAATGCCCAGGGTAGGATTCTACCAATTGCACT
This sequence comes from Allium sativum, assembly GCA_030737875.1. Lineage (NCBI taxonomy): Eukaryota > Viridiplantae > Streptophyta > Magnoliopsida > Asparagales > Amaryllidaceae > Allium > Allium sativum. The sequence goes on from CM060922.1 coordinate 644,034,953, forward strand.
CCCGGACCGGTGGTAACGCATAGCAGCCACTACCGCCCACCTCGGAACACACTCCCAAAGTCATAAATTTAAATGGGCCCAAATCATCATCATCATAGTCATATAAATAGCATCGAAGAAGTGTGTCCGATCAAAGGCGCTAACCTCAATTAGTCACGGTATAGCTCCTGTTTTAGTCATTTCAATTCTGACCCGAAGGTCAGGGCTATTTCGTCATTGTTCATCTTCTTCGATTTAATAATCGCCTTCAAGTCATCATACTCATTCTGGATACGTCATAACGTTCACAGTTGTCAAAGTGGTATCGACACTGACAGAGAGTATGCCTTATGTCGACTCCGGTCTCTCTAACAACCAACGCTTACATCTTTCACATCGGTCGGTTCTTTTACATTTGAAAGGTTCGCTTTCATATCAAAATATCATATTCTGTTTCGAACCAAATTATATTCCAAAAATAGAATATAGTTTCATATTGAAATATCATAATCTTACTAAACCGATTATATTCCAAACCAGGATTTATTTCCATATCATTATATTATATTCATATATAATATTTCAAATCGATATATCTATATATTCATACAGAATATACCTTATCCCAAACGATTTCAATTATTTCAAATCAAATTACATTTGAACTCATTCATATCCAATAAGGTATATATATTTCCATATCTATTCATTTCAAATTCTTAGAATCCCATTCATATTCACATAGAATAAACTCCACCCTTTTCGTATAAAATCGATTTAAAATCAATTCATATTCAAAAAGAATATAACAGTCTCTCGACTCCATTTGAACCAACGATCTAAACCCAACCACTTCCATTCGGAAGGAGAATTAAAATTTATATAAAAATTTATAAAGATAAATACTTAAAAGAAACCATATATAAAACTTACTGATATAAATTATTAGAGTATACTAAGGAAATTCAAATTGCTACATATATATAAAACAAAGTTTACTAAATGATTTCTAAATAATAATGTATAAACTTTACTTGAAATAAGGTAGATATATAGTTTAAAATAAAATAAAATAAAATAAAATAAAATAAAACAAATTAAAATAGAATTTAAATTTTTAAATTATTTCTCCTTCCAAATTTCAGCATTCGAATCAAATCCCAACTCAAATGGAGTTACCCATTTTCAAAGTCTCGTTTCAAACCCCTTCAACCATTTTTACATTTCGAGAATTCAAACCCTACTCGTATATAGTTTTAAACAATTCGAATATCCCCGATTTTCTTTTATTCCAAAATTTTAATTCAAAAGAATTATTTTCATTCGAGTTCAACTGTTGGAATAAATTCCAAAGTATATTTAAATCCGAAATTCAAATTCCAAATTAATTTGGAAAAATTTTCCTTAATCATTTCAATTGTCATCGAGAATCCATATTTCAAGAAAATAATAATTTATCGAAAATCGATACATTCCTTTAATGAAATTTCACATCGAGTATGTTCCAAATAATTTTAAAAATTATTTAACCGACCGATGTCCGTATATAATTTTCTATCCTATGGCCAAGTGATTTAACTTTAATTTTTCAGTATTCAGGGATGGATCTATCATTTCAATCCAAATCAGGGTCACAGGTATGTATCATTTCAACCTGTGTTCTTAATTCATTTTATCGATAAATCCCGGGTTCATTAGATGTCCGCAACATCAAGGGTAAATGGGATTCATCGTCAATAACATACATCAACATGAACTGAATAAATGAACAATTCAGGTAATATTCATCAAACAGTCAAATCAACCAAGGCATCCATCACATCATTTCATTCAAACAGTAAATTGAATCATATTACTGATCAACAAGTGCTCGAAATTTAAATTGGAAATTTAAATTAAATTTAAACAACTAATTTATCGATTTTCAATGCATGTTAACACTTGCATGTCAAATTTCAAGCAATCATTCACCAGAACAATCAATACCCTACATCCAATTCATTTCATACATTAATTCGATAAATATGGAATTAATTCAGTATTTCGTGAGTGGCAAAACACTCACCTTTGGGTCTTTTGTTGATCGTACGTCCAACCATAGACCACAATTTGACAGTCTCTAAATGCAACCAAACCAGCGCCAAAAACGTCCGCAATTTCGCCACGATCCCAACGCAACAAACCGCGTCCAAATCCGAGTTAAAACGAGAGAGATATCAGCGTTTTATCATTTGAAATTAAATATATATAAATTAAATACAAATTCTCTCACCAATCAGCAAATGCCACGTCACCCTCCAAACTCCCGCTCATCTCCTTTCTGCTACAGGACTTCACCACGGAAGAACCCAACCGCACGCCCCTCTTTGACCGCGAAATCCTCTCAACTCCAGCCACCGTTCGACGAACGGCCACCTGCAAATCGAAGCCTTCCCCGAACCGCATCCGACCATGGTGGTCCCACCACGTCCGGCGTACCTCAGCTCCGCCAGCGCTGGTCCAAAGGTGAGGCGTTTTTCGCCTTTAATGACGAAATTCCGGCGACCTGCTCCATGATAATCCAAACGAACACCTCCAGCACACTCATACGAGTCTCCTCTTCAATACCCAGGTCCCGGAATCTCCGATTACATTCTCAATCAAAAACGCCCAAATTGCATGCATGGATTTCGAAAATCTGAGACTTTGACCGCAAATTCCGACCACACGAAGCGCTGCATGTCAGATCTGAGACTACCCGCAAGTTCGTGTCGTCGAGCTCTTCGATTTGGTATATAATTCGATGGGTTTTGAGAAGATTTTATTTTTGAGGTTAATTTTGTTTTTAAATAAAAAAAATTAAATCTAATTTCAGCCATGGAAAAGAGGGTTTGGTGGAGGGAAGAGGAAATGAGCTGATGTGGTGCTTGTGGGCTCAATATATATAAATATAAGGTCCGAACTGATTAATACACACATCGTTACCGTATATCAAATTTTAACGTACATTTCACATTGCCGGGCCCACATACTAATTCTGAAAAATCCGGAAAAATTATTTTTGGTTATGATTTGACGATACGATTCTAATGAAACTAATTTCGTCGGATTCTGAGCCCGTTTGAAAAATGGCCTTTTTCGGGTCGATCCAATTTAACTGTCAACTGGTAAAACGCGTTTTCTCTTACCATGCTTTCATATTGATTCGAAAGATTCTGAAAATTGAAACCTAGTAATAATTCGCCGTTCCGGATCCAATGGCGCCAGTTACGTCGAATTCCGAGACAGTCGCCAAAACAGTTAAATTTCACAGTTAAATAAATAAATAAAATATTCAAATATTCATTTAACTGTTTTAATTCAAATTTAAATATTTATAAATTCAAATTTAAACCAAATTATAACTTAAATAAATTCTATAAACTTATTTCACAAATTTTAAGTTCCATATTTGATTATATTTCAAATTTGAAATTTGAATTTCAAATTAAATTTAAACAAATAAAAATCCATTGTTTAACAATTTAAATCTGAATTCCTTTTTAACTTTAAATATTTCAAAATCCCACTTAACTCAAATTACAACTTAAATAAAGTTTATAAATCGATTCCACAAATTCTAAGTTCTCAAGTTTGGTTATTTAAAATTTCTGCTTTGAATTCCAATTATTATTCACAACTTAGAATTTCACCATTTTTAATTTAAATTTGAATTCTACCTTTAAATTAACCACTCAAATTAAATTTAATTATTAAATATTAAATTCAAATCATAGTCTTATTAAATAGAACTAAAATCTGAAACTCTATTTATACTAACTTCACATAATTACCAACATTTAAATCCAACAAAATTTGATTTTTCTTAATATATTACAATTTATTTAATGTAAATTGGAATTCAAATATACTGAAATTTTTGGGATGTTACATTCTCCCCCACTTAAAAATCTTTTCGTCCTCGAAAAGAGAACGAAACGATATTAAACACATATCCATTTTAAACCCATACCTAAAATAAACTTTATAAAATAAGTTACATAGTTGTAATCCTATGAAATTTTCTAACTCCCGAAATCACGGAAAATTTCGGCAGCATCTCCCTTGTACGGAGGGCCCCGGGAAAATCCCGATATGTATATCAAACCAAAATATACATCTCATCATCGATGAGGCATCCCTGAACCAGGGCAAAACAAAACAAAACCCAAAAATCAATATAATTCCCAAATACATACCTCTTTTGCGTTTTATTTTGCGGGTTTTTACTTACCTTAGCTCTTTATTATTAGCGCAAGCGAGCTCCAAGCGTAACGCGACTTCCTTACACCTGCTTTATACTCACAAATGCATGAGAATCAAACATATACATGGTACATAGCGAATATATATAGCTTATACAACACATACCAATCATTTCAACTATAAACCAAAGTGTAAACAACAGACCAACAAACAAAAATGAGGTTTATCGCCCTTTAAATGTTGGAATTTGACTAAAGCACACTAGGGAAAATTTGTTGCATTTGTTTCAGGTTTTCTGAATTATCCGGATTCGTTGAATTCCGTCAATTCGTTTGAAAGTTATGACAGTTTAAGTGAAGGCGAACGCCTCAGCCCATACACTGAAATATGCAGATCTGAGTTGTTCAACCCAGTTTTTACCCCTTTAAGTCTCAGAATTTCACATAGCATAATAAGGGAAAGTTTTAGTTCAGATCCTGGGCTTCCCGAATTGTACTCGCACATTAAAATCCGATGCTCCGTTAGAGAGTTATGGTCAAAACGATATCGCTATTCAGTTCAGATTTTTATTTCTGCGCATACAACTACGACTAAATCTTGGTTTTCAACATAATTATCTTGGAAATTAGGCAAGGCTTTATTAATAGAAGTTTTAGCTCAGTTTCTGAGGGTTTCGAAAAGTCCGAAATCGTCAGATTCCGATCATCTAGTCAAAAGTTATGGCTATTTTAGTTTCAGCTTATCGACTATTTCAGATATTCATAACAACGGTTTATTTTATTAGGAGTTTAAACCCTTTCGATTCCAATGATTTTGTGAACTTTTAACACCTAAATTTGTTATCACTTCATTTCTCGAGGAATGCATTCATGTTAAATTTCTTACTCTATTTCAATACATTATTTATTCCATTTCTCGCTCCATTCCAAGCATTAATTTTAGTTAAAACTTGAATCATTTTACTTCCCGAACCAACTCGATTGTATTAAATCATTAATTCATCTTCATGGCTCGATTTACCAAACTTCACTACTTCTTCCTATTCACTTCATCCTTATTACACCAAATGTCGTTCCATTTATCCATATAAAATTTTCCATTTGATTAAATCAATTCCGATTTTATTTATTCTTGTTATTCAAGTTCATCGTCACTTCGGTTCATTCATTTATACTTGGGTTTAGATTAACCAATTTTCATTTCTTGAGTTTAATTCTATTTATAATAATTCGTTCAACTTAATGTAATTCACTTAGCCCCCAAGTTCTTTCGATGTTCTACCTAATTAAATTAGACTTTGATTTAATATTTCTTTTGTCGGTTTCCCTTACATCCATTCCTATTTCAAATGGTTTCTTTCCAAAAGAGAACTTAAAATCCACTTTCACATCTACTTAGTTTAGTCAATTTCCTTTAAATGTTGATTCATTTGAGTTGGAGTTTCACACCTTCGAAATTTCAAACCTTAACAAACCTCGACTACTTGATTGGTTATCACTTATTAATGTAATGGCTTACCCTTCAGTTATTCGTATGAATTTAATTATACTTACTCAATCCAACTATCGATATAACCTCGAAATCATCTTATTTAATTTTTTTTTTTCGAAGTTGACTTCATTTTATTAAACCCATCTAACTCAGATTATATTTATTTTTATATCACCTTCCTATATCTCAAGTTCCCATTTCATTTTATATTAAGGTATATTCCCTTAACTAAACTCATTAATTAGACTTTTATGATCCAAATTGAATTAAGGTTGGTTCATAGCTCAACCCTTATACTTAGTTCCCAAATTCCCATCTCATTTCTTATTTTAACTTATCGACCATTTTATATTCTATTAACTAATCATGAATTTCCTTTATCCACACAACTAAAATTTCAAATTTAATTTAGTCGACTTAAATCGTGTTTTATTTCGTAGAAATTTTCAACTTCACTAACACTTTTATCAACCAAACTAGTAACTTATTTACTCTATTATCGTCCCCGATTGAATCTAAGCGATGGTTCCTTTCCCTCAACGTTTAAATCCGAAATCTCAATGACTCGAGTTACTTTAATCCTTAAGTCACTGTCATTTGTTAAGGTGACTTTAAATTGCTTGATTCCGGGTCTCAAACTAAGTTTAAAGTAACAACATATATACTTATATATTTTATAAACCATACTATATGAAGTTCAATTCCGAACTTTAATTTAAGCAAGAAATTTAAATTCTGGGTTTAAATTTAAATTAAACTTTGAATATAGTAAACTAACGCCTTTATAAAATTTATACGATATAAAGTTAAATCCAAATTTCTGTGGCAAACCCAATTATAATCATTATTGAGTGGTCTCTCCCCCACTTAGACTCTTCAGAATAACCATCGATAATGCGTGCACTCATTACCAAGGCTATTTCGAAGATCCAAGCAAGGGATTTTACACTCGTTTAATATTACTTGAAATTATTTCCAGAACTATTTCTTATAATGTAATATTATCTTAAATTTTGGCAAAACCCTTTCAATTGCACCCAGGATCAAGTTTCAAGTTCACTTCTATTTAAATTACAACCTCTCTCATCCAATTATACTTAAAAATATCATTTTATTTTAAAATATTTCAAAGACCATTTAAGATTTTCCTCTTTATATTCATTATTAAATCAACCTTACAAGGTAATAACTTAATATCATTACCCACTAAAGACCAAAAATTATACACTAAACCAATAATAATATACTTAATATATATATAAAATATAATCGAAACCTTATTATGTCAATTCATTCTATTCGACTATTTAGGAATTCCTATCGATTCTATGGCGTCCCATATACCGACCAGAACCCATAAATATTCAACAAGACCAATCAACACAATAAAAATCACTTTATATCAAGATACAAGTACGCTCTCTCATATCACTCAAACTCATTCTAGGGCATTTCTAACCCCATCTCTAATGAGTTAATTCCCAACAGAGCCAAGGTTATCGATAACCATTGCTCTGATACCAACTGTAACGACCCATATTTTCGTCTGTTTAAAATCGACAATAAGCCACACATGTTGACCCAAACAAATCGCAAATGCAGGTAGTTATTGGAAAGAAGAAAAAGAAAGAAAGAAGAGAAAGACAATTAACAGAATCTCACAGCGGAAGGACAACATATAATAAACAAATAGCAGTTAAAGGCAGTTGAAATATATATATACATTGACTATAACCTTCAATGATTATCAGAGTTACATATACATATAGCTGTACATAATAAGCAGCGGAAAATAATGCAGCGGATATACATATGTATAGATAATAGATATACCAAATCTTCGTCTTCGATCTCCAAAGCACAGTCATCTTCAGTAACTGCAAAGTCTGCTGACCCGAGCGTATTGCATAAAAGAAAAACACAACAAACACTCGGATCAGCACTAAATCATCTCATATTAGTCCAATCAAAATATGAAATAACATCAGTGTCATGGTACAGTAACTCGAGAGATGTTACGGGATTTTCCATCTCTCAAGGATCCGTTAAACTAATACATAGATAATATAATACGCTATTATGATAGTGTCTACTCAGTAAAGTATAAATACTGAAAATAGCGTAAGCGGGATTACCATATTACCCTTACGCCGTTTATAGGCATCAACAGTCTATACAGTACCGTAAATTCACCGTACTGGTGTTATCAGAGGGCACTCCATAGAAGGCAATGCTAAATCAAAATCGTATGGGCTCGATAAGGATAAATATGACAAGGCACTCGAGGCAATGCCCAGGGTAGGATTCTACCAATTGCACTCCCGGACCGGTGGTAACGCATAGCAGCCACTACCGCCCACCTCGGAACACACTCCCAAAGTCATAAATTTAAATGGGCCCAAATCATCATCATCGTAGTCATATAAATAGCATCGAAGAAGTGTGTCCGATCAAAGGCGCTAACCTCAATTAGTCACGGTATAGCTCCTGTTTTAGTCATTTCAATTCTGACCCGAAGGTCAGGGCTATTTCGTCATTGTTCATCTTCTTCGATTTAATAATCGCCTTCAAGTCATCATACTCATTCTGGATACGTCATAACGTTCACAGTTGTCAAAGTGGTATCGACACTGACAGAGAGTATGCCTTATGTCGACTCCGGTCTCTCTAACAACCAACGCTTACATCTTTCACATCGGTCGGTTCTTTTACATTTGAAAGGTTCGCTTTCATATCAAAATATCATATTCTGTTTCGAACCAAATTATATTCCAAAAATAGAATATAGTTTCATATTGAAATATCATAATCTTACTAAACCGATTATATTCCAAACCAGGATTTATTTCCATATCATTATATTATATTCATATATAATATTTCAAATCGATATATCTATATATTCATACAGAATATACCTTATCCCAAACGATTTCAATTATTTCAAATCAAATTACATTTGAACTCATTCATATCCAATAAGGTATATATATTTCCATATCTATTCATTTCAAATTCTTAGAATCCCATTCATATTCACATAGAATAAACTCCACCCTTTTCGTATAAAATCGATTTAAAATCAATTCATATTCAAAAAGAATATAACAGTCTCTCGACTCCATTTGAACCAACGATCTAAACCCAACCACTTCCATTCGGAAGGAGAATTAAAATTTATATAAAAATTTATAAAGATAAATACTTAAAAGAAACCATATATAAAACTTACTGATATAAATTATTAGAGTATACTAAGGAAATTCAAATTGCTACATATATATAAAACAAAGTTTACTAAATGATTTCTAAATAATAATGTATAAACTTTACTTGAAATAAGGTAGATATATAGTTTAAAATAAAATAAAATAAAATAAAATAAAATAAAACAAATTAAAATAGAATTTAAATTTTTAAATTATTTCTCCTTCCAAATTTCAGCATTCGAATCAAATCCCAACTCAAATGGAGTTACCCATTTTCAAAGTCTCGTTTCAAACCCCTTCAACCATTTTTACATTTCGAGAATTCAAACCCTACTCGTATATAGTTTTAAACAATTCGAATATCCCCGATTTTCTTTTATTCCAAAATTTTAATTCAAAAGAATTATTTTCATTCGAGTTCAACTGTTGGAATAAATTCCAAAGTATATTTAAATCCGAAATTCAAATTCCAAATTAATTTGGAAAAATTTTCCTTAATCATTTCAATTGTCATCGAGAATCCATATTTCAAGAAAATAATAATTTATCGAAAATCGATACATTCCTTTAATGAAATTTCACATCGAGTATGTTCCAAATAATTTTAAAAATTATTTAACCGACCGATGTCCGTATATAATTTTCTATCATATGGCCAAGTGATTTAACTTTAATTTTTCAGTATTCAGGGATGGATCTATCATTTCAATCCAAATCAGGGTCACAGGTATGTATCATTTCAACCTGTGTTCTTAATTCATTTTATCGATAAATCCCGGGTTCATTAGATGTCCGCAACATCAAGGGTAAATGGGATTCATCGTCAATAACATACATCAACATGAACTGAATAAATGAACAATTCAGGTAATATTCATCAAACAGTCAAATCAACCAAGGCATCCATCACATCATTTCATTCAAACAGTAAATTGAATCATATTACTGATCAACAAGTGCTCGAAATTTAAATTGGAAATTTAAATTAAATTTAAACAACTAATTTATCGATTTTCAATGCATGTTAACACTTGCATGTCAAATTTCAAGCAATCATTCACCAGAACAATCAATACCCTACATCCAATTCATTTCATACATTAATTCGATAAATATGGAATTAATTCAGTATTTCGTGAGTGGCAAAACACTCACCTTTGGGTCTTTTGTTGATCGTACGTCCAACCATAGACCACAATTTGACAGTCTCTAAATGCAACCAAACCAGCGCCAAAAACGTCCGCAATTTCGCCACGATCCCAACGCAACAAACCGCGTCCAAATCCGAGTTAAAACGAGAGAGATATCAGCGTTTTATCATTTGAAATTAAATATATATAAATTAAATACAAATTCTCTCACCAATCAGCAAATGCCACGTCACCCTCCAAACTCCCGCTCATCTCCTTTCTGCTACAGGACTTCACCACGGAAGAACCCAACCGCACGCCCCTCTTTGACCGCGAAATCCTCTCAACTCCAGCCACCGTTCGACGAATGGCCACCTGCAAATCGAAGCCTTCCCCGAACCGCATCCGACCATGGTGGTCCCACCACGTCCGGCGTACCTCAGCTCCGCCAGCGCTGGTCCAAAGGTGAGGCGTTTTTCGCCTTTAATGACAAAATTCCGGCGACCTGCTCCATGATAATCCAAACGAACACCTCCAGCACACTCATACGAGTCTCCTCTTCAATACCCAGGTCCCGGAATCTCCGATTACATTCTCAATCAAAAACACCCAAATTGCATGCATGGATTTCGAAAATCTGAGACTTTGACCGCAAATTCCGACCACACGAAGCGCTGCATGTCAGATCTGAGACTACCCGCAAGTTCGTGTCGTCGAGCTCTTCGATTTGGTATATAATTCGATGGGTTTTGAGAAGATTTTATTTTTGAGGTTAATTTTGTTTTTAAATAAAAAAAATTAAATCTAATTTCAGCCATGGAAAAGAGGGTTTGGTGGAGGGAAGAGGAAATGAGCTGATGTGGTGCTTGTGGGCTCAATATATATAAATATAAGGTCCGAACTGATTAATACACACATCGTTACCGTATATCAAATTTTAACGTACATTTCACATTGCCGGGCCCACATACTAATTCTGAAAAATCCGGAAAAATTATTTTTGGTTATGATTTGACGATACGATTCTAATGAAACTAATTTCGTCGGATTCTGAGCCCGTTTGAAAAATGGCCTTTTTCGGGTCGATCCAATTTAACTGTCAACTGGTAAAACGCGTTTTCTCTTACCATGCTTTCATATTGATTCGAAAGATTCTGAAAATTGAAACCTAGTAATAATTCGCCGTTCCGGATCCAATGGCGCCAGTTACGTCGAATTCCGAGACAGTCGCCAAAACAGTTAAATTTCACAGTTAAATAAATAAATAAAATATTCAAATATTCATTTAACTGTTTTAATTCAAATTTAAATATTTATAAATTCAAATTTAAACCAAATTATAACTTAAATAAATTCTATAAACTTATTTCACAAATTTTAAGTTCCATATTTGATTATATTTCAAATTTGAAATTTGAATTTCAAATTAAATTTAAACAAATAAAAATCCATTGTTTAACAATTTAAATCTGAATTCCTTTTTAACTTTAAATATTTCAAAATCCCACTTAACTCAAATTACAACTTAAATAAAGTTTATAAATCGATTCCACAAATTCTAAGTTCTCAAGTTTGGTTATTTAAAATTTCTGCTTTGAATTCCAATTATTATTCACAACTTAGAATTTCACCATTTTTAATTTAAATTTGAATTCTACCTTTAAATTAACCACTCAAATTAAATTTAATTATTAAATATTAAATTCAAATCATAGTCTTATTAAATAGAACTAAAATCTGAAACTCTATTTATACTAACTTCACATAATTACCAACATTTAAATCCAACAAAATTTGATTTTTCTTAATATATTACAATTTATTTAATGTAAATTGGAATTCAAATATACTGAAATTTTTGGGATGTTACATCAATCTAGGATATTACTAACCCTATCTCTACCGAGTCACGCCACAAAGCCAAGTAATTATTAACCTAAGCTCTGATACCAACTGTAACGACCCGGGTTTTTAGCGACTTTGGTTATCGACATAAGCTCGATGTCGATAACCAAAACGTCGAAAAATCCTGGTAATTAGTGAAAGAAATTAGAGGGTGAGGAAAGATAAGATAGAAACTTAGAATAGAAGAAGAAGAAGAACACAACATCAGAGTAACACGAATCTCACAGCGGAACGAATAACATATAACATATAACATATCTTTGAAATAAAAGATTTATATGTGTACAATAACATTATCAGAGTACATCACTTACAACACAGCGGAAATAACTATAGCTATATGATCCTGAAGCCTCCTGCTCCAAGCTCTTCCAGTATTTTTGTAAATCCCGACTACTTGACTGCCCGTACAAATTTAGGCACCCAAGAGTTTAGGGAAAACAACAAAGTAAACTCCGGGTCAGTCATGGGACTGGAATGAGTAAAACAGTTTAAAAACAGTTCGAACACGTAAACGATATCTCATAAGACCACGCCGCATAACGGAACGGGTTTTTCCCTTATGAGAATCCAAATTATCTTTATATCAAAAACCTTTTGATATTATAATAATGTCTATCAACCACAACTATAATAATCATCTAACAGAAACGCTTTCATCTCACGTTCTACATATATAGTATACAGTCAAAACCGCAAGCACGTATTGGGTAATGGGTTTCCAACTATGACAAGGTATGGAACCACCTTTTGCTAGTGTACCTCTAGAGAGGAATACACTGGGTTCAACAAGAACATCTTGCAACCCGGCCACACATGACCGACCACTCATTTCGCTTGAGCGTATCGAATGTATATCACCAACAGTTGGGATCAGCAACCGTTTCCCGAATGGGACAGCATCAACAATAGATTTTTAGGAGTAAATGAAACTCTAGATCAGGTGATTATACACCCTACTTCGGTGTCACCGACTTAGCCATGCTGCCTGCCCGATTTCTGTCATTTACCGATTTGATGAAGCTAGAAGCTACGCTTTACCATCCCATCAGATTCACTTTGAATGCCACATTGTCAAATCCATCAAATCACCGATTGACGTCCTCAACCATACATTATGTGTTAGCTAAAAGAAGTTTCCTTCTCCGCTTCCACTCTTGGTACGGTTGGAGAAATCAATATACGTGATCGTCTGGAGATACTCTGTCAGACATCCGTCCATACAAGTCACCCAGGAACAGGATGAACCGAAGGCACTATTCTGTAAACAGGATAGCCCTTGCATAACACCGTCTTCAATTATTTTTGGCATATATGATTTGCAACGCTTATGCCAATACAGAGTGGTTCTTTGGATAATAATCCAACCGGTCTCTCCATATTAACAACGTTAAAATGGTCAAAAACTTCGATAGTCTGTGACTTAACTATCGAAGAAAAACAGGTGTGCAACCAACGATATTATTTCCAAATGGAAATTTATATCAATCAAACATCATTCAACATTTATCTCCTTAGTTCATTTTTCATCTCTTATTTCCCTATATTCATTATTTCCTATTTTCTAAATTTGGAAAATAGACGTTATTAACAATGGAAAACATTTCCATTTCTCGTTTTCTTTATTAGAAAACATTTCTGGTTTCTTCTTTGGAAAAACATTTCAAAATCTTCTTCATTGGACTAAGACAGATGTTTAAACAAACATCGCTATGCCAACTCAAACCATTTCCTTTACTGCCGAACCTTAACTATTCCTTAGTTAAAAACGAAGCCAATCAAGTTGGGGTAGAACTACCTCTCAGACCTTAACTGAACAACATTTCTAACTTTGAAATAGGAAAAGCTCACTTTATTCCCCTTTACTAACTTTCTTACTTAACCCTCCTTCGAATTGCTATATTCGATTGACTCTTTTCACTTAACTCTATTCGATTAACCCTTATCAATTAACTCTATTGGACTAACACTTTTGGGTTAACTCTATTTGACTAATGCTATTGATTTACTCATTTCACTTACTCTTTTCGAATAAACTATATTCGATAATTCCTTTTACTTTTTATTCGAATAACTATATTCGATTAACTCATTTGCTTCCATTCGAATAACTATATTCGATTTAACTCATTTGCTTCTATTCTAATCGATTAAACTAACATCGATTATCTCCTTTCAACTTTATTCTCTAATCGATTAACTAACATCGATTAACTTCTTTTAACTTTATTCTCTAATCGATTAACTAACATCGATTAACTTCTTTTAACTTTATTCTCTAATCGATTAACTAACATCTATTAACTTCTTTTAACTTTATCTCTAATCGATTAACTAACATCGATTATCTCCTTTTAACTTTATCTCTAATCGATTAACTTACATCGATTATCTCCTTTTAACTTTATCTCTAATCGATTAACTAACATTGATTAACTTCTTTTAACTTCAACTCTAATCGATTAACTAACATCGATTAACTTCTTTTAACTTTAACTCTAATCGATTAACTAACATTGATTAACTTCTTTTAACTTTAACTCTAATCGATTAACTAACATTGATTAACTTCTTTTAACTTTAACTCTAATCGATTAACTAAGATCGATTAACTTCTTTTACTTTAACTCTAATCGATTAACTAACATTGATTATCTTCTTTTACTTTAACTCTAATCGATTAACTAACATCGATTATCTTCTTTTACTTTTATCTCTAATCGATTAAACTAACATCGATATATTTCCTTTTATAAAATCTGTTGATTTTATAAAATCCCTTTATTTCAATATACGTTGAAATAATTTTTTTTACATCCCAGGGTCTTTTATGATATTTAAAATATCGAATAAAAATGATCAACATCATTCCAACACCCATAATCCATAACAGATTATATAACACATCATATATCACAATATATGAAAACAGTAAAATAAATGTTGAGGAATCCAGTTGGATTCCTCCAACCTGTTTCCCTGCATCACAGATGTTAAACAATATAATATAACATCACTTTCATTTCAATATGATATATTCTGTTAAACAGAATCAATATAGAAATTTAACTAACTGACTAGCAGTTCAATCAAACAGTCAACACACAGTCAATCAGACAATTTCTAACAGTTCTGAAAATATAACATGAAATTATAAACTGTTCAGAATTAGTGAGATTTACTCACTTTGGCAGTTCATCGTTAAAGAACGATAAACTGTTATTTGATTTGAATCAAACAATTTATTTCGCCATAAATCGTAACTAGCCCCAATCCACTTCCAGTCAGCTTCATTGTGAAGCTCTCGTCCATATGGTCCCAACGCAACTTACGGTTCGTGATTCTGATTTCATATGGATAAGTTATGGTATATTAAAGTTAGTACATGACTTTAAATTAAAAAAAACATGGATTATTTTCTAAGTGGGCTTTCCCTTATTTCTTCGGCCCACTTACCATTTACATATCAGACCCGAATCTTCCTCCCTTCTTCCCGACTCTTGCTTCAGGAACCAACCATACCATGGCCGCATCTTCCATTGCTTCCGTCTCCTTCTTCTCGTTTAAATCCTGATGCTTCATAAAGCCATTTCCGATGGTTTCCATCCATCCTTTGTTAACGCAAATCTGTTGCTCCTTAAATCGTCTTCACCATTTACCATTCAAACCCAAAAACACCCTATGCGTTGGCCTTCCCTTCCATGAATCTCCCTCTCCACTGCACCGAACTAACCACCGAGATTACCATTCTCTCTCTCATCTCGGCCTCCTCCTTTCCAACTCCATTTGCCAAAGCTCGGATCCATTCCCTTGACGGCGTTTGAACAGTAGGCGGAACTCAACAGCAGGTACCGACGGTTTTGCACCTCGGTTTCGCCCAAATAACGGGTTATCCACCCTTCCTGAAGCCACCAGAACGTACTGATGTCCGAACGCAGATCACACGGCAACCATGATTATCGGCATCTGCTTCAAGACTGTTGTGCGTTCATCATTTTTAATGCACTGAGTTTTCGTGTTCGATATGATTTCCAGAAGAGAGGAAAAGAGCAGTGGTTTGGTTTCAGAAAAGAAGGAGAGGTCGTAATGCTAAGAAAAGAGAAGGGTACATATAAATCTAAGGAGGAAATTTGGGTGGAAGAGAGAAAAGAACCGTGTCCCTTTTAATGTCCACTCGCGAAGTGTATAAAGTATAAACGTGGTCCTTTGTTTCGGTCAGAATATAGATTAGGATATTTTGCCTAAAGTTTTAAACTTTTAACATACTTCGTTAAATGAAATTATATCCACATACGAGCATTACGGACTGAGATAAATACACCGTTGAGATGAGCTCGGTGTCACGATCCCAAAACTATAATAATACCGGTAGGTGGACTCATATTTTGAAACTTCAAAATGTTGATTACAGGGTGCACAATACCCCAAATAAAAAGTTGCTTATTTAATTAATTAAAAATTACCATAAAATTCTAAAAATTAAATTATCACTACTTCCCAAAAGAACCTTGTCTAAATTCAACACCGATCTCTAGTTATATCGAATAAACTATTACGGTCGATAAACGATTCTATAACGACTATTTTAAAATTTGATTTGGACATATCTCAAAATCTACACGACGAAATCCCGATTTTTCTCTTCCACTAGAAAGATATACTCTGCCAGCTCCACACGTTTCTTGTTTCACAGAAATCCGATTTAAAACGAATCCTGTACATTCGGTTGAAGTTCGAATCGCCAATTTACGAACTGCAGCGCCATTTCAGCTCGATTTTAATTATAATATAATTATACGTTCGAACTGTCGTTCAAATAATATATTCGTTATTCAAATTAAATTCCAAGCTGAATTAAATATCACAGATGATCTGGTTCACACCATATCGTCTTTTCGGCCAATTCTGATTATTTCAGAATTAAATATATTATTTAATTATTATTTTAAATAAATATTCACTATTATTTTATTCCACGACCAATAAATCCTCTAACCCACCATTTATATAATTAAATAAATTAATTAAAATACCTCTGCCAATGCGGGTCATTACAATTAAAATTCACAAGAAATATATATGTTTATATATATTTTTGCAATATCGATGCAAACTGTGCACAAATATTTATTTTTATATTTATATGTATGTTTGCACCACTTTTCCTTTTTTAGATCTTTTTGTCATAATTCTTGTAGATTCAAAAAGAAGAAAAATGCATATTTACGATAATGAAGCCAAACCTCAACAATATTGAATACAGGATAGGTATAATTTCAATCACATAATTTAACAATCATATCTTTCCGAATTCACATGATTTACCAATTTCACCTTTTAACCCAAATTCACATATTTTATTATTCAACACTGAACTAAAGATCTGGAATGTAACTATATCTAATTGGTGTTTAATGGGACTGATTTTCAGATCTATATTGTTATGCAGTGTCCACGATACATTCTATAACATAGTTGCAATATATTTCATGACATAACTATAGGAATTGGTGTAAGCACGTTTAAGAAATCCTACAATTCATTTTATGCATAGCCACAATGTACAATTCACAAGTTTTACACTTTTTATAACCAGATCTGATGGATGTCAATCTAATTACAACAATTTATTTATCATATCTGATAGGCATGGGCATAAAAATTGAATCTATTACAAACGAGATAAATATATTATTATAAATGTATATGTAAATTTCTCACTCATCTTATAGCCTCCAAATTATAAGTTTTGATCCATTTAGGCTTACAATCTGCAAATTCTTATAAATCTACAATTATCGAGAAAGGGGAAAATTCTAGATCTGTAGAAATGTAAGACAAAGGGAAAAGAGCGGTGAATCTATCCTTGAGCATCCCCTTCTATTGAATCTAATTATCTTCCCAACTGCATATGAATTTGATTTGATATGCATGAACATATTTTTATTCTAGAAATTAGTTTAGAAGAGGAAGAAAAATGGCAGAGCTTCGCTTCCTCTTTAGATTTGAATGAAAAAGAATGAGGCTTTACCCTTTTATATATAGGGGTGGAAAAGGCCTTGCACCATTCGATTCATTTTAATTAACATCTATCCATTCGTTTTATAAAATATAACAAGAATACTCCTCTAAACCTAGCCCTCATTGGGCACTACAGGCCCGAAGCGGTCGACCGCTCCCTAGAAGGTGTCGACCGCCCTACGACCAATTTACCCAATGAGGACTGGTTATAAAAGGGAAGATATTTATTAATTATACTGTTTATTTATTTTCGTCTGTTTTTCGTATTTCGTCCGTAACTTTTTCATACGGACTCCGTTCACGAAACTCCAAACATGAAAGATGATCGGAATTCCGAGAAAAACGCAAAAATTAAAGTTTCGTGGTCAAATTCCATCATTTGGTGAAATTTCTATCTTTGATCATCTAATCAAATAACTATTTATTGTCAAAACTTTGGGTTGTTACAGCACTGTTTAATTCTGAGTCGGTTATCTACCATGATTCAACATAGGCTATTGGTACATACTCTCATTATCTATTCATTAAACTTTATTGGTCACCTATTTTCCCCTTAGGCTCATGTTGTCAAAATGGACCACAATTATATAAGCTTATTAACTTATGATGCTTATTTTTTGAAATCGGCATATTGTTGCTGGAACCGACCATAACCAGTACATGTGTATTAAACTTAACCTCAATTTTAAGTTCATGTAAATAATAAGCATGTAACACCCCACATCCGTTAAGGTCACTTACAAAGGGAATGCTTTAACTTCAATGGAGCATTATGGGTACTGAAACAGAAATGTTACAAGACAGACATATATAAAACAATGAAAAGTAAAGTAGGAGTACTTCAAATCATTTATTAAATATAATTGTTTACATTAAAAGCCCATCAACCTCCAATACCCAATTACATAGCTAAAATATCTATTTTGCTCAAAAACAAAGAAGCATAAAAATAAATTCTGATATTCCCCAATAAAGCAAGGCAAGCCATAGCCAAGAGAAATCCAAGCCGTACATGAAAGAGCCTTGGAGCTTGGTAAAATCCGGACTAAGCTGCATTCCCACCCTGCGAACCTGGAGGGGGGCACGGAAGAAAAAGAGGCGAAACAAAACGGGTCAGTCATAAAGACTGAGTAAGTCCTAGTGACTTTCAGCATAAAAACAGGTAAAGATAACATGGCATGAATAAATTGAAAATAAACATAAGCATGATGACAAGTTAAGCTACAGGCACGATGAATCAAGTATAACATCCCATAATTCCTATCAAGAGTAGCATCACAAGGTTTCTACCAAGTATCACATCGCAAGGTTTCTAAGCTTCGTCATTGAAATATTTCAGTGATATCTATTTGCTTTGCACCACCTGACTAGTGTCCCAACTAGTGATCTATATAAAATGATCATATGATAACGTGATCCCAATCCCCGAAATTGTGGTTGCTTTCAGATGTACGTCTATTATTTATCACCTAGATCTCATCTAGGGTTTTCTATCAGGCGCTTCCTAGATTCTACCAGGGTTTACGCGACCTAGGTCCAACTAGGGTTTATGCTACCTATTGAACGCTTCTCGGATTCAGGGTTTATGCGACCTAGGTCCAACTAGGTTTTATGCTACCTATTGAACGCTTCTCGGATTCAGGGTTTATGCGACCTAGGTCCAACTAGGGATTATGCTACCTGCGTGTGTCATACAGCCCCCAGTGATTGTAGATACCTATGCTGGTCCCACCATGGGGTGTATCAAGTCCCATAGTGGCGGCCCGACACAATTCTAGAATGCATAGTGTATACTACTGGTGCCCAGTGCCTGCTTTTTCTGCTCCAAAGTGTGTGTGCACCTGCACTCCGTTGGAACCTACACTGTTGCACCACTCGCCGTCGCTTTGACCGCTTACAATCAGCCCAGTAATCGTGCCCCACCCTGCCTAGTTCCAGGGTACCATGATACATCTATGTGGGTTACTGCTGAAATGGGTCCCCGTTACTAGGGTTTCCTACTGGTTAAGTTTGTGGGCCTATATATATATATATATATATATATATATATATATATATATATATATATATATATATATATATATATATATATATATATATATAGATATTACCCACCTACTCGTGATGTACTTAACCCACTGATTCAAGCATGTTTATTAATGGTTAAGTTTGTGGGACTATATTTACTAATATTACCCACCAACCCGATATGTACTTAACCCCCTCACTGATTCATTTAACGGTTAAGTTCATGGGCCTATATATACTAATATTACCCACCAACCTGATATGTACTTAACCCTCTCCATCCATCACGTTAAGTTGGATAAGTGTTTTTCTCTTGTTTTACTTAACCCTACCACGTGTCTTGTTATATCAGTTATGTGACGGCCGGGAATTTCGCTCGATCCGAATCAGTCGTTAAACCGATCTAGACCATTCGAAACCCCTGATCGTTTTGAGAACAGGACAAATCAGAACGCAGACAGAAGAACATTTCATTGTTAATTACAACAATTCCATCAGATACAAGAATATACAGAGTATAATGAATAAATTACATTCAATTAATATCAGAGGTTACAATAAATTACATAGCAGCGGAAAATAATACAAAGCACAACTGAAGGTGATATACGGATACAGAGCTTTCCGGATATCATTCCAGCTGTAAACCAGGATCCTGTGAATATAAATCTGCAAAACCAAAACTACTAGCTGCCCGTGTCGAAAATAGGGGCACCCAGAGTTTAGGTTAAAACAATAAACTCCAGGTCAGTCATGTGACTGGTGTGAGAACTAAAACAGTTATTTAAAGCTTTATTTTAAAAGAGAGTAATTCAAGGGACCACGCCGTATAACACGGAACGGGTTTCCTCCCAAGAATACCAGTGCATATCAATAAACAACGCAATGCTTTTTCGAAAAATGAAGCTATTATAAGACCCAGGTCCCATCACACAATGCAACGCAAGCCGGAGGATAGGGTTTTACCTTATAACAGCCAAACATGCTTGGTACGTTTAAAACAAATCATTGGATACTATAATAAGTTTATAGTGTCAAAACAATTTCAATCATAAATATAAATCATAGACGGCATAGCATCCCATGCTACTATGTCTCCATACTAGGATCTACAAATAAAACCGAAATACACGTATTGGAAATTGGGTTTCCGTCATGAGTCGAGGCAAGGGGCAAGCTCCTCTCCGCTTCGAGACACTCTAGCAAATGCTCAGGACTACACACTCTGGGCAGCCACTGGATCGGTTGGGCCAGTCCTCACTTACGTTAGAGGATTAATTATGCCTGAACACACGTTTCCCGGTCCTTACAGACCTATAATCGAGGCGCCTCATTCCAACAACCACAAAGGTGAAAAGTATATAAATGTTAGGGCTGGTAAGTCACTGACACCACCAAAGCTAGAAAGAAACGTCGTGTTCTCCTAACGCTCCGTATCCCGTTTTTAACTCATACCGAGGTGTGAGGCTCGCGAATTCACGCTATACACAATGCTACGCCACAAAGGCCGTGCTTTGATCATCAACTACAAGACTTTGCTTTTCAACAGAAGCCTTGATCCATGCAACTCAGCATGCCACACAGGCAATTCATGCCATGCGATTGATATCTATCGATATATAACCTCTAAGCTCGTACGTCTCAGAGAAGGACGTTAAGCAAGAGAATAAATTCTCCGCCGCCAAACAGATATATATTTAATAGAAATCAATCAACACAGAATAAAATCCAATGTCAGACACACAATCCATTTACAAGTTTGTTCTGGGTCTGAACGAAACCGGAGGCACTTTCCTCGCATATCCATCCATCTCTAAGTACGTCTGGACGACCACCAACTATTTCCATCCTCTTGGGTGTACAGCCCAATCAGGATCGTCAGTAATTATCCAAACGATGTGAAGACTTCCAGTCATCCACCACCGTCTTCATCTTCGACTTATCGTCGAATCGGTTATTCAGAATGGGTATAAACCCGGCCTTTCCGAACAACCCGCGTATATTAAAAACAAATGTTACACAAACACAACATACGCCTCATTCCAATTCATATTCTCAGGGAAAGGTTCCCATTAATTTTATCCAAGATAAATTCTTTAAAATTTATCCTTTAATCTTCCTTTGGATGTCATTTCAAACCAAATTATGGTTTTCCAAACTAGTCGGGATTAACGAACCACACCGAAGTAATTATTTATTTTATTTCCCAATCCCAACCTATTCATCCCATGAAGCAAAACTGGTAATACTCCATATCTAACACCGGGGTGTTATCGGTTAAATTAATTACCATTTCATGTTCAAATCTAATTAAAGATTTAACCATCGCTTTGGAGCAAAACTGGTGATACTCCATTCTCGCTCAATTTCTAAATTTGATTATTTAAATTATCAATTCCCCATTTCAATCTAATTGCAGATTCATTAAAATTCCTTTTACTGGGTTAAAGAACTAGTGTTATTTAAAATACAGTTCACGATAAACCCAAATCACATTCTATTTATTATCGGGTTAAAGAACAAATGTTATTGAAAACACCGTTCACGATAAACCCACAAATCAATTCGTTTAAAACCCATTTCAAATCCAGTTTATTTATTTAAAAATAAACGGGTTTAATTTTAGTTCAAAACTAGTTCATTTCGATAAAAAATCTATTTTTATCTTTCAAACATGGAGTTTTTCATCCCAATTTTTCTCAAATCATTTCTTATGATTTTACACAAATTATTACTATTTTTGATAATTTTATCAAGGCCCGTATAGTCGATTTCCATCAACGGCCATCGAACTGCACTTACAGCGACCTTTTCCAAATTTGATTTGGAAGTATCTCCAAATCCAACCGTTAGATTTCAAATTTCAAATATTCGTTAGAAATCTCTTTTCGATACGAACCCAACGGTTCCGGTTTTAGGAGAATCCGACGGTCGGATCTCCCGTAATGTCCGTTCGAAGTCAATGGTCGAAATTCGCGAACTGCCGCGGCGCGGCGCGTTCTATTCAGGCCATTATATTATATATATAATATATATAATATATATTTCGTTGATTTCTATTTAAAACGAATTTTATAAATAGTTTTGAATTCATTTCAAAAACAATTTCAACCTTTATTTCAAATTCAAATCAAAATTGAATTTTTCTATTATAAATCCTTTTTACTTTCATTTCTATTTGATTTCAATTCAAATCGATTTTAATTCGATTCGAATTCATTTCAATTCGTTTTCAATTCAATTCGAATTCGTTTTCAATTAAATTCGAATTCGTGTTATATTCAATTCATTTCAAGTTGGTTTTATATTCAATTCGAATCAAATTTGTTGTATATATTCAATTCAAATCAAATTCGTTATATATTCAATTCAAATCAAATTCGTTTTCTATTCAAACCAATTCAAATTCGTTTTCTATTCAATTCAAATTATATTCGTTTTCTATTCAAATCAAATTCAATTCATTTTCTATTCAATTCAATTCAAATTGGTTTTCTATTCGATTCAATTCAAATTGGTTTTCTATTCGATTCAATTCAAATTGGTTTTCTTTTCGATTCCATTCAAATTGCAAAAACGGATATAATCGATATAAATATCGTTCGCGTCAAAATGGCGCATCTCTAATCAACACGGCTTTATAAATTTCAATAATTCCGTTATTATATTCAACAAATGAATATCTATTCTTGTCAACACATGACTAATCTCAACGAATGAGTATTGTCCACGTGTGACTATTTTTGTTATTTAATATATTTTATGAAAATTAAGGTATATATCGTTTGATATTAAATCAGACCCCAACCGTAAATTAGTAAGAGAACGATTCCCTGAATATTAACCCCGAAGGCCGAAACCAACATCAGATCAATACCCAGGAGACCACTCATCTTATCTATTTTCCAGTTGATTTCTAATTCTATATATGATAAAGATGTAAATTTTATTGTTAAAATATTTCGTTCAACACATGACTAATCTCAATGGATGTGTACTGTCAACACATGAACCTTTATTTTATAATATTCTTTATCTTCTAAATTGGAATGAGGCCCAACCAATTACCATATAAAGTTAATTATATGGATTCCATACGACAAATGTATATAATAGCAACGATAAATAATCAACCATCATCCAAAGTGCACTACACTGTATAAGCATCAAATATAGATATCTAACGCTTATAACAGCCTGTCAATCAATCGATCGACATACAACTAATTATTGGGATTAGTGTATGCTGTATATTATCCCAATACCCGTGTGGGGTTTCAAACAATCAAACACAGATTTTATTTGTGCAGTTGGGCGATGTGTAAAATTTATCGACCCAATCAATATCAGTCAAATCAGTGTATATAAACAAATCGGCTGATTTGTTTATAAATATTTATTTATTCGATTTCACGTTAAAAATTATATTTTTAACGATAAAATATTTTATTTTAACACATGAATTTTTATTCAGTTCATTTACAAAATAAAAATGATAATTTTATTTTCTAACTTATTTTAGAAAATTTCGGCGGCATAACGGCACGATACTAGAAACAGGACGAGGCCTAGCCTTATCCCCGGTCTAGTGAAGGCCCACGCCATTCACACATCAATCAAATCCATTCCATTTCACCAAACAATTCAATTCAGACCAAATAAACTAACCAACTGCACAACCAAACAATTTAACAAACAAGCCATCCATGGTCTGTGGATGACGGGTGTCAGGTGCTACTAAACACCGTCTGCATCCTAGTATATATATATAACTAGAAAAAGAAATTGAAGAGTGAGAAGTTCTCACCGATAGCTATCCCAACTTCACGCCACTTCATTTAGAGAAATCTTCGTCGTTATCGTCTCTTATCACTTTCGTTTCCCGTATTCTCTACATATGTAAAAATCGAATTTTTACTTCGCTATTCAATATATAAAAATCGAATTTTTACTTCGCTATTCAATATATAAAAATCGAATTTTTACTTCGCTATTCAATATATAAAAATCATATTTTAACTTCGCTATTCAATATATAAAAATCATATTTTTACTCCACTACTTACATCAAAATATCGTCTTTTCATATTTAAAAATATCATCTTTTCACTTTTAAAAATATCGTCTTTTCACTTTTAAAAATATCATCTTTTCACTTTTAAAAATATCGTCTTTTCACTTTTAAAAATATCGTCTTTTCAACAATAAAGATTATATTTTTATTTCTTCTATAATATAAAAATCACATTTTTATTACCCGTCTTATATAAAAATCATATTTTTATTATTAAAAATCACTTCTTTTACAATGTAAAAATCTAATCTTTTCCATCAACAAAATCTAAACTTCATTAGCGTAGAAATCTAATTTTAATTAGCTATAAAAATCTATTTTTATACTAAATAAAAACTTACAGCGGGTTTGGGGTTCCAATCAGTCGAAGGAAGAGGCAAGGGGGTTGGCGAGGCTGCTGGAGTGGGCGGCGCGACTGGGGTCCACGGTGGGTGGGCTGAGGGGGTGCGGTCGGTTTCAGGAGGGAGGAGAAGAAGAGGAGGAGGAGGGAGAAGAGAGGCGTGGAGGGTAGAGGAGAGGGGGGGGGGGGGGGCTGTCTCGCGCGGCGGTCGGCGCCGCTAGTGGGGGCGGCGTCGATTTGTTTAGGGTTTTTTTTTCTGTTGAACTAAATCGAACCGGGGGGGGGGGGGGGAGGCAGAAATTAAAGGAAGAGGGAGAGAGAGGAGTTAATTATTTTATATTATTTAATTTATTTTTAAATTCAAAAAGCAACTTTCTAATTTGAATTCAAAATCAAACCCGCCGACTGTCGGCCCTAGCGTTTTACCCCCATTCCGAACACAATGGGATATGTATCGTAGGCTGATTCGGTCATTACAATCGGTTTCCGCCAAAATCAACATATAACTCTATATATTGAATTTGAACGCGCATTTCAATTTACCGGGGCCACATACTAGCTAGAAAAATTCCAGAAAAATATTTTATAACTTCGTATTGACGATACGGTCCTAACAAAACTAGTTTCGTCGAATTCTGAGACCGTTGGAAAAATGGCCATTTTCCTGTCGAATAAAATCAACTGAAACTGGTCAAACGCGTTTTCCTTTGCCACGCTCACATATTGATTCGAAAAATTATGAAATTTGGAATCTAGCAATAATTTGACATCACGGACCCAACAAAAGTGGTTTCGTCGAAATCCGAGGTCGTTTGCAAAATTCCCATTTTTTAGGGCCTGAATTCCATAACGACTATTCATAATTTTCAACTGGACATATCTTTTGATCCCCGCTATGAAATTTTGATTTTTCGGATTCGTTGGAAAGATATTATCAAATAGATCCTATTATTTTTGGTTTCACTAAAATCCGGATTGTTTTGCACCCGGTACATTCAATTGAAGTTTGAAATCGAATTATCGAACTACCGCGCCATTTTCAATTCTATTTATAATTATATATAAATATTTATATTCTAACGACGACGTATATAATATATTCATTCGAATTATATTCAAAATAAATTTATCGTCAATATTATTTAAAATAATCTATTTTAAATATAGAAAATTCGGTAAAATTGCCAAAATAAAATTTTTAAACTGGCTCAGATTTTCGGGTTGTTACAAGTTAAGTGTTGCCTTCGCGTGTTTACTTAACCCTACCACACACCATGTCATATTGGTTAGGCATCGCAAACCCATCCAAGTTAACTTAACCCACCCATTTGTCAGATTGCATTGGTTAAGTGTTTTCAAGCAATTCGTGACTTAACCCGCCCACGTATCGTGTCAAGTTGGTTAAGTGTTGTCTAGCGATTCATAACTTAACCCCGCTATTCTAGCATATCAAATTGGTTAAGTGTTTTCAAGCAATTCATGACTTAACCCGCCCGCGTATCATGTCAAGTTGTTTAAGTGTTGTCTATATGTTCATGTTGACTTAACCCTGCCACGCGTCATATTATATTGGTTGAGTGTTATCAACCCATTCAAGTTGACTCAACTCATCCACTAGTCATGTTATAATGTTTAAGTGTTCTTAACTTAATCCTACCCACTTGTCTAATTAACATGTTATATTGGTTAAGTGTCCTTAAGCAATCAAGTTCAGGTTTACTTTACCCATCCATTCATGTCGTATCGGTTAAGTGTCATTAGTCTAGTCATATTACTTAACCTTTCCATTCTTAGCATGTCTGTTTATTGGCATTAATTAGTTATTAATGCATCAACCACTCACATTAGACCTGTTGTTGCGGTCACTGGATATGCCGGGCGGTTCCGGGCAGAATTACACCACAACTCTGTCTAACCTCGAGTTTAAGCACGATATGACTAACTTCTCACATTGGATATTATTATTTGCAGTCGCTGGATATGCCGGGCGGTTTCGGGCAGAATTACACTGCAAACTCAACCCAACCTCGAGTTAGCCATGTTCACGTTTGTGTTTATATTCATATTCATGTTCATGTTTCAACCACATTCATATTTCCCGTTATATGTCAATTATCAAGTTCATAGTTCACGTTTTTGCCCCAAAACGTATTCCCAAATTATTACCTTAATTCACTATAAGGTTATGCCAAGTTATAGCCTTTTATTTACAATAGATGCCAACTATCCAAAACCCAACTTAGGCGCGTTCATATTAAACCTCTACCAAGTCATAAATTATCAAATATGTTTCAACTCCAAATCTTACATAATTAACATATGCCCAAATTCTAGATTGCATGTCAGTTTTACATATGCCCGATTCATACCAAATTTACATATGTTCAATTAATGTCGTTTTACATGTATGCCAATTTTATGCCAATTTACACATATACCAAGTTTCATGTCGTTTTACATATGTCAAGATTCATAATTTACATGTTTACAAAGCTACGCTCAATTTACGTAGATCAAGTTTTATACCCAAAATTACATGTATACCACATTTACACCAATTTACCCATAACAAGTTCTAGCCAAATTACATATATCAAGATCCATATCAAATTACATATGCCAATCCCCATTCTTGCAATTACCATTATAATGACAATACCCAAAATTACTCCGTTTCATGTTAATGGTAAATTATCCCCAAACATCCAATTTTCATATTATGCATTTGATTCCACCAAACACATATTTTCCACTAGGCAGTATTCCAATATCCCCCCCCCCGGTATACCACCGCACATATATCGTAGTTTAGGTCTAGGTCCGAAATTGACCTAGGTTCATCAAAAGAAAATAAATAGGGGGAGGTAGAAGTTGCAATAACAATAAGATCAGAGAGAAAACAACATAAATCATCATGATAGGCATAAAGATTACAACTTGACGATAACATCATTACGAATCAAGAAAACTGCTGCATAGATCATAAACTTAGCATGAGAATGAAGGTAGAAAAGCCCAAAAATCAAGATTCAAGAAGAAACAGAAATAGACTTGAGTCAAAAGTCCAATTTCACTTCATCACATGCCCATATTAAATTTAAATATTTAGATGTGAAAATAACTAGAACTTACAGATCGTGTCTAATGAATAATGAACTGAATTTGTTGTAGAAATGTTGCGGCGTTGTTGGTTTATTGTCTTGAATCATTGTAGAAGCCTTAATATTCGAATTGGATCGTGTATGAAAGCTTAGGAAATCGATTAGAGGCGGCGGCTATGATCAAGAGGGATTTCAGCAGCATTTTGGTGTAAGAATGATTTGTTATGAATTAGGTTTGGTCTTAGGGTGTATTTATAGGTATAGGAACTATTTAGGGCCTTTAGATCAACCCTAGAACTGATATGAACCATCAAAAACGTCTCAGGCCCACAAATAGACCCACCCAGCCAACCAGTCGCACCCAGGCCGACCAGGGAGGTCGACCCTATTGTCGACCTGGTCTGGCCAGGTCGACCCCCAGGTCAACCTGGGCTCTAGGCGGGAATTTTCCCGCCCAGCCCACTTCTGGGTCTTGAATTCGAATTTTTGAGCTGTTTTTGATTCTGAAAATTCGTGAAACTTCTAGAGGTCATAACTCGGTCATACGGACTCCGACTTTCGAAAACTCGGACTCGATTCTATGCAGAATTCCGAGATGAACGTAATGGCGCAACTCGTTTCCCATGATTCTCATTATAAAAATTAATTATACCTTGATTTCTTGTTTCAGCATGTTATTAAAATTCGGGTTGTTACATTCTCCCCTCCTTAAAAGGAATTCGTCCCCGAAATCTTCAGGTTAAGAAGAATGTGTCCAACCATCCAATCATCCATCTACTCAAAATATCATCCATAAGCAATCATTGTCCTTAAAAGATTTCTATTGCTGTATGAACACATGCAGAAGGTATGTGTATATGTTCCTTATCTAATGCAAATGATCAGGCCTGATTGATCTTCTTAATGCAAAATATGTTTAGTGCCATGAGTCCAACATGTATGCAAATCGTCCCAGTCACATAAACACTATATGTGTGCACAAACATCCATCCATATGCAACATTCACATGATAACACATTCAAATTCATCCATAAACAAGTATAAACACTCATGCATATGCAATATGAAAGGTGACTGAGCCGATCTAGAGTCTAATGTGCGTGTATATGCATCCATGAGCAACCACTAGCAACTGCTTGCAACCACTTGCAACTATCAATCATAACATGTCTCAAACACATGTTTACACCCAATTGTTCCTACCAAAAGATATAGTTGAATTGATAGAAGCAAGTAAAAACTTTGTGACGGCCTGAAATTTCGCTCGATCCGAATCAGTCGTTAAACCGATCTAGACCGTTCGAAACCCCTGATCGTTTTGAGAACAGGACAAATTGGAACGCAGACGGAAGAACATTTCATTGTTATTACAACAATTCCATCAGATACAAGAATATAAAGAGTATAAATGAATAAATTACATTCGATAAATATTATAGATTACAATAAATTACATAGCAGCGGAAAAATAATAGAAAATCACAACTAGAAATAATGCACGGATACAGAGATTTCCGAGCATCGTTCCAGCTGTAAATCAGGACCCTGTGAATATAAATCTGCAAAACCGAAACTACTAGCTGCCCGTGTCGAAAATAAGGGCACCCAGAGTTTAGGTTAAAAACAATAAACTCCAAGTCAGTCATGTGACTGGTGTGAGAACTAAAACAGTTATTTAAAACTTTACTTTAAAAGAGAGTAATTCAAGGGATCACACCGTATAACACGGAACGGGTTTCCTCCCAAGAATACCAGTGCATATAAATAAACAACGCAATGCTTTTTCGGAAAATGAAGCTATTATAAGACCCAGATCCCATCACACAATGCAACGCAAGCCGGAGGATAGGGTTTTACCTTATAATAGCCAAACATGCTTGGTACGTTTAAAACAAATCATTTGATACTATAATAAGTGTATAGTGTCAAAACAATTTCAATCATAAATATCAATCATAGACGGCATGGGTACCATATATCATGTCGCCATACTAGTTCTACAATTAAAACCGCAATACACGTATTGGAAATTGGATTTCCGTCATGAGTCGAGGCAAGGGGCAAGCTCCTCTCCGCTTCGAGACACTCTAGCAAATGCCTCGGGACTACACACTCTAGGTAACCCCTGGATCTTCAGGGCCGGTCCTCTCTTACGTTTGAGGATTAATTATTCCTGAACACATGTTTCCCGGTCCTTACAGACCTAAAATCGAGGCGCCTCATCCAACAACCACATAGGTGAAAAGTATATAAATGTCAGGGCTGGTAAGTCATTGACACCACCAAAGCTAGAAAGAAACGTCGTGCTCTCCCTGCAGTCCTTATCCCGTTTTTAACTCATACCGAGGTGTGAGGATCGCGAATTCACGTTATACACAAAGCTATGCCACAAAGGTCGTGCTTTGATCATCAACCATAAGACTTTGCTTTTCAACAGAAGTCTTGATCCATGCAACTCAGCGTGCCACACAGGCAATTCATGCCATGCGATTGATATCTATCGATATATAACCTCTAAGCTCGTACGTCTCAGAGAAGGGCGTTAAGCAAAAGAATAAATTCTTCGCCGCCAAACAAATATATATTTAACAGAAATCAATCAACACAGAATAAAATCCAATGTCGGACACACAATCCATTTACAAGTTCGTTCTGGGTCTGAACGAAACCGGAGGCACTTTCCTCGCATATCAATCGATCTCCAAGTACGTCTGGACGACCACCAACTGATTCCCTCATCTTGGGTGTACAGCCCAATCAAGATCATCAGTAATCACCCAAACGATGTGAAGACTTCCGGTCTTCAACCACCGTCTTCATCTTCTACATATCGTCGAATCGGTTATTCAGAATGAGTATAAACCCGGCCTTTCCGGACAACCCGCGTATATTAAAACAAATGTTACACAAACACAACATACGCCTCATTCCAATTCATCAGTCACTAACTGTAAATCAGCAAGAGAACAATTTCCCACCTATTAACCCCGAAGGCCGAAACCAACATCAGGTCAATACCCAGGAAACCATTCTTCTTAACTAACCTACAGCTAGTTTCTAAATTTCACATTCTTAGGGAAAGGTTCCCATTAATTTTATCCAAGATAAATTCTTTAAAATTTATTCTTGAATCTTCCTTTAGATGTCATTTCAAACAAAATTATGGTTTTCCAAACTAGTCGAGATTAGCGAACCACACCGAAGTAATTATTTATTTTATTTCCCAATCCCAACCTATTCATCCCATGAAGCAAAACTGGTAATACTTCATATCTAACACCACGGTGTTATCGGTAAAATTAATTACCATTTCACGTTCAAATCTAATTAAAGATTTAACTATCGCTTGGAGTAAAACTGGTGATACTCCATTCTCGCTTATTTTCCAAATTTGATAATTTAGATTATCAATTCACATTTCAATCTAATTGCAGATTCATTAAAACTCCCTTTTCTGGGTTAAAGAACTAATGTCATTTAAAACACAGTTCACGATAAACCCAAATCACATTCTATTTATTATCGAGCTAAAGAACAAGTGTTATTTAAAACACTGTTCACGATAAACCCACAAATCAATTCTATTTAAAACTCGTTTCAAATCCAATTTATTTATTTAAAATTAAATGGGTTTAATTTTAGTTCAAAACTAGTTCATTTTGATAAAAATCTATTTTTATCTTTTCAAATATGGAGTTTTTCATCCCAATTTTTCCCAAATCATTTCTTATGATTTTACACAAATTATTGATATTTTTAATAATTTTATCAAGGCCCGTACAGTCGATTTCCACCAATGGCCATCGAACTGCACTTACAGTGACCTTTTCCAAATTTGATTTGGACGTATCTCCAAATCCAACCGTTAGATTTCAAATTTCTAATATTCGTTAGAAAGCTCTTTTCGATACGAACCCAACGGTTCCGGTTTTAGGAGAATCCGACGGTTAGATCTCCCGTAATGTCCGTTCGAAATCAATGGTCGAAATTCGCGAACTGCCGCGACGCGGCGCGTTCTATTCAGGCCATTATATTATATATATAATATATATATATATAATATATATTTCGTCGATTTCTATTTAAAACAAATTTTATAAATAGTTTTAAATTCGTTTCAAAAACAATTTCAACTTCCATTTCAAATCAAAATTGAATTTTTCCTTATAAATTCGTTTTAAAATTCATTTCTATTCAATTCAAATTTCAATTCAATTTGAATTCACTTCAATTCGTTTTCAATTCAATTCGAATTCGTTTTCAATTCAATTCGAATTCGTTTTATATTCAATTCAAATTCGTTTTCTATTCGATTCAATTCAAATTGGTTTTCTATTCGATTCAATTCAAATTGGTTTTCTATTCGATTCAATTCAAATTGGTTTTCTATTCGATTCAATTCAAATTGGTTTTCTATTCGATTCAATTTAAATTGGTTTTCTATTCGATTCAATTCAAATTGGTTTTCTATTCGATTCAATTCAAATTCGTTATATATTCAAATCAATTCAAATTAGTTATATATTCAAATCATAAAAACGAATATAATCGATATAAATATCGTTCGTGTCAAAATAGCGCATCTCTAATCAACACGGCTTTATATATTTCAATAATTCCGTTATTCTATTCAACAAATGAATATTTATTCTATTCAATACGTGAATCTATATTTTTGTCAACACATGACTAATCTCAACGAATGAGTACTGTCCACGTGTGACTGTTTTTGTTATTTAATATATTTTATAAAAATTATGGTATCTATCATTTGATTTAAATCAGACTCCAACCGTAAATTAGTAAGAAGAGAACGATTCCCTGAATATTAACCCCGAAGGCCGAAACCAACATCAGATCAATATCCAGGAGACCGCTCATCTCATCTATTTTCCAGTTAGTTTCTAATTTTATATATGATAAAGATGTAAATTTTATTGTTAAAATATTTCGTTCAACACATGACTAATCTCAACGAATGAGTACGGTCAACACATGAACCTTTATTTTATAATGATAAAGATGTAAATTTTATTTTTAAAATATTTCGTTCAACACATGATTAATCTCAACGGATGAGTACTGTCAACACATGAAACTTTATTTTATAATATTCTTTATTTTCTAAATTGGAATGAGGCCCAATCAATTACCATATAAAGTTAATTATATGGATTCCATACAACACATGTATATAATAGCAACGATAAATAATCAACCATCATCCAAAGTGCACTACACTGTATAAGCATCAAATAGAGATATCTAACGCTTATAACAGCCTGTCGATCCATCGATCGACATACAACTAATGATTGGGATTAGTGTATGCCGTATTTTATCCCAATACCCGTGTAGGGTTTCAAACAATCAAACACAGAATTTATTTGTGCAGTTGGGCGATGTGTAAAATTTATCGTCCCAATCAATGTCAGTCAAATTAGTGTATATAAACAAATCGGCCGATTTGTTTATAAATATTCATTTATTCACATTCACGTTAAAAATTATATTTTTAACGATAATTAATTTATTTCAACTATCTACATTTTTATCGATTTCACATCAACAACACAAACAATTTTCACAACACATCAATTAAACAAACAAGCCATCCATGGTCTGTGGATGACGGGTGTCGGGTGCTACTAAGCACCGTCTGCATCCTAGTATATATATATATATATATATATATATATATATATATATATATAACTAGAAAAAGAAATTTAGAGTGAGAAGTTCTCACCAATAGCTATTCCAACTCCACGACACTTCATTTATAGAAATCTTCGTCGTTCTCGCCTTTTGTCACTTTCGTTGCCCGTAGCCACTACATAAATAAAAATCGAATTTTTACTTCGCTATTCAATATATAAAAATCGAATTTTTACTTCGCTATTCAATATATAAAAATCGAATTTTTTACTTCGCTATTCAATATATAAAAATCGAATTTTTTACTTCGCTATTCAATATATAAAAATCGAATTTTTACTTCGCTATTCAATATATAAAATTGAATTTTTACTTCGCTATTCAATATATAAAAATCGAATTTTTACTTCACTATTCAATATATAAAAATCCTATTTTCACACCGCTACTATATATATGAAGACTTCGCCTTTTCACATATAAAGATTCAATTTTTATTTCACTACATATATAAAGGTGATATTTTTACTATCTTACCTATATAAAAATTATATTTTTATATTTCTACAATATAAAAGATTATATTTTTATTATCTATATAATATGAAAATTACATTTTCTATCTTTACATACGATAAAAATTATATTTTTATACTTCACATATGCTAAAAATCATATTTTTAACTTTCCTATATTATATAAAAATTATATCTTTACTCTTCTACTATAATACAAATTATATTTTTAATCTTCTACTATATTAAAAATTATATTTTTATTATCTCTACTTTATAAAAATCATATTTTTATTATGCTATGGTGCAAAT